>CM076569.1:201127777-201625277 GCA_034641835.2 Pinus albicaulis
ACGCGCTTTATCTTCAGCGAAGCTGCGTATATACGCGCTTCCTCTGCGGCGAAGTAGCGTATAGATCTTCAATCATTACAGAGCAGCATACTTCATCAGATCAGATATTCAGTTCAGATCTACCCTTTTGCTTCAGACAGATGTTCGCCTAGATGTTCGCTTCATCACGGATCTAGGCCTTCCATAAGCAGATCTAGTAGATACAAGTGCATTTCAGATCTAGATCCCCTTCTTCATCATTGGTGCATCATACATTCAGATTTATCTTCAAGTGTAACCCTTTCCATTCAGATCTACTTCAGAGAGAAGTATTCATTCAAGCTCAGACATCTTGCACCCACACCATGATTTGCACAATGAATTTCTTCTCTTTATATAGGTTTTCCCTTTTTCAATACCATGAGCCCCTTTTTCAATACCATGAGCCCAAAACCACATTACTTCCGATGGTATTCCTGGATGGGGTCATTTAGGCGGATCATTACCCAATACAATGGGTCAATACCATGGTGGTTACCCTTGGTTTTGCACTTTTTGAGCGCTTTTTCCCATACGCTACTTGGAACGTTGATTCCCGCGTGCATACGCGACTTTCCCTAGGCAAATCCGCGTATGCCTAGAGACATACTCTTTTCATCAAGATTTAGCACATGTTGAATTCCTTTCTTCATTGCCTTCTGTACACACTGTAGATACATCAGAATTAGTTCATCAAACCATATTCTATCAAGCACAACTTCATCAAGTAAGTTGCCATCATCTTCATCAAGTGGGTTTCCTTTCAAGGACAACACTCATCATCATATTGCTAACAAACATCACTTCATATCAGATTTACATCATTTACCAAGTCCATCAAGTCAAGAATAACTTCATCAGGTGGATTGCCATCAAGGACAACACAAGTCAACTATCTCTTGTCTTCATCCTCATTCTGGGTTGCCATCAAGGACAACATTCTGCATCATATTTCCAACAGAAAGGTTGATAGAGAACTGAATCTGTGAGTACTCTTTGTGTGAAACGTTGGTAATTACTGCATTGTGAATTTTATGTATTTAAGCTGTGAAGATCTGTGTAAGTGTGTTTTCTGCATCTAGATCTGTTATGTTCTATTTATGAAATATTGTGCTACTATCATAAAAGCATATAATTATAGATCTAGCACACGTGGATGCGAATAGATACCTAATTGACCCTGCGCAGGAAAAGGTAATCTGGGAATCATAGGGTCTAGTGGAGCTCTGCTTTCCTTACCTATCCTTTCTCAGGGTGCGGAAACCTAGTTCCAGCACCCACCCATACTACTTTGGGTGAGACTTCGACCTGCGCAAGCAGGTCATTGCTGAAAGGGCCAGTAGTATAGGGGCTTGTTGGAAAACCTTGCACTCCGAACCTGGGTCAGGACTCCTCGAGCCAACACACCATATCTATATTGATGATCATATCAACCCAGTTAGACAACGACAAAGAAGAATGAATCCTATGATGAAATAAATAGTCAAATAAGAACTATAAAAATTGTTATAGGTGGGATTTGTTAGTGTCATTATTTGCATCCTGCCATCAGATATCAAAATATACTCTTTTCATATTCATATTAGGGGTCCTACTCAGAAATTTTTTATTATTCCACTAGGCCATGCAAACAATTAGTCACTGATGGTAGCCCTAGTCCAAAAAAATCAATCTTTTTTAAAATTCATTTTCTTGCTGGAACACTTCCATACCTTGCTGACTGTATATCATCCATAAATTCAATTCATCATCCCATGTATGTGAAATTTTCAAGAGGAAAGTATTTCTGCAATACCTGGTTTATTTCTCCTACTTATGAGATAAGTTATTTATAGGTAATTCAGTAAATTCTGAAATAAACACATTTTCAGATCTTCACTATCATCAAGAGCATAAGATAAGGAAGATAAATTACACAAGTAGCATAATAGAAACGACCACATGAACATAGTTATTTTTGGGCAATTTTCCCCGGAAAAACCCAATGTGGAAAAACCGATGTAGGAGATGAGGGTTTTATATTTATCTTCAGAAATGGAAAGTACATATACAAGAGTTTGATGAGCAGAGAAAAAATTTCAAACACCTGAATAAAATTTTCGGACCCTCTAGACAAATTTCAGACCCTCGATGTGACCTCCTTCACCCTCTACATCATCCAGCGTGAGTGCTCTGCGCAGATTCTCCCTAGATTGTGTGATCCTGCGTGAAGGGGGTCTTGCTGCTGATCAGCTCACCCTTCCCTTCACCCTCCTGAATTCTGCTTCCCGATAACTGACTCCTCCCTCCTCAATCTGCTTCTGCATCCCAGACTCTACAATCTCACCCACTGAAATCGAATTATTTTGTTTCAGAATCGATTTCCTTCGGGGACTGAGAGTGTCCCCGGCTTGATTTCCAAAAGGCCCTTAAGTCTCTTCTTATAGTCTTCTTTCTCATGAATAACCAGCCAACATTATATCGTTAATCAATGGATCATATTAAAATATGACTTTGTTTTCTAGAATATTCACACTCTTCTCTATTAATAATCTTTAATTATTTAATTTTCCTAAGTTTAAACTTAGGGTATGTATTAAAATAATTAATTATTTTAATAAAGTCATGTCCAAGTGGAATTTCCACAAACGATTTCCGGGTTCTCTGGATAACTTGTGTCTAAGCCTCTCTACCAAAAATCAGACTTAGAACACTTTGTGATGCTATATAAATCAACAATGTCACCATGGAGTCCAGTCTTGTCAAGGTCATCATTAGGTTTTCTAGGGTTTTCATGGTCCAATAAAACTCCATTCCATTACATAAGGCCAACAAGTAAAGGGTGATCAAATAAAATCTCTACACCATGTGAAGATTATTTTTAAAGAGAAATTCTTATTTCATCATGTAATTTTAATTTCAAATGTGAGTTTCATTCCAAGATGTAATTTTATTTTTATTCATGTAATTTTGTGTCAATGTAATAAGTACTCAGTCTCCCAAAAGTTTCCATCTCAATTCCACATTCCAAGCAAGCACATGTCAAAGTGCAAGAGTTTTTAGTTCATCAATTGATCAAATGTCAAAGGGAGTTGTCTTTTCCCAAGGGTGCCCAAATCATCATTTTCCACAAGCACGAAACCCTAATTTCCTCTCCCACCGAGCTAGGATTTTTTATGGAATCAGAGACATTTGAGCAGAGGATGCATAAGATAGTTCATATCAGTAATTATGAGGTTATTTCAGCTCATAAAAATCATGTCTTCATCATTTTTCAAGAATTCATTCCAAGAGTCAAATCATTTGCCACTCATACAACCAGTTTTGCTTCAAAGTATGTTTCTGACCAACAGAGATGAATTTGATAAAAGTGAGAGAGGGTTTTCTCCATCATAGGTCAAAAAAGAAAACCCTTATTCAGTTTTTATACATGTATCATGGTTTTGGAGAAATTTCAAAAATATAGTTGCTACAAGAGGTTTGCTACACTTCTGGAGTGACCTTGGGAAAATCATTTTTTCTCCTATCTGGATTTTCCAAATGACTTGATTGATAATTAAAATGATAACTACATTGGAATATATTTCCAATGATCTATCATGAGCTCAATTTTGAGTTGAGGAAGCCCTCCAAAAGTTTCCTACAACAGCACTCTGCAGTTTTGCACCCTCATTCTCCACTCTTTGACCAGTCTTGGGAGAATTTATTTTTGAGGGGTTATACTTGATCATTTTCAGTGATTGATAGGTCTATTTTGTATCCAAGAGAGATATGTTTCCCACGAGCTATCATGAGATCAATTTGGATTTCGGGAAGGCCTCAAAAATTGGTCTGCAAAAAGGTGTTGCGCACTTGCTTCGGAGAGGGCGTACTTGCCCAGAAAAGCCAGAAATGCTTTCAGACTTCACCAAAATTTCCTCCAAAGCTTCACCAATGTTGTACTCAACCTCCAACAAGTGATTTACAATCAATTACATCATTCTTATTTCTCCTACAATGATTCTCTATGGTGTTTTGAAAGTTTCATTAAAGATTTGGTGTTTTACTCATTTCAAACCCTAGTATCTCCCTCAAATCAGCATTGCACTCTCAAATCCTAAAATTAAAGTCCCTATACCTTCATAACCTTCCTGCATTTCAAAATAACCATTCCTAAACCCTTGTATTAAAAATCCTCTTTCCCTAACCCCTTTTCCCAATACCCTAAGCCTTGGGCTACTCATTTTCCTTCACTCCCAAAAAACCCCATACCTGTCATAAATTTCCCTATAAAAAACCCCTCTACATTCCTACTTCTTGTCACCTCCATCATTTCATAAACCCCTTCCCCCATCTCCCTAAATTTCCCCATCACATTCTCACTTCTCAAAATTCATTTTTCACTATCATTCCATCTCTCTAGGGTTTTGACACTAAGACACAACAGAAGAAAGAGAGGCAGAAGAAGCCAAGATTTTGCTAGATGAGACCCTAGAGAAGCATGGTTTGATTGAAGAACAAGAAGAACAAACACCAAGAGGTAGACCTAGAGCTAGAGGCTTAAAAAGATCCTTGGAGCTTGAAAGACAAAGGTAAAGAGAGATAGTTGATGAAGCCATCCTTGATGTTAAATTATTAGAGATGATCAAAGAAGACAAGGAAGGATGGCTTCAAGCCATCAATGACCACTTGGAGAAGTTTTTAAAGATGGCTAAAAAGGACAACAAGATTCAAAGGAGAATGGCCACACACTATGCCAAAATATAAAGTAATACAAGGGCAAAACTCAAGGCAACAAATGCAAATATTGAAGCCCTAACTCACCAAGAAGAGAAGAAGAAATTGGATATACTTGCAAGCACTTCACTTCAATCCTAGCCACCTCACCAGCACTCTATCCACCAATTCTGAAGCCATTGGACCCATTTTTTCAAAATCTGTGTTTTTCTGTGTATTCCTGAACAAGTTAATATCAACAAATTGGTCATATGCGCAGTGCCTTAGGTGTTGCGCACTTTTTTGAGGCACTTTTTGAGGAAAAGGAGACCACCAATGGATTCCTAAGGAAAAATACATCTAATAAAACCACTTTTCCAACCTTGGTTTGCAGATTAGGCAAGTCAAAAGGTCAAAAAATAGCTAAAAATCATGTTTCTCCCCCTATTTTGGCCTAGGCGTTGCGCACAGAGAAGTCTTGGGAGAATGAAGTTTTGAGGGATAAAATAACCTTCATTTTGCAAACTAGAGACATTTTATAAAGTAGACTTGAAGATCTTTCCAACAAGAAATTTTGGGCCTGATTTGGACACCTGCAAGTCAGTCAAAGTCAGCCTTGAACAAGGAGGGCACACTTGACACAACGAGGGTGCACTTGATAGAAAAATGGTGCACTTGACCATTTGCTAATTTTTTTTTTGAAATTTCACTGTAATTTTGACTTTATCTCAGAAATTGATGTTTCCACCTATATAAATGAGGATGGTAAATTTAATTATGTTATGGATAAGTTATCTAGGGGTAGAGTCATGAGGTCAAAGTTTTCATTAAGTCAAATGAATCAATTTGAATGTATTTAGGGAGGAGTCACTTAGAGCTCCCTATACTCCATCTTTCAGTTCATAATTTTGTGGATCTCTTCCTCACCTCATGGATTCGACCCCTGAGGATAAGTGAATGTTGTTTTTATGTTTATTTCGTCCCTTTATTCACTCTTAGCAAGAGTTGGAATCAGTTCGGATGCTAGCTCATTGATCAAGGACTAGTCCATTTTCTAAAAACATTTCAAAGGGATAGATTTATCTATTTCATAATTGGATTAAGTTCGAGGCAATAGAGCTCACAGTTATTTAGTTTCCTTTCATGTTCTGTTATTTACTTTCTTAGATCAAACTATCAATTCATTGTATAATTAAATGTTCCTAAAATATCAGGCTAAGAAGGAGTTCCAAATTGGGTGATTGAATGTTCAACCTATACAATTATTGAGATTTTCTTTTACATACTTTTCCATTGTTTTCTAGATTTAGATCCTCATTCAATTGTATAATTGGGTGTTATTAAAGATCATTTCAAGAAGATGATTTTATCATATTTCTAAATCCTTGAATAACTAACCTATGCAATTATTGAGTTTTCCCTTTGCATGCTTTAATTTCTTTCCTATATTTAAAGACTAAAGTATAATCGGTTGCTTATACATCATCTCAAGAGGGTGATTCTGTTAGATGCTGGAGTGATTGAACATAACTTAGTTGTTTTCCTTTACATGCTTTGAAATGCTTTCTTAGATAAAAATTTCAATTCCTACAAGTGTGATTGTGCGCGCTATACTTTCTTTTGAATTTTTTTTCTTTCTTTTCATTACTTGATTTCATAGGTTAATTGAATTTCGTTTTCATTATTTGATTTCATAGATTAGATGAATTGGGTTTCGTTATTTTATAGTTAGAATGATCTAAACTGAAAGACAATTTCTAACACATACAATGCAGGCATGCTTCACAAGTTTACAAAACCCCCAGGTTGACAAATTAAATGGCACGCAATTATTTTGCCCCAACATTTTGGCGTCGTTGCGAGGGAAGTGTGCATAGGAACTAGATTTCAGTCTAGGGCGTATTTTATTTATTTTTTTAGTTTTCACTAGCCATTTATGGATAGAGGATCTAGAATGCATCCCAAAGACTACATTGAGGAATGATATCAAAAAGTGATTGCGCCACAACATTCATCAATTCTTCAAGATATCCTTGCGGCAAATCGAAAGATCAAGACGATTTCTTATATCCTTACAAACAATCGGGTACATTTTTCAAGTTTGGATATGAATATTTCAAAGATTCTAATCGTAAATGTCTTCAATGGAAGCATGAATATACTTAAAAATAAAATAAAAATATAGTTTTTTTAGATAGATAGGAAAAATAAAAACAAAACCAAACTTAGCTAGAATTTTAGAATTTTTTTTTATTTTTTTTTCAAAAAAAAAATAATAATCAACATTGATTAATTAATTTTGAATAGATTTAAGTGACGCAGTAAGAATCACTTCGTTTTTTATCACCATCATAAATAAAATTTGTGTGTGAAAATATGAATTTATTTGACGACGCTGACTAGTATGCTCTCTTCCCGCACCTCGTTCCGACCTCGAAGATCAAAAATCAGATCAGTCATTTTAAAAATTAAAAATGTAGAAAAAAATTCGTTAAATTTTTTGCTGGAAATTGATCTACAATTATATTGGAAATCGTCGTTTGAGCTATGATCATTTTTTTATCGGTTTTGCAAATTTTAATGTTTTTCACCCTCTCAATATTTTTTTGATTTATTGAATTGCATGTGGAAAATTTTTCTTAAAATATATATATATATATATATATATATATATATATATATATATATATATATATATATATATATATATAATTTAAAAAAATAAAAAAAATTATATGAAAACAAATAAATAAATAACAAAACATAATAATTTTTTTTTAAGAAACAACCAATGGCCCATGGCATTTGAAAACCATTTGAACAATAAAACAAAGAGGCCCACACATATGCGTGAGGCATACCTTTGGCTTGGCCTTACGCATATGCGCAGTCCTTTGTGCCATAATCCCACAGCACCTCCACGCAAGCCACGGTCAGCCACACAACCTTTCTGGCATATAAAATCTGTTGTTTGAAGCGGGTTTCTACAAAAACATAAAATACGATTTATTCCATAGCTCTGAGTGAATGATTCTGAGTCCTTCAATCACTGATCCGAGTCTCAATAGTTTTGTCCATGCCTGAAACTAAACCTGCAACCTCACATCAAAACCTGCAAAAGAAAAAAATCCAACCACAACAATTTGATTTTGTTGCAGAAGGGATTGCCAGAATGCGTAACTGTCAAAAACACCTGATTTTGAAACTCATTTTCTAAGCAAACCAAGCCGAATTACGAAAAATAAAATGGGTTTTTTTCATGAACAGGGTCAATTAGGTAAATTGTTAGCGATTTGCTGGATTTTTGGGAGAAATTCAGGGTTCTTCGAAGCTCTGTTTTGCAGATTGTGTGAGGAAAAAAACGATTTCTTTTGAACTTTTTAAACATGGAAAGTTGAAAGAAGAAGAATCCAAGTTAATAACAAACTCTTCTCTTACCTTGCACTGTATTCAAAGAATCAATTATTTTGTAGACACACATGTGTATGCCTCATCATACAAAAAAATAAATAATATAATAATAACTATAATATATATATATATATATATATATATATATATATATATATATATATATATATATATATATATATATATATATATAATAAAATATATGTATATAAAATAAAATGAGAAAAAAAATAAATAAATAAATAAATAAAAATTGCATATATAATCAATTTATTAAAGCAATTTATAAGGCGAAAACTAGTTGTAAAATTTGATTGAAATCATTTTTCATGCAAATAATTTTTTTTTACCGCTTCAAATGTTTTTGACAGCATGATTTTGCAGCACAGATACCAATTCAATTTGACAGATAATGACTTGTAGAACAATTGGAAGATTATTTAGATTATTTCTCAATATTTGGCATTAAAAATTTTGTTGTTGTGTATTTTTCTATGAACCTTAAACTTGCAGAACACAGTGAATATTTGTGATGCCAATCATATTACTGAGCACATTGCATGAAGTCATTTGAAAAAAGGGAGTTGATTTATTTTTAATGGTTATTTCTTAAAAATGGAATGTTATAGATATCATGAATTGGACTAAATATAACACTTTTGATTTTCCTTAATTTATTTTATTTGGCATTGAAATTTTGCGTAAAAATCAAGAAGGAATTGGCCATTTATTTTTTAACACATTTATGTTCTTTATGTCAATTTTTTTTGCAGGTTTTGAATGATCGAATGATCATTAAATAAAACCAATTGTGCACAATTGGTCTTCGAAGGACCAATTTCATGAGAAACATAAGAACATGTCCATGTCCATATCCATCAAGACCATTACCTTTCCTCCCTTTTGAATTATAAATCCAACCAAGAAATTCAAAGCAATCCACAGTTATTTTCCCAGCAAGAGTCAGTGGTTCAATTTCCTTTATTCATATACACTTTCCATTACTTTTTGTCTACTCCTAACCCACAAATAAAATCAA
The DNA here is from genome assembly GCA_034641835.2 of Pinus albicaulis. Taxonomy (NCBI): domain Eukaryota; kingdom Viridiplantae; phylum Streptophyta; class Pinopsida; order Pinales; family Pinaceae; genus Pinus; species Pinus albicaulis. The sequence goes on from CM076569.1 coordinate 201,136,920, forward strand.
GAAGCTCACTTACATGCTTTTTTCCCATTGTCATTTTCCATTGTTATCTTCCATTTCCATTTTCCTTCTCCTATCCTTTTCATTTCACAAATAAACCTTGCTTCAATGAAAATTATTGATTTTATAGTCCTTTCAGTCTAAAATCCTTGAAAAAACACCTTGAGGTTTGCATGCCTTAATGGCAAGTCTTCTTGCTGACAAACAATGGGAATGCATTAATGTCCCTTGTTCATCGGATCTTCTAGGTACTCGACAACAACAAAATTATTCATACCTAGCAAGATGTGTTTGGGCATCTTGACTGTCATTGTCATCAATGGTGAGATTTCTTATGGTTACTAGTGGCATCCATTAATGGCCACTAAGTCAAAAATTTCCTGCTATGTTCGACATCAAAACATCTATTCACATAGCAGGAATTATGCCAATGAGTTTTGAAGACATGAAGACTATCATTTTCAGCATTTTGAAACAAATGAAGAAGATATGCAGCTACAACAGTTCAGCACCACTCTGCAGCTACGAAATTAGATGGCAGGTGCAAAATCAAATGACAGCAACAGAATCAGATGACAGCTACAGAATCATAGGGAAGCAACATAATCATATGACAACTGTAGAATTAGATGGCAACTGTAGAATCAGAGGACAGTTGTAGTATCAACATCATTTCACAGCAAATTCAGTAGTTTTAGTAGAAGCAATAAAAATTCATCTTAACTCTTTTATCCATAACTTGTACAACCACATGAAGAAGATTACGATCAGAATTTTGTAGCCACCACACATGTAGCTTATCCATTTTCAAAGGCTAAGTTAAGGTATGTCATTTTCTAACTTTTTACCATAGAATTCCTTAAAAAGCTAGAATGATATTTTTTGGAAAAAACACTTCTTTTCCTCATTTCATAAAATTGCCAATACCATCAGTGGGGGGGGGGACATTCATATTCACATTTTTCCACATTCAAAAGCCCACATACTTTCAAAATATATTAACTATTAAATTATTATTATGAGCATACAATGGCTTTTCAAAAGTACTTAAATGATAATTGGATGCAAACACAATCATGGTTGTCACACAATAATCCACCATAATGCAATCCAATAAAGATATACTTTGCAACAATAATAAAATTACCATTATGCAAAGTTCAAAGATCAAAATTGAATGCAACAACAAAATATGGTTGAAACACAATAACCAACCATGTTGCAATTCAACTAAAAAGACTTTGCAGAAGTATGAAGTTATCAAATGATATCATGCAAAGTTAAGCCAAAGCTCAAGGAGCAAAAAGAATTAATGTAATAGATTGCATGAGGACATGTGATAGGTTCAGTTGGGGGGTATGTTGGGCCTTGAAATTTTCATTTACTTCCATTACATTTTCACTTATATTTCCATACTATCACCTTCACTCCACCTCCATTTCATTACATTTACCTTACCATTACCACTATTGGATTACATTATGTTTTTCCAAACTTTATTAATTCCTAATATTTTTAAGTGAATTTGTGGTTAAAAATTAGAAAATAATATGCACATACTTATACCTAAAAAGTAGAACGAGTTTTTTTCCATGTGTAGGTCAAACATAAGCTTCCAAAAGACTCTTATGTGGCCTCCTAAGCCCAAATTCGAATTTGAATGGAGAATATCATGGGATCATGAGGATATGTGTCTCATTTCCTATCTGTATTGTAACTCTAAGAAGACATATGCCTTTTCACTTCCTATTTGGATTGTAACTCTATAGATATAGGGAGCGATTCATGGACTCTCATTAATGAGATATCTTCTCATATTTTGTATAAATAGGGGAAGATTTCTCCTATCAAATCATGTGTAAAAATGGAGTTATGCTCAAGCTTTGAACACAGAATTAGATTGTGGCACCTTATACATGAATGTTCCTTCATTTTCACTTGGTTTTGCTTACATATGGAGCATCTCGATATACCTGTTATCACTCAGATTTTCCTTGAAGTTGTTGGAAGAGGAAAGGGGTCCAAGGTAACCACAAACCAACCTTCAAATATAGAATCTAGCCAATATGTATCCAGAGAGGGCTCTCTCTATAAAATTTAGCTTTGTTTTTAGAAGATGTTAGGCTATTTGTAAAGTCCAGGGGTTTTGATTTTGTTTGAGTTGATGGAATTCTTTAGCTGAGATTAAGATCAAATAGTTTCAATCCATTGGGCTAATGGAGTAAAAGGATTGGCTGCACTGGCTTAAGTTTTTTAACAAAAGATGGTTTATCAGGGCAAGATAATCAAACTAGAAACAATTATAGATCTAAAGTGAATGGAATGGAATTCAAACGGATGAAAGGCAACTAAGAATCTTTCAACACATTCAAGAGAAGAGAAATAAATTGATTATCAATAAAGAGCAGTTAAGTATTCTTTACTAAATAACCAAAGATGTATGAACTAGACAAACAGGAGCAATTAAGAATTCACTGTTTAAACCAGTTTGGAAGAAAACATTTAGAATAATAACAACTGAAATCAGATTACACCTAAGTACTTTCTGATTTAATATTTTTCGTTAAATATCAAGATAATGAAACACAGATGATATTGTAAACAAATATTAAACTTCAAAACATGAGATAGAAATGACTTATTGATCCTTCATTTCACGCATGAATCCTGATAAAAGTCTTCTGCCTCAATTCTTTGTCCAGTTTTGCCACGAAAAATTTCTCCAAAGCTCTTTATTCCAAAATATTCAATGTTACATCAGAGTATAAGAATCCACCCTCAATAATCCGATTGAGGGATTATTTATACAAAAAATAATACAAAATATCTCTTAACAAAACGAGATATAATCTAAGATGAATCACAAATAAGTTACAATAAAAATAGAGACATATGGTCTCATAAATAAGACAAAAAAACAACTATTGTTGTGTTGTTTCCTCCTTTTGAGAATGTGCTGGAGTCAGGACCTATATTTTAGCTCATCGTTGTCCTCTTCAGTAATTTTTTTCTAACTGACTTGCTTCACTGATACTCTTTGTTTTTACTGATACACTTTAACTGAACTGATACTCTTTGACCTTTGTTTTTCCTTTTATCCTTTATACTGTAGTAAATAGGCAAAATTTCATATAAGGATAAATTTTACAAAAGTTCCAATAGATCTTCGCACCATTTATCTTCTGCTATTTTGGTCCGTTGAAGCTTCCTTAATGTTTCATCAGCCTCGGTATATCTGAAGAAATTAGGCTGATTAGGAAACAAATGTCTTACTTCATGTTCAAGATAAAACAAATTCTTTAATCTGTCATGAAGATTCCTTCCTGTAGGTAATGTTGCTTCTGATGAAATGGTTGAGGAACTGGCTTGATTGTGAGCATGTATGTCCAATTTCTTAACATAAGTTTCCAGGTCCATTATTTTATCTTCTGAAAGCATAGGGCTGGGCAACCCTTTATTCAATAAAACATTAAACCTTTCTCTGAAAGTAATGATTTCACTTTGCATGTCAAAACACCTTCGTTCTAAATTTTGCATAAGAGTTATTTTAGTAAAAACTCTTTTTATCTCCAAGATTGTTGCAGTCCTGACCTGAATACCCTGATCTGCAAGTTGTTGTCTGGTTTGGATGTTTAGAAATTGTATGAGCTGATTGGCTTCCTCATGACTATTTCCTAATTCTGCTCGTGTAGTCTCAACTTCATCCAGAGCTACTTTGACCAAATCATTCTGCTCGTATATTATCTGGATTGAGGACCAGATATCTTTTATTGACTGAATAATATCATCCCAAAGAATGTCATTTATTTATCTTAAATGTTTCTCCAAAGTGAGATCCCTTTCCAAAGCTTTAACTAATTTTTCCAACTTTTTTACTTCTCTTGTTTTGTCAGCAACAATCAGTTTTGAAAGATCATATTTATGTTCCAAATTAATAAGTTGTAACTTTGTGCGCTGAAGTTCTGTTACTTGAATTCTCAAGTCATTCATTGATTTTATTAGTTCTTCTGTACTTAAATTTGAAGCATTTACCTGTCATGGCTCTGTTGATTGACCTGTTAGTTGACTTGTTGTACCTGTGATAACCTCTGTTGTAGATACTGGAACACTGGACTGCTTGTCTTTTAATGCTTGTTCCAGCTCCTTTTCTGTTTCAATTAGTTGCTCATTCATTTTCAAGAGCAACTCCATCATTTCTTCTTTAGAATTCTTCTTTATTACTTCTTCAGTTTGAGGATGTCTTGAAGCTGGCAATTTCAACTGCTTTCTCAAAGCTGCAATGTCATCATATTTTTTCTTGATTAGAGCTTCTATACCTTTGACATCATTTGGATTGTGTCCCAAACCAATTATTATTTCTTCCAATGTTTTAATCCTGTTGTCTTTGGCTTGAGAAGAAGCCTTTTCAAGCTGTAACTGTGTATTGGTGTTCTCCAAAGAATCCTATAACCTGTGAGCTGCCATTGCCTTATCAGTCAAAGTAGAATACATCATTTCACCAGTCTGCTTATGTAACTCAATCTGATCTAAAGGATGGATATCCTTTGCTAGGATTTCAAAGTTTGTCCTAATATAATCAGCAGTTGTTTGGGGTTGTTGCACCTTGGGTTTGAAATGGCTCATTATCATTTTGCCCTGTTGGATGTCAAAAGCTAACATCAATCTTTCTTGATTCTTTGGAGCCATTTTCAAATATTGATTATATACTTGAGTTCTCATTGGATCATTCCTGGCCTTGATATTGATAAATGTCTTCTTTATATCTCCTGTATCTTTAACTGGTGTTTTGAAAGAAGATATTTCAACACTTTGTTGCTTCTGTAGCTCTTTCCTTTGTGAGGTAGTGGATGCTTCACTGACTGTTCCTGTTTGTTGACTGCCCAATTGTTATGGTCCTTGACTATCAAGGATTTCATCAATAGATTCTACTTCTGGAGGAGTATTCAATTTTTGTCTCTTGGCCTGAGGCTATTGTGAAGATCCAATGAGAGGGGTAGCAGCTTCAGCTTCTCTCTTTTTTCCCTTTTCCACATTTAATGGAGTCTAAAAAATTAACATTTCTACTGGATTGGTTTGAATGGAAGAAACCTGTACTTGATCCTTTCCCTTGGAAGTTTGAGGTTGTTCTGTCATAGTGAATGTTTCTTTAACTTGTGTATCAACCTCTTTCTCTTTTCCCTTAGATGATACTGCAATGTTTCCTTGTAACTCCTGCTGAATAATCCCAGCTGAGGAAGGACCAACTTCTGATCTTGGTACCTGTGCAAAAGAGTCTAGGTCAAGCATTTTTTCAAGATCTTTCATAACATTGTCTACATTGACCTGCTCACTATCCTGCTCTATCAATGTTCCTTCTATCCATTCATCTGTATTAGCATATTTTTCAATCTATGGGATTCTTTCATGTAAGTATGGTGCTGATTTATTCTTCATTATTTTATCACAAATGAAGCTGAATGGGTCATAAGGCACCCAATAGAAACTCTTTTGTAATCTGAAACGGTCTTCTAATATCTTTTCAACTTCTTCCCCTGCATCCCTAGAGTTACAAATAAAGGGACCTAATTGACTTTTGATCCAGATTTGAGCCTTCTTCTTTGCATTACAAAAATGAATTATATCAGAATTGTTCATCTGTCTGAAATATTCTAATGCAAAGATTCTCATGGAGACGTATTTTGGCAATTTGAAGGGACATAATTCACATCCATAGATTCTGACTTCTGTGTGATTTTGGTATAAGTACCAATCACCAACTTTGTATTTTTTTGAGAGCTGTAAAGTTTTCTTGATTTCATTGCTGAGTCTTGGAGGAGAAACTCCTGTCAACAAGGTGATTTCAGGGTGTATAAAAAGATCAATTAACTCATTATAGGAATAGGGAGAATCTCGAGAACTATGAGTGATGGCTGACCAAAAGATAACAGATCTAGGATTCCCTTGGGCATCAAGCTTTTTGATATAGAAAGGGAATTTTTCTGACTGGTAATAGAGCATGAGGTGGTAGATGACAGAGGAAAACTTGAATACTTTCTCATTTTCTAATCTCATGAATTGATCATGGATTTTATCTGTAATGTATGATGCAAAGTCATACCTGACAGCAGGAGGCTGTCCAGGGGTAAAAATAGACAATAATACTAGATTTAAATGGTCAAATTATTCACTGGTATTAAAGCCCATTATAAAGGATATCATTTCCAAAACAAGTCTACCCTCTCCAGTGAAAAAAGCATACCCATAAGGGGGAGGGCCTTTAGGCTGATGATCAGGCAACATAAAGGTCTGGCAGATGTGGCTTAATTCTTCATGGGATAGTTTGGTGGATTTCTCAAGTAAATCTCCCATGGATAGGGGAGTGAGGACTTGATCAGGTTGAAAATGTAGCATCTCATTGATAAACTGAGCAGTAATTGGGAAAAGGACATCTTGATTTGGGGATAATATTTCTCTTTGGTTAGGATCATAATTTGCATGGAAAAAATGGATTATTTTAGGGAAAATATGGACAGAGGGAAAAAGGTACCTGGGAATATTAGATTCCTATAACCCAATTATATCCAAGCCATTCAAATAATTGTCTCTGCAGCGACAAAAAATTCGAAGAGGACTATCACTAAAAGTCAGGTCTTTAATCTGGAAATCTCTGTCGACTAATGATAAATAATCCAAGTCTCTATGAGGGGCGTTCAATGGGGTGACATTTAAAGCCACAGGAACTTCCATTCTTGGTTCTTGTGGATTCAAAATGGAAATTCGGCTTATGGTGAAAAATTGAACAAAATTACAGGTTTCGATGGGAGAAACAAGTACAATTCATGACACGGTAGAGATGATTGGAAGCCAAAACTGTATTAAAACTAAAGAATCATATCTTTCTAAGTAGTTAGGGCTTTGAATTATTTTTATTTTTCCTTTGCGTGTCCTCGGGATTAAGGAATGAACTAGCAATTAATTTTAACTCTGTTTCAGTGAAAGGAAAAGGAAAGCCGAGTTTCTTACAGAGTTCAGTGCGAATTTAGGGTAAATACCTGTTTTTTCTTTTGGAGATAGCAGGTACTTGTTAAGGCGGATAATCTTCTGAGAGGCTTGACTGCAATTTTCTTCGACAGGATAAAGGTTGGCAGACTTCAAAAATTTGAAATTCGAAATTTTTGCATGGAGGGTGTATTCTTTTTCTGCGTACAAAATAATGGAAAAGACGCGAATTTTTGTTTTATTGGCAAAGTCAAATGGGGGTGAATTTTTTATTATTTTAATAAATGACGTCATCCTGTACGACAGATGAGTCACAGGAAAAGGTGGTAAATGGTTTATTCCACACCACTTTTGAGGGAAGGCAGTTTTGGGCAAAGACGCAACGAATCCATAGAACACACGACACGTGGCCAAGGTATTATTTGAAAACCACTGGCATTTCGCGCGTTAATGCTCGGATCGAGGATGGCCAGCGGAATTAACGACAGCCGTCGATCTTGGAGCGGCCGATTGAATAGTGGACGGGACAGGGAGTTGATAGGGTTTTAATGGCGCGGGCCCGACGCGTTTTATTATGAATTAATAATTTCGGGAGCATTTTGATTGGTGGGGCAGGTTCTTAATTAATTGTGAGGATTAATTAAGTCCTTTATGCAGTGGGAAAGTGATCGGGAATGGTTTTTAAACCAGAGTCAAAGTTAGGGTATGGGTTACTAACTCAAGTTAAGCGTCGGGCAAATTAAAAATACAAAGGGGATGAGTTATTTGTTTGAAGTTTTAGTTTAAACTAAACTTCGGGTTTGTTTTTGTTTTAAACATGTAAAACATGTTTAAAAGTTTTTCATATATATTTTTTATTATACAGTAATTAAATCAATGCGATTTATTTACCATAGGGGGCGGGAATAGAATTAAAGATATTTTTTAGCCAAAAGGGAATATAAAGTGGGTTTTTTATTTGAAATAAGTGGGAATTAAATACTTTTGGCTAAAAATTATAATACAAAGGTGGTTTTGGGAATATTATATAAAAAAGGGGCTATATACATAGGACAAGGTTATTTCAATAAGAAATTAATATATAAATTAGAGTTAATATGACAAGGGAACAATGTAAACTCAAAATACTTATATATAACCAAGAAAGTGAAGATTCAAAAGTAAATGGCATTATTATACTTTTATCACTTAGACTTAGAATAAAAGTGATTTTGAGGGCTTTTCATGAAATATTGAAGGATTTTCCTAAGTAAAATGGGATTTTACTTAGAAAAAGATTTTTGAGAGGTGAATGAATGTGATAATGGATGATTTCAAGTACTTAGGTTTTTTCAATTATTGGGCCAAGGGTCCGGTCCCTCCAAAAGTCAAGGAAATGCCTTGAGCCCCTCTAATCTTCAAATGCCTTAGCACTTTAGGGGAAATTAGTGAAATATTTAAGGGAAAATGAAGGGGAAGTTAATAATCTTGACTTTGCTTTGCTGTGAACTTTTTCCAATGTAGAATCTGCCTTTGCACTTGTGATGAAAGTAAAATTGAACACATTTGGAACCATCATTCATCACATGTAATTCTGCAACAACATCTACCTACCCTACCTACTTACTCTACCATTTTCTCTTCTTTATTAGGGTGCACTTAGACTGGCAAACCCTTATCAATCTTCTTTTTCTTTTACATGGAAAACCTATCTAAGTCTATACTTATTACATCCAAGGGCTCAGATTAAACTGTTGAGCACCTTTTATTAACTCTACCTATCTACTTATCTGCCAAGATTAAACTGTTTGGCCAGATATTTATTCTCTATTCTACAACATGAAATTGAAAAATTAATGAGTCAAGTTTAAACAGTTTGACTCTTCATAAATTGTGGAAAAATTTTGACAAACTGCACACAATTTTTTTTATTACATCAGAGAAAAAAGTAGTGGCATTTAGACTAGCACACTTTCCTTGGCCTTTCTTTTGGTGGGGTTCATTTTCTTTCACTTTTTTGGCCAATTTTATTTTTTCACCCTTTGATTTTTCTTTTAGGGTATACCCTCTTTACATTTTTTAAAATTTTTATTTTTTTTTATTTTTAAAGAATATGGAACACCTTTGCAACAAGAAAAAGGTTTGAACATATTGCATAGTTCAACAAGTCAATCATGAAAAATGACACCTATTGGTATAGGAGTCTAACACTGGCTCCACTTGGGGATGGCTTTTCCTGGTGAAAAGTCAAGAACAGCAGGTCAGATGCCTTAAAATGCCTTTAACTGAACCATGAAATCTTCTTTTTCTGGTGGCTTTATTGTATATATGATAGTAAAATCTTCTGAAGCTTAGGGCCTTCACTTTGGGCTTCAACTCCAGTAGGTAACTATCCACTCCAAACTGATGCATTACAAAGGATATATTAAGTACCTGTTAAAGAAAATAAAAAACATCCTAGTAAATAGGATCAAAGTAGTGTTTTAACATTCGACCATTGACTGGTTCTTCCTCAGCTTCTGAACCATCCAAATTCTTCAAAAATTATGTGTTATTTCCCTGTAAAGCATGAATTATGTAAGGTCCTTTCCATAAGAAATCAAATTTCCCATGTTTCCCTTTATCTTCCCTTCTGGAATCCCATCTTAAAACTTTGTCTTCCAGTTGAAAATCTTCTGCTTTGGTTCTTTTGTCAAACATCTTCTTTAATTTTTCCTGCAAAACTTGGGATCGTTGATACACTTCTTCTCTGGTCTGCTGCAAGTGAACTGTTTGATTTATCCTTCTCTGAATATCATTTGGTTCTACTTGAGCCTCCTGAAGTAACTTCATTATAGGAACTCCTAAAGATGATGGAAATATAGCCTCAATACCATAAACTAATTCATATGGACTGGTCCCAATTGATTTTTTGGTAGTAATTATGTCTGCCCACAATGCATTGGTAAGTTTCTTATGCCAATTCTTCTTATTTTCCTCCAATAATTTTTTAATGATATTAATGAGGCTTTTATTGGAAGATTCAGCCAGTCCATTACCCTGAGGATAATAGGCTGTTGAATGGCCTAAAGTGATGTGATATTTATTGCAGAAACTAATCGTTTTCTTAGACTTAAACGCAGCAGCATTATCAGTTATAATTTTCTCAGGACAGCCAAATCTTGAAAGTATATTGGTTTCTAAGAATCCTATAATTACAGAATCATTGGCTTGTCTGGATGGTATAGCTTCAATCCATTTAGTAAAGTAATCTGTGGTAGTAAGGATCCATCTGTGTTGCCCAGAAGAGGGGGGATGGATTTCTCCAATAAAATCTAGGCCCCATTGTTGAAAGGGTTTCTCGGTGGAAATTGGTTTTAATGGTAAAGGTAACAATTTTCTCTTGCCTTCAAAGATCTGACACTTATGGCAAGCAATTACAAATTTCTTAACATCTGAAAACAAGGTTGGCCAATAAAAACCAGCCCTTAAGATCTTATCTGCAGTTGAATTCCAGTAGAGGTGTCCACCACAATCTCCTGCATGGAATTCATTGAGAACCTTGTCAGCTTCATATTTTAATAAACAATTTAATAGAATTCCATCATGATTCTTCCAAAAGAGAGCATTATCTAAAATAAAATACTTTAAATATGTCATTTTCAAAAACCTTTGTTTCGTTCAGGATAACCCTGGAGGAGCTTGCAGGTTTAACAAAACATAAATGATATCAGCGTACCAAGGTGAGTCTAAAAAGGCCTGACTGATTTGTGGAGTCGCCATCTCCTGTTCGTCATCCAGTTCATTAATGTTCAGGGCTTGGCAATTTTTTTCAGTCATGAGTTGAGCCAAACCTTGTCCTTTTATGAGTTTTGTAGGTCTTATTTCAATATCATATTCTAATATGGTAGCTATCCATTTACCTCTTTTTCCTTCAATACCATCTTGAGTTAAGATGTCTTTAATGACAGCATTAGGTACATAAGCTATCACATGAGAATACAATATATAAACTTTGAAATCTTTGATTTCTTTCACAAGTGAAAAAGCTTGTTTCTCCATGATATTGTATTTCAATGATGCATCTCTAAGTGCTTTACTAAAAAATGCTATAGGTTTTTCACATCCTTGATCATCCTTTTGTAATAAAACAGCTGCAACTGTATGTTCAGAAGCAAATGAAAAAATTATGAAATCTCTATCAAATTTTGGACTGGTAAGAACTGGTGTTCTGGTTAAAGCCATTTTGATTTCTTCAAATGATTGCTTGGCTTCTACTATCCACTTAATACTCAAATCCTTTCTTAACATGTTAGTAAGCAGTCTAAGTAATTCAACTAAACTAGAAATGAATCTTCTCAAAAAATTGATTTTACCTATGAAAGCTTGAAGTTCTTTAATATTCCTGGGATGAGGTATCTGCAAAATGGCTTGTATTCTTTCAGGATCAATTCTAATGCCATATTTTGAAATGATATGACCTAGGAGTTTACCTTCTTCAAGACCAAATAATGACTTTTTAGGATTTAAAGAAATACCATATTTTCTGCATTTTATGAACACCTATCTAAGATGATCTAAATTTTGTTGATCTGTCTTGGAAAAAACAGTCAAATTATCCAGATATATGACTAGAAAATCATGAATTTCTTTGGCAAAGGCAATTTCCATTGCTCTTTGGAAGGTCGCTCCTACATTTTTCAGCCCAAAAGACATCTTAACATATTTGAACGTACCCCATAGTGTCGTAAAAGTTGTTTTGTCTTGATCGTCAGGATGAACCAGAATTTGGTTGTATCCTGAGAATCCATCCAGAACAGAAATCCTTGAAGATCCTACTACCCTTTGTAAGATATGGTCCATTTTAGGCAAAGGCTAGTTATCTTTTAAAGAAAATTTGTTTAACTTTCTCAAATCGACACATAGTCTAATCTCTCCAGTCTTCTTCCTTGTTGGTACTAAATTAGAAACCCATTCAGAAAACCTAATAGGAGCAATTATTCCTGCTTCATACATTATTTTAATTTCTTTCTCAATTGAAGGAAGTAGCACAGGGTTGATTCTTCTAAGTTTCTGTTTGAATGGTTTCTGATCTGGTTTCAAAGGTATTGTATGTTGAATTATTGATGTATCATATGATTTAAGATCTTCATAACTCCAGGCAAAAACATCCTGGAATTCTTTTAAAAGTTCAACATATTTAACCCTTTGATCCTCTGGCAGAGATTTAGATAACTTAACCATCTTGGGATTTCCTTTAGTTCCCAAATTGTATTCTTCAATATCAGCTTTTAACGGTTCCATTTTGGGTTTTAGTGGAATGTCATTTGAGTCAAAAAGATCTTCTAAAGGAGTTAATCCTCTAGGTAAATGATTATCTTTCAGATTAATAATTTCAGACTCATCTTCTATAATTTCATCGATTTCCATTTGTTTCAAATCCTTCATATCTTTTTTAGTGAATTTGGTTGGGTGAAGCATGTGAATTGCAGTCTCTTCTGAAATATCTGTTTCTTGTTCATCTATTTGATCAGATTCATTGATTGTTGTGTCTTCATCTATACTACTGTTAGAGAACTCATTTTCTAAAGTCAAAAAATTATTAATCTGATTATTATTTACAAACACTTTCCAATTCATAAGATTATCTGGTATAGCAGGTCTATGTCTAATCTCAGCTGTGAACTGATGATTGGGTCCAAAAGGTAATTTACAGGTGCTAGCGAACATTGCAAGACTGTGAGCATGCAAATTCTGTTTTCTAAAAATTTTGGCAAGCTGAGCTTGTAGAAAAGTATTGAGAATTTCCACAACTGTTCCTCTATATTCTTTTAATCTGGGGTATTTTGTTGAACATTCACCATTGATCTGTTGAATAATTAACTCGGAGTCTCCTATGATTGATACTCTAATTGCTCCTAATTTTTTTACATGTTTAAGCCCTAGCAAAAGAGCTTCATATTCTTCCATATTATTAGTGCATCTAAAGTTCAATCTATAAGCATGGCCTTCAGCATAATCATTTTCAATATTATGTATCCAAATTCCAGCTCCAGCTCCTAACTTATTTACTGAACCATCAAATTCTAAATGCCAAAGAATTTCATGTTCATAATCTTCATCGACTGTTTTAACAATTTTCTTAACAGGGAGCTCTGGTTTATCAGTTTTTTCTGGTATTTCTTGAATGTCTGATGTTTCTTTGTTTTCAGAAATTTCTTCGATTTGAACAGTAGATTTATTTGCAGTTTATGTTTCTGGTGCTTCTAGTTCAGTAGGAAGGTCAAATTCATCATTATAAAGGATGAATGAGTCCATATCAGAATGTACTGAGTAGACATGGAAGTTTTCAGGCTTCTCCTGACTACTGACTAAATATTTCATCAAGGTCTCTCTGTATAGTATTTTAGGTTGACCAAACACTGAAATAGTAGCATATGACATATCTAATTGAAGAGATCCTCCGATTTTAGCACCCCAGGATCTGGACAACAACATACCATATTTGGGAGGAATATTTGCTACTACTATATCCATCAGAATAGATTTCGCAGGGTATTGCACCAAAGTAACACACAAATCTTTAATCAAACCTAAACATCTTACCTAACTTGAATCAAAAGAAAAAATATCCTTATATGGTCTGGTAATGTCTAGGTTTAATCTTTTCATCACAGCTTTGAGCATTAAATTGTGAGACGCTCCAGAATCAAGCACGGCGTTATAAAGTATTTTGTCATGTACATTCAAACTCACATAAAATGGAGGATTTCCTCCACTTTCTGGTTTTCCATTTACTTCAGGGCCAAAAATTAATTTGGGTTGATCATCAAAAACATTTACTGAATCATCCATTCCAGTAATGTTAAAAGATCTGCTGATTTGGCTTCTATAGACATCATGTTTAGCTAATTCTGCCAATGGAACAGCTATCTTTAATTTGCCTATTTCAGCTTCTAGATTGAAATATTTTTTTTCCGGAGCTCTAGTATTTTGAACAGTTGGATTTTCTCTGTTTTTTGTATTTTCAGTGTTTTTCTCTTTTTCAGGTGTGGGATTATGAGTTGAAGGTGTTTCTGAATTAACTTATGTTGGTTCTTCTACGTTTCCTGTAGGAGGAAAAGTATTGGAAAGTTGTTTATTATTTAGTTGATTATCAGACACATCTTCAATTATTGGATTAGCGGGGTTAGGACTTTCTCTAGAAAGAATTTGTACAGGAGGAGTGTTAGTTTTACCTTTGATGTTTTGTTTTACAGCTTTATGTTTTCTATTCTCTGGCACGTCAATCCATCTGCTTCTCAAATTGTATTGTTTATGAACTTCATAGATTGTTGAATCATATCCTTCTTTAAAATCAAAAGTTTCTCCTGAATGAGTTTGAAATGTTTCAAGAATGTGATTTTCTTGATCATCTTGAGATAGGAAAACTTCTGGTTCAGTCTTGTTTTCAGTCAAGTTATTTATTTCAACATCCTCAATTGGTTCCTCAGAAGATGAACCTTCAAAAAAAATTTCCTGGAATGGTGGCCTGATGTTTTGGTCAGGAACATTTTTCCCAGTAATTTGGTTTTGATTTCTTCTGAAGTTTGGGTTTCTAACAACATTTTGACCATCGCCAGAGGAATTCCTTTCGATTGTCTCTACTCTGTCTCCCAGTCTTTCCATCCCTTTAATAATTGCATCCAGTTTTCTTTCAAAAGCCGAAGGCTCTTCGTTTATAGGCATCCTTCTTTCAGCTCTAGCTCTAGCTCATTTTTCTATGAGGTTAGCTTCAACACTAACAACTATGCTTTGCATCTCTTCTAGAGTTTGGGGAGCTCTTTCCCTAAGTGAATATGCTATGTCAGAATCAAACCCATCAGGGAATTTAACCATTACTGAATCCGGAGGGGGTCTAATGTTTTGGGGAATAGCGTTGTAGGCTTCGTTGAATCTAATGATATAATATTGCACTTCTTCATTAGGTCCTCTATTCAATTTTCCAAAGTCAGATAGGATTTAAAGAGGGTCTTTCTTCTTCTCCCATCTATTTAAAAATTCCCTATACAGGGTTGGTAAATCAGCAATACTGTTTGGAGCAAGAGCCCTAAACCATGTCCTGACTTCCCCAGTAAGACTCTGGACAAAAATTCTCATTCAAACATCATCAACATCTATTTCATAAAATTCAAAGTAATCAGTCATCCTTTTGGTATGTTGTTGAGCAGTGTAACTACCAGAACCGTCAAAAGGGGTGATTTTACTTTGATAGTCTTGGGGCAAAGCAGCAGGGTTGTCTGGCAACCTTAACGGAGCATATATGTTGGCCATTGGAAGGTGTAAAGGAATGACAGGTGATGATGGTCTGGAAGTAGTGGGTGGAGGAGTAGAAGGAGTGGCTTGTGTTTGAGAAGTTTGGGGAAAAGTAGATGAACATAGGGAAGCTGCAGTAATTACAGAAGTGTTTGAAGTTTCTTCAAAGGTCTGTTCAGATTGAATGGAATTTTGTAGATGCTTGTCAAGATGTGAAGTGATAAATTCAAATTGAAAATCTTCAAGAAATAATGGATCAGGAACAAGATTGGACAACTCAGATTCAGAAAAATTTATGAATAGAGAAGTTTCAAAATGTTCATCAAATGGTTCGTCTTCAAGATATATAAACTTCACAGGACAAGAGTTTGATCTAAAAAGAGGTCGAGAACTCCCAGAGCTTTCTTGAATCTCTTGTCTTCTCAGAATTCTGGGAATCAAATTTGGATTCTCAAATATCGGTGGTGGATTAGGGTCAGGATTTGATCTGGTATAATGAGTCCTTTCTGAAGCCAGTTTTCCTAGTAATGTTTCTTTTTTTAGTTTTTTGTTTTAAATGGAATGAAAATACAACTTCGACAAATTCTCCAAGAAATTAAATATTTTTAATTAAAGTTTTCTCAAATATTTATTGAACTAGAGAAACTGATTGAATGTTTGAAACCAAAGTTCAGTCTATAAACTAGACCAGAGATTGACTGAAGTAGCATTTATTTACTATGCAATTGCAGAGAAAAAAGCATTTCAAAGGCTACCTAGCTAATCTTCAGGCTCTGTCTGTAGTTTATAAATCAAACAACAGTAACAATAAATAAAATGATTCAGGTCCCCAGCGGAGTCGTCACTATGTTATCACTCAGATTTTCCTTGAATTTTTTGGAAGAGGAAAGGGGTCCGAGGTAACCACAAACCAACCTTCAGATACAGAATCTAGCCAATCTGTATCCAGAGAGGGCTCTCTCTATAAAATTTAGCTTTGTTTTTAGAAGATGTTAGGCTAGTTGTAAAGTTCGGGGGTTTTGATTTTGTTTGAGTTGATGGAATTCTTTAGCTGAGATTAAGATCAAATAGTTTCAGTCCATTGGGCTAATGGAGTCAAAGGATTGGCTGCACTGGCTTAATTTTTTTAACAAAAGATGGTTTATCAGGGCAAGATAATCAAACTGGAAACAATTATAGATCTAAAGTTAATGGAATGGAATTCAAACGGATGAAAGGCAACTAAGAATCTTTCAACACATTCAAGAGAAGAGAAATAAATTGATTATCAATAAAGAGTAGTTAAGTATTCTTTACTAAATAACCAAAGATGTATGAACTAGACAAACAGGAGCAATTAAGAATTCGTTGTTTAAACCAGTTTAGAAGAAAACATTTAGAATAATAACGACTGAAATCAAATTACACCTAAGTACTTTCTGATTTAATATTTTTCGTTGAATATCAAGATAATGAAACACAGATGATATTGTAAACAAATATTAAACTTCAAAACATGAGATAGAAATGACTTATTGATCCTTCATTTGACGCATTAATCCTGAGAAAAGTCTTCTGCCTCAATTCCTTGTCCACTTTTGCCACGAAAAATTTCTCCAAAGCTCTTTATTACAAAATATTCAATGTTACATCAGAGTATAAGAATCCACCCTCAATAATCCGATTGAGGGCTTATTTATACAAAATATCTCTTAAAAAAACGATATATAATCTAAGATGAATCAAAAATAAGTTACAATAAAAATAGAGACAGATGGTCTCATAAATAAGACAAAAAAACAACTAATGTTGTGTTGTTTCCTCCTTTTGAGAATGTGTTGGAGGCAGGACCTATATTTTAGCTCATCGTTGTCCTCTTCAGTAATTTTTTTCTAACTGACTTGCTTCACTGATACTCTTTGTTTTTACTGATACACTTTAACTGAACTGATACTCTTTGACCTTTGTTTGTCCCTTTATCCTTTATACTGTAGTAAATAGTAAAAATTTCATATAAGGATAAATTTTACAAAAGTTCCAACAGATCTTCCCACCATTTATCTTCTGCTATTTTGGTCCGTTGAAGCTTCCTTAATGTTTCATCAGCCTCGGTATATCTGAAGAAATTAGGCTGATTAGGAAACAAATGTCTTACCTCATGTTCCAGATAAAACAAATTCTCTAATCTGTCATGAAGATTCCTTCCTGTAGGTAATGTTGCTTCCGCTGAAATGGTTGAGGAACTAGCAATGAAATGATTGTGAGCATGTATGTCCAATTTCTTAACATAAGTTTCCAGGTCCATTATTTTATCTTCTGAAACCATAGGGTTGGGCAACCCTTTATTCAATAAAACATTAAACCTTTCTCTGAAAGCAATGATTTCACTTTGCATGTCAAAACACCTTCGTTCTAAATTTTGCATAAGAGTTCTTTTAGTAAAAACTCTTTTTATCTCCAAGATTGTTGCAGTCCTGTCCTGAATACCCTGATCTGCAAGTTGCTGTCTGGTTTGGGTGTTTAGAAATTGTATGAGCTGATTGGCTTCCTCAGGCCTATTTCCTAATTCTGCTCGTGTAGTCTCAACTTCATCCAGAGCTACTTTGACCAAATCATTCTGCTCGTATATTATCTGGATTGAGGACCAGATATCTTTTATTGACTGAATAATATCATCCCAAAGAATTTCATTTATTTCTCTTAAAGGTTTCTCCAATGTGAGATCCCTTTCCAAAGCTTTAACCAATTTTTCCAACTTTTTGACTTCTCTTGTTTTGTCAGCAACAGTCATTTTTGAAAGATCATATTTCTGTTCCAAATTAATAAGCTGTAACTTTGTGCGCTGAAGTTCTGTTACTTGAAGTTTTAAGTCATTCATTGAATTTATTAGTTCTTCTGTACTCAAAGTTGAAGTATTTACCTGTGATGGCTCTGCTGGTTGACCTGTTGGACCTGTGATAACCTCTGCCGTAGATACTGGAACACTGGACTGCTTGTCTTTTAATGCTTGTTCCAGCTCTTTTTCTATTTCAGTTAGTTGCTCATTCATTTTCAAGAGAAACTCCATCATTTCTTCTTCAGAATTCTTCTTTATTACTTCTTCAGTTTGAGGATGTCTTGAAGCTGGCAATTTCAATTGCTTTCTCAAAGCTGCAATGTCATCATCTTTTTTCTTTATTAGAGCTTCTATACCTTTGACATCCTTTGGATTGTGACCTAATCCAATAATTATTTCCTCCAATGTTTTTATCATGTTGTCTTTGGCTTGAGAATAAGCCTTTTCAAGCTGCAATTGTGTATTAGTGTTCTCCAAAGAATCCTGTATCCTGTGAGCTGCCATTGCCTTATCAGTCAAAGTAGAATAGATCATTTCACTAGTCTGCTTATGTAACTCAATCTAATCTAAAGGATGAATATCCTTTGCTAAGACTTCAAAATTTGTTCTGATATAATCTGCAGCTGTTTGAGGTTGTTGCACTTTGGGTTTGAAGTGACTCATTATCATTTTGCCTTGCTGAATGTCATAAGCTGACATCAATATTTCTTGATTCTTAGGAGCCATCTTCAAATATTGATTATAAACCTGGATTCTTAAAGGATTGTTCCTGGCTTTTATATTGATAAATGTCTTCTTTATATCTCCTGCATCTTTAACTAGTGTTTTGAAAGAAGATATTTCAACACTCTGTTGTTTTTGTAGTTCTTTCCTTTGTGAAGTAGTGGATGCTCCACTGACTAAACTTGTTTGTTGACTGCCCAATTGTTCATGTCCTTGACTATTAAGTATTTCATCAATAGATTCTACTTTTGGAGGAGTATTCAATTTCTGTCTCTTGGCCTGAGGCTGTTGTGAAGATCCAGTGAGAGGAGTAGTAGCTTCAGCATCTCTCTTTTTGCCTTTTTCCACATTTGATGGAGTCTGCAAGATTGGAATTTCTACTGGATTGGTTTGAACAAAAGAAACCTGTACTTGATATTATCCTTTGAAATTTTGAGGTTGTCCTGTCATAGTGAATGTTTCTTTAACTTGTATATCAACTTCTTTCTCTTTTCCCTTAGATGATAATGCAATGTTTTCTTGTAATTTCTGTTGAAAAATTCCAGCTAAGGAAGGACCAACCTCTGATCTTGGTACCTGTGCAACAGAGTCTAGGTCAAGCATATTTTAAATATCTTTCATAACATTGTCTACATTGACCTGCTCACTATCCTGCTCTATCAATGTTCCTTCTATCCATTCATCTGTATTAGCATATTTTTCAATCTTTGGGATTCTTTGATGTATGTATGGTGCTGATTTATTTTTCATTATTTTATCACAAATGAAGCTGAATGGGTCATAAGGTACCCAATAGAAACTCTTTTGTAATCTGAAATGGTCTTCTAATATCTTTTCAGCTTCCTCCCTTACATCCCTAGAGTTACAGATAAAGGGACCTAATTGACTTTTGATCAGGAGTTGAGCCTTCTTCTTTGCATTACAAAAATGAATTATATCAGAGTTGTTCATCTGCTTGAAATACTCTAATGCAAAGAGTCTCACGGGGACATATTTTGGCAATTTGAATGGACATAATTCACATCCATATATTCTGACTTCTGTGTGATTTTGGTATAAGTACCAATCACCAAATTTGTATTGTTTTGAGAGCTGTAAAGTTTTCTTGATTTTATTGCTGAGTCTTGGAGGAGAAACTCCTGTCAACAAGGTGGTTGCAGGGTGTATAAAAAGATCAATGAACTCATTATAGGAATAGGGAGAATCTCGAGAACTATGAGTGATGGCTGACCAAAAGATAACAGATCTAGGATTCCCTTGGGCATCAAGCTTTTTGATATAGAAAGGGAATTTTTCCAACTGGTAATAGAGCATGAGGTGGTAGATGACAAAGGAAAACTTGAATACTTTCTCATTTTCTAATCTCATGAATTGATCATGGATTTTATCTGCAATGTATGATGCAAAGTCATACCTGACAGCAGGAGGTTGTCCAGGGGTAAAAATAGACAATAATACTAGAGTTAAATGGTCAACATATTCACTGGTATTAAAGCCCATTATAAAGGATATCATTTCCAAAACAATTCTACCCTCTCCAGTGAAAAAAGCATACCCATAAGGGGGAGGACCTTTAGGCTGATGATCAGGAAACATAAAGGTCTGGAAGATGTGGCTTAATTCTTCATGGGTTAGTTTGGTGGATTTCTCAAGTAAATCTCCCATGGATATGGGAGTGAGGGCTTGATTAGGTTGAAAATGTAGCATCTCATTGATAGACTGAGCAGTAATTGGGAAAAGGACATCTTGATTTGGGGATAAGATTGCTCTTTGGTTAGGATCATAATTTGCATGGCAAAAATGGATTATTTCAGGGAAAATATGGACAGAGGGAAAAATGTACCTGGGAAGATTAGATTCCCATAACCCAATTATATCCAAGCCATTCAAATAATTGTCTCTGCAGCGACAAAAAATTCGAAGAGGACTATCACTAAAAGTCAGGTCTTTAATCTGGAAATCTCTGTCGACTAATGATAAATAATCCAAGTCTCTATGAGGGGCATTCAATGGGGTGACATTTAAAGCCACAGGAACTTCCATTCTTGGTTCTTGTGGATTCAAAAATGGAAATTCGGCTTATGGTGAAAAATTGAGCAAAATTACAGGTTTCGATGGGGGAAACAGGTACAATTGCAGATTGGGAATTCAATTACAGTTCTCGGGATTAAGGAATGAACTAACAATTAATTTTAACTCTGTTTCAGTGAAAGGAAAAGGAAAGTCAAGTTTCTTATAGAGTTCAGTGTGAATTTAGGGTAAATACTTGTTTTTTCTTTTGGAGATAGCAGGTACTGGTTAAGGCGGATAATCTTCTGAGAGGCTTGACTGCAATTTTCTTCGACAGGATAAAGGTTGGCGGACTTCAAAAATTTCAAATTCGAAAATTTCTGCATGGAGGGTGTATTCTTTTACTGCGTACAAAATAATGGAAAAGACGCAAATTTTTGTTTTATTGGCAAAGTCAAATGGGGGTGAATTTTTTATTATTTTAATAAATGACGTCATCCTGTACGACAGATGAGTCACAGGAAAAGGTGGTAAATAGTTTATTCCGCACCACTTTTGAGGGAAGGCGGTTTTGGGCGAAGAGGCAGCGAATCCATAGAACACACGACACGTGGCAAAGGTACTATTTGAAAACCACTGGCATTTCGTGCGTTAATGCTCGGATCGGGGATGGCCAACGGAATTAACGACAGTCGTCGATCTTGGAGCGGCCGATCGAATGGGGGACGGGATAGGGAGTTGATAGGGTTTTAATGGCGCGGGTCCGACGCGTTTTATTATGAATTAATCATTTCGGGAGCATTTTGATTGGTGGGATAGGTTCTTAATTAATCGTGAGAATTAATTAAGTCCTTTATGTAGCAGGAAAGTGATCGGGAATGGTTTTTAAACCAGAGTCAAAGTTAGGGTATGGGTTACTAACTCAAGTTAAGCGTCGGGAAAATTAAAAATACAAAGGGGATGAGTTATTTGTTTGAAGTTTTAGTTTAAACTAAACTTCGGGTTTGTTTTTGTTTTAAACACGTAAAACATGTTTAAAAGTTTTTCATATATATTTTTTATTATACAGTAATTAAATCAATGCGATTTATTTACCATAGGGGGCGGGAATAGAATTAAAGATATTTTTTAGCCAAAAGGGAATATAAAGTGGGTTTTTTATTTGAAATAAGTGGGAATTAAATACTTTTGGCTAAAAATTATAATACAAGGGTTTTGGGAATATTATGTAAAAAAGGGGCTATATACATAGGACACGGTTATTTCAATAAGAATTTAATATATAAATTAGAGTTAATATGACAAGGGAACAATGTAAACTCAAAATACTTAAATATAACCAAGAAAGTGAAGCTTCAAAAGTAAATGGCATTATTATACTTTCATCACGTAGACTTAGAATAAAAGTGATTTTGAGGGCTTTTCATGAAATATTGAAGGATTTTCCTAAGTAAAATGGGATTTTACTTAGAAAAATATTTTTGAGAGGTGAATGAATGTGATAATGGATGATTTCAAGTACTTAGGCTTTTTCAATTATTGGGCCGAGGGTCTGGTCCCTCCAAAAGTCAAGGAAATGCCTTGAGGCCCTCTAATCTTCAAATGCCTTAGCACTTTATGGGAAATTAGTGAAATCTTTAAGGGAAAATGAAGGGGAAGTTTATAATCTTGACTTTGCTTTGCTGTGAACTATTTCCAATGTAGTATCTTCCTTTGCACTTGTGATGAAATTAAAATTGAACACATTTGGAACCATCATTCATCACATGTAATTCTGCAACAACATCTACCTACCCTACTTACTTTACCCTACCATTTTCTCTCCTTTATTAGGGTGCACTTAGACTGGAAAACCCTTATCATACTTTTTCTTTTACATGGAAAACCTATCTATTTCTACACTTATTACATCCAAGGGCTCAGATTAAACTGTTGAGCACCTTTTATTAACTCTACCTATCTACTTATCTGCCAAGATTAAACTATTTGGTCAGATATTTATTCTCTATTCTACAACATGAAATTGAAAAATGAATGAGTCAAGTTTAAACAGTTTGACTCTTCATAAATTGTGGCAAAAGTTTGACAAGCTACACACAATTTTGTTTATTACAAAAAATGAAATAGTAGTGGCATTTAGACTTGCACACTTTCCTGGTCTATTTTTGTTTGGGGTTCATTTCTTTCACTTTTTTGACCATTTTATTCTTTTCACCCTTTGATTTTTCTTTTAGGGTATACCCTCTTTACATTTTTTTAAAATTTTTTGATTTTTTGATTTTTTAAGAATATGGAACACCTTTGCACAAGAAAAAGGTTTGAACATATTGCATAGTTCACCAAGTCAATCATGAAAAATGACACCTATTGGTATAGGAGTCTAACAATACCATCTCTCATACTTTTAGATCAGCTACCTAAAATGTGTGAGATTTACTTTCTTTTATAGATTGAAGTTAATTTTCTTTCTTAGTATTAGTTTTAGAATGACTGTGTGATATTTTCTTTTCTAAAAACATTTCAAAAGGATAGATTTATCTATTTTCCAATTGGATTAAGTTCGAGGCAATAGAGCTCACAGTTATTTAGTTTCCTTTCATGTTCTGTTATTTACTTTCTTAGATCAAACTATCAATTCGTTGTATAATTGAATGTTCCTAAAAGATAAGGCTAAGAAGGTGTTCCAAATTGGGTGATTGAATGTTCAACCTATACAATCATTGATATTTGTTTTTACATACTTTTACATTGTTTTCTAGATTTATATCTTCATTCAATTGTATAATTGGGTATTCTAAAAGATCATTTCAAGAAGGTGATTTTATCATATTTCTAAATGCTCGAATATCTAACCTATGCAATTATTGATTTTTTCCTTTGCATGCTTTAATTTATTTCCTAGATTTAAAGAATAAAGTATAATCGGTTGCTATACATCATCTCAAGAGGGTGATTCTATTGGATACTGGAGTGATTGAATTTACCTTATTTGTTTTCCTTTACATGCTTTGAAATGTTTTCTTAGATTAAAATTTCAATTCCTGCAAGTGTGATTGTGCGCGCTATACTTTCTTTTGAATTTGTTTGCTTTCTTTTCGTTACTTGATTTCATAGGTTAGTTGAGTTTCATTTTCATTATTTGATTTCATAGATTATATGAATTGGGTTTCGTTATTTTGTAGTTAGATTGATCTAAACTGAAAGAAAATTTCTAGCACATACAGTGCATGCATGCTTCACAAGTTTACGAAACCCCTGGGTTGACAAATTCAATGACAGGAAATTATTTTGCCCCAACACCTTGCCCCATTGAATCTCTGTAACTGTATCTCATTTTCCCTAACCTAGCCCACTTTACCATACTTTCATCCAACAGCCTGACCAAAATCAATTATCAAAACCCCTGAAATCACACCTAGCCTAAAATCCTAATACATTCAGCCTCCTAGGTTGTGTTTTGTGGAGAGAGCCCTCTCCAACTTGGTACGGATAGCTACCAAGTTAAAAGGTTGGCCCGTGGTTACCTCTGTTGGGATTCATTCTTAGCCTTGGGAATATGGCAGAGTGATAACCTATTGGCACCATTTTCGAGGATCGAAAGGACAAAATCTTCCCTAGGAAATAATGACAAAGTTTAGATCTGATTGTTGATGGTGGACGGTGGTCATATGCATAAGAAGACTGAACCATTCACCTAGAAACTCCAACTTGATGTAAAGACTCCACTGGAGGATCGGCCTTGCCAGCAGGAAAATGGAAGAATCTCACACAAAGGTCAGGTATTCAAAGTGGAATTGTATTTGAGATGTAATATGCTTTCTTGTAAATATTTATTTTCTTTTCCTAAAACTATCCTGAAAGTTTTCCAGAGTTTGTTATGAAAAAGATGATCAAATTCTTGATTCTGCCTATTTGAAGAGTGTAAATACCAATTTTCCCTTTGATTTTGATCAAGATCAAGACCTCTTACCTGAAAATTGTGCATATCCTTTTCAATTTGATGAACCTCAAGAGATCAAAACTAATCCTATAGATTTTGTACATACTCCTGCACCTTGTAAAATTCCAGATAGATACAAACCACTAATCTTACCTCTTATACTCCATGATTTCCCTGAAAATTATTACAAATGTTTTCCCAAATTTTATGGAGAATATGGTAACATCACTGCTGAGAAACACATTCAGAGTTTTGAAAATTTTCTCGACCTTTTTGAGGTTGATGAAGATGATGTTAGTATCAGGATATTCACTCTATATTTGCAAGGCAAAGCCAAGAAATGGTTCAAAAACATGCCAGTTGCAAGTATTTTTTATTTCCATCAATTTGTGAAAATATTTCTTTATAAATGGGTGATAAAGAGGAATATTTTTCTAATTTTAGAAGAATATGATAATTTGAAAAATCAACCAGGAGAAACAGTGGAAAAATCTTCAGCTAGATTCAATCAAGTATACCATTCAATCCCCGCTGATATAAAACCGCCTCTTGGTTCAAGCCTCTTACACTACCTGGATGCTTTTGATCCAGAAATTGAATTTCAATTGAGAGAAAGGTACATTACAACACACACAAAAATTCAAGATAGTGCAATAGCCGTAGAAGCTAATTTGTTGGTCAAAAGATTAAATTTGAAAGCATAAGAAATGGAAAAGATAGAGAAAGAATGATCGACATCTTCAGAAGTGAAGCTCGACATTTTCGTAAGTATAGTAGAGGAAATGATGCAAAATATCACCATGAGAGATGAAATTGTTGTTCAAGATGACCATGTATGACTGATTGAAGAAAAACAAGTTGTTGATCTGAAACATTTTCCTTCCTATCCCAGTTGTCATAGATTTGATAAATATTACTTTATGTATGAATTAAGGGACAATAAATAAATTAGTTTTATAGATCAACTTGTAAAGGAGAGATCTGTAGATACGATATGCATGCTTGATGACATTACTCATTTTTATGATTTACCAAAGTATGATAAATACGAGCAATTGCAATTCCTTTTATAATATGAATTAATATTGACTAATACTTATGTAATATTTGAAGGACCACCATGCGCACTCTGCTAGGGTTTCTCGTTCTCTATCTTTGTTGAAACCCTAACGATCTCTGCAACTAGGTTCAGCACTGACGGCGCTGTCCTCCTCAATCAGCGAAGCGCTGCTCACGAGTATGGCGACTACAACGGGGGGGGCAGTTAGCCTCCCCCTGCAAATGAAGGCGGAAATGAAGGAATGCCCGATTTGAGCAAAAATGATTC
Source organism: Pinus albicaulis (assembly GCA_034641835.2). NCBI lineage: Eukaryota > Viridiplantae > Streptophyta > Pinopsida > Pinales > Pinaceae > Pinus > Pinus albicaulis. The sequence goes on from CM076569.1 coordinate 201,162,963, forward strand.
TGACAACAAACAGGAGACAGAGGAGACTCAGAAGTCGACTTCTGGAAAACAAACGGATCTGCCGCAGGCTTATTCTTCCACCTGCAAGCCCATAGCTCCAGATAGACCCAAAATTGACTTGCCAAGTCATCGAATTAATGCCAGAATTCAGTACATGAGGGATCACGCCCTCATTGGGAAATTTATTGGGTTTTGGCCAACTAAAAAAGCCTTACAAGGATGGATAGCATCCAAATGGAAGCCCAAGGGACACGTTACTCTGCAACTAGGTCCGAAAGGCTTCTTCACAACTATTTTTAACTGCATCGAGGACAGAAACAAGGTAATGGTGAGGGCCCATATTTCTTCAACTCGGCAGGGTTATATCTTAGGAACTGGGTTGAAAGATTCAACCCAGACCAAGAAAATTTCAACTAGGCGCCGGTATGGATTCGTCTAAACTGGGCGCCACTTGAATATTGGGATGAGGAATCACTTCAGGAGATTGGAAGAGGGTTAGGAGAGTTCATAAAGATAGCAGAAGAAACTAAGCTATGAAGGTATACCTTCTATGCCCGAATATGTGTCTACATGCATTTGGACAATGCCCTACCAGACACGGTAAGCTTATTTCATGATGATTTTGAATGGGTTCAACCGCTAGATTACGAACATGTTCCTTTTCGTTGCAGAACGTGCCATGCTCATGGACATCTCTTCAGAGATTGCCCTCTAATAGCTCAGACCAGGAGTCAAGAAGTCGGTGATAAAACGGAAGCAGATGGGTTTACTAAAGTTCCCTCGAGAAGAAGAAATAACAAGAAATCCACTCCTTCTGGGAAAAAACCTAGCACTTCTGCTACTGCCCCATCCACCAGCAATAGATTTTCCATTCCTGCCCAATCCAATCCTCAGACCGACACTACCCCTGCCTCTCTCACTTCAGCAACACCTATTGTTCCCCCCTCGCTTCAGCCCAACCCTGCTACCTCTGAGCCCTCTCAGTCTGAGCTGCAATCTGTAGCCCCCTCAGATTCCAACCCCTCCTCAAAGCAAAAGCAGGTAACTTGGGATCCTAATCTCATGGACATGGATGGGCATCCTTCCAACCCCAGTCAGGACAATAAATATTCTTCGAAAGATGTTCAGTCTATCCACATGGAGGAAGATTCAGAAGGCTTTGATCTAGGAGAACTAGATCTCATAGGCCTAGAAGATGCTTGCAGAAAGAAATAATTTGACAAGATCAATCCTCAACAAATAGAATCACTAGAGGCGGCCCTCTCTAAAGTTCAACAGCAAAAGAAATTTGGTATTCAGCCAGGCAGTCATTGGGACAGCCTGAAAGTGATGAAGGAAACCAGGAAGAGAGGTAGAAAACCAGAATGGTAGCGCACCATCGCGCTGGGGGAGATGCTAGTAGATTCAGGGCGCTATCCCAAGTTAACCCGGTTCTTCAAACCACTTGCAAATAGTTCCCCATGAAGCTATTCTCATGGAATGTAAGAGGGCTTAACAGCCCAGGGAAGTACAGGATGATTAAGAACATGATTCAGAAAGAGAAGCCTCAAATACTCTTTCTTCAGGAAACTAAATGCAACAGTAAAATGCTTGGCTCAATCTTATCAAAGGCTTGGCCCAGTAGTAGCTCGGTAGCAGTGGATGCTTCTGGATTTTCAGGTGGCCTTGCCATAGCCTGGGATACACAATCTATGATGCTCGCCGATTTTCATGCAGCGCACAACCTCATCCAGACTACCTTCCATCCTATTGGTACTAACATACATGGGCATCTGTCCAATGTTTATTTTCCCCAAGATCAGGCTAGTAAGTTAGCGCTCTTAAACACTCTGGAGCATCTTAATTCAAATCGATCCCATCCCCTTTGGATCATTGGAGGATATTTTAATATGATCACAAGGATGGATGAAAAATCTGGAGGAAGGACTAGACTCGATCCGGAATGTACCCACTTCAAAAACTTCATCAATAACAATTGGCTCATTGATATACCTTTCTCCAATGGCATATTCACTTGGAACAACAGAAGAGTAGGAGGTCAGCAAATAGCTTCAAAATTAGATCGATTCCTCATATCGGACAATGCCATACATGTGGGTGGGGACATCACAGGCTCAATTCTGACCTTTTCCGGCTCGGACCACTGGCCCATTCTGCTTCAATGGCAAGATATAGGGTCTCATCCAAAGCGATCGTTTAGATTTGAAGCTTTCTTGCTTACTCATTCATCCTTCAAAGAAATGATACATGCTGCATGGAGGAGTTTTAAACCGCCAAATGGCTCCAAAATGTACCAGTTCCAGCAAAAGCTCAAGTTCATCAAGGGTCAGATCAAAAATTGGAATCATACAGTCTTTGGGAATATATTTTTGGAAAAGAATATCCTTGAGCAAAAATTGAATGAAGTAAAACAGGATATCATTACTAAAGGTAGATCAGAGACTCTTGCTTCTAAGGAGTAAGACCTTCAAAAAAAGTTGGAAGATAGATACAAAAAGGAGGAGATCCACTGGAGGCAAAAATCAAGAATTAGTTGGCTAAAGGAAGGCGAAAAAAATACCAAATTCTTCCACAGCTCCACTATCCAACGAAGAATGCAAAACAGAATCAGCCACCTCACCAATCAGCAAGGAGAGCGGATAGAGAAGCATGAAGATATGGAACAGGAACTCGTGGATTATTTTAAGGGCATCCAACAAGAAATTCAGGTCAATAGATAGCCAGCTATAGACCAAATCAAGTAGCTTATACCTAAATTGGTCACGGTTGAGCACAATAAAATTCTCCTATGCCCTGTCTCCCCCCAGGAAGTGGATGTAGCAATGGCGCAGTTCAAGGATGGTAAGGCTCCGGGACCCGATGGCTTTACTTCCAATTTCTTTCACTATTTCTGGGATCTAATCAAACATGAAGCTTGGCAACTGGTTGAGGAATCAAGAATCATGCATTGGCTCTTTCCCTCTCTCAATTCCACTTTCATTGCGCTGGTACCAAAAGAGGAGCAGCCCAGCAAACCGGAAAAATTCAGACCTATTGCTCTTTGTAACATGATTTACAAAGTCATCTCCAAATTTATTGCCAACAGGCTCAAGACGCTTCTTCCGCTTCTCATATCGCCAGAGCAGAATGGATATGTGGAAGGGAGGAAAATTCTGGATGGTATAATTTTAACTCATGAGATCATACACTCCTTAAAATTCTGCAAGAAGCCAGGTATGCTCCTCAAGATCGATCTACCCAAAGCCTTTGATAGACTGAATTGGAATTACATACAAAAAATCTTAGGTGCTTTTGGATTCGATCAAATGTGGATCAGATGGATAATGAGCCTCATTACTTCTTCTTTTTTCTCTATTCTTATTAATGGGATCCCTTCTCCCCCTATCTTTCCTTCTAGAGGAATCAGGCAGGGAGATCCTCTCTCCCCTTTTCTTTTTGTCCTCATGGCTGAGGGCCTTGGCCATTTAATTCACAATGAGGTTCGCAATCATCATTTGCGAGGTATCTCTCTTCATGGAGCCCCTGTCACCACTCATCAGCATTTTGTGGATGACAATATGCTCTTTGGCCATCCTTCTGTTCAAGAAGCTCGTTCTTTCAAAGCCATTCTCAACCTTTTTTCTAAAGCCTCTGGGTTATCCATCAATGAATCCAAATCTCAGATATTTTTCTTCAATACTCCTCCCCTCACACAAGCCAACATCGCTCGCATCTTTGGTTTTTATGTTGCTTATCTCCCGGACAAATACCTTGGCGCCCCTCTTATAGATTCTGCAGTCAAGCACTCTTCCTGGAATCGGCTTCTTGACAAACTGGAATGTAGGCTTTCCTCTTGGACCTTCAGAGCTCTTAACATGGTCAGTAGACTCACTCTCATCAAAGCTGTGCTGCAATCTATGCCCCTTTACCTATTTTTTGTTCTGGCTGCCCCAAAATGGGTTCTCAAGAAAATAAAATCTCTGCAAAGCAACTTCCTTTGGGGTTCCTCTGGTCGGAATAGAAAATGGGCCCTAGTCAATTGGAATAATGTATTTACTCCCAAGAAAGCAGGCGGTCTTGGCCTTAGAGACCCCATGCACAGCAACGAGGTCATGGCAGCCCGTGTTTGGTGGAAATGGATTTCCAACCCACATACTCCTTGGGCTAAACTTTGGACTGCTAAATATGCCAACAACAGATCTTCGACAGACTTAATAAGGCTCGCTCCTGAGCAATCATGCTCTCTTTTCTGGAATGCAGCCAAGAAGCACCACATGCTCATACAGCAACATAGTTTTTGGGAAATTCGTAATGGCAACTTGGCTAGGTTCTGGTCCGATTCCTGGCAGCAAAGCCCAAAGCTTCTTGAAACTTACTCTCAAATCAACTTGGGAAACAATAGAGACACAATAGAAGACAAGGTCTGCAATCAGTGGTTGCCCTCAGATCATAACGGGTTCAGGCAATGGAAGCCCTCCCATCACATAGTGCCACTGGCTCAAGGAACTGATTGGGACACTCTCAGCAAAGAGCTTCAGCGAATACAAATCATAAGCTCGAACGATCCATACATTCTCAGATGGGGTTATACAACGAAAGGTATTTTCACAACGAAAGAAGCATACTCACTGTTGCACCCCTCTCCGCTCCCTAGTGACTCTCTCTGGCTTTTGATTTGGAATCCAAACACCTAGCCTAAGATCTCTACCTTCCTCTGGCTCCTTAGCCATAGAAGAATCCTCACTTGGGACAATCTGGTCAAACGGGGTTTCATAGGACCTTCTCAATGTCCTAACTGCCTTCAAAGTGCTGAAACTATTCAACATCTCATTTTGCTCTGCCCTTTAGCCAACACCTTATGGGAAAAGTGCAGCTTTCGATGCCAAAGGAACAAACCTACTGGAGACATAACAAACATTCTTCACACTTGGCCTAAACGTCCTTACTCTTCCTCCCTTCTTAATGCCCTCTGGCAGCTTCTTCCTGGCCTATTTTTCTGGTCTCTATGGAAGGAAAGAAACAAACGAATTTTTAAAAATCAGGCTTCTACACTGGACTCCATTTGGACTTCCATCAGCAATAACCTCCAGGAATCTTTGGCTCTCCAACCTTGGTAGGAAGATGATTATCCGAAACATCCCAAAGAAATCTCTATTTGGCAAAATTGGAATCTCAAAATTGTGTTCACTCCAACTATCAAGAACAAGACAACCCCTGAAACTCCTATGCAGTGGTCTCCACCCCCTGATGGGGTTTTCAAATTAAATTTCGACGGGGCTTCCAGAGGAAACCCTGGTCAAGCAGGTTTTGGTGGCATTTTTAGAAACTCTAAGGGAGAAATTAAACACATCTACTATGGATCAATTGGTTGGGATACTAATAACTCGGCTGAATTAGAAGGCCTCTGGAAAGGTCTCTATCTCACTCAGCATTACAACTTCTTTCCAATTATCATTGAAGGAGACTCTCAAGTTCTTATCAATATGGTCAACCAGCTTCTATGGGGTACCAATTCTACAAAGGTAGTCCACAGCTGGCGTTTGGCTGCCAGAATTGAAAGGATAAGCAACTGGCTAACAAGCAATCATGCAATCTCATTCACTCATGTCAAACGAGAAGGCAACAAGGTCGCAGACCTTTTGGCCAATTTTGGAACGGACAACACTAGCACTCTCACTCATGGCCCTCTTACCATTATCCATGACAGAGAAATTCTACAGAATTGCACCATGCAGGTGCACAAAGACTGTTCTATTACGGATGCGGATGTTTAAAATGTTTGATGGGACATGGGTCCCTGCGCAGCTCCCAAAGGAGCTCGCATGGGAAGCCCATATGGCTCCCTGTACCAACATTTATGAGTGCAATTACTCACCAGCTCGAACAAAAGTTAATTCCCTTGATTGGCTCATTGCTCGTCTCCATATGGCGGTTCTCCTGGTCATGGCACTAATCCAGGACAGTTCGAATGTTGATGCTTGTTGTGGAGGATCTCCGTCTCCCCTCCGCGGTGAATGCCCTCCTAGTTTTGCAGACTCCAGTGCGAGAACGCATACTGGACGTCGTTGTTCCTTACTTGCATGTTTCGAGCCTCTGTCCGGGTTTCACTTCTCTCACAGTCCCCTCTGCAGTGCTATTCCTCTTCATAGTGTTTGGGCTAATCATTGCGGTGGCCTGGACCCTCCTGTTCGGGATCATTCGGCAATCCTCAGCGGTGTCAATTCCACTCTTCGGGCTCCCTCGGTCTCAGTTCGTCCTTTTGGCTCCAATCTCCATCTCTCAGCCCCTGTCTCCATGCTTCGTTTTTTCTAGATAATGTAGTGCCGACGTGGTATCAGTAGGGGCCTTACCAATCCTCGACGCCCTTCTCTCAGCGCTTCCTCAGGTTCTTCCTCTGCTGATGAGGAGCGTGTTCAGTCTCAAACCCAGCAAGGCGGCAGAGGCAGAGGTAGGGGTAATCTCCAGCAAAATTTCGGTGCTTCCACAGCCTCCCCTCACTCTGCTTCCATTCCCTCCAGCAATGCTCTCCCTCCTGTCTCTCACGAGACTGTTCGTCCCACCATCTGGAAAACCTCCCAGCGAGCTGAACTTTAGTTCGAATGCTCCTTGAATAGACCCATTCTTACGGCTTTTATCACTTTAACCCTCCGTGAAGAGATACCCAACCCTGCTCCGACTCACCCTACCACTCCCCTGCCTCCTCAGGTCTCGAGCTTCCCAGGTGAGGTGGTTTCACCTGCTACATCCAATCTTCCCCCCCAGAACGTGCCGAGCAAGGAGGATGAACACTCAGGCATGGAAGATGCGCTCAAGGTAGGAAAGGATGACAGCAGCTATGACTTTGGATGCAGGATTGTCAAGGAACCGTTGTCTCTGGCTCATGAACCGTGATTGTCAAACTCTCCAGGTCTTTCTACTCTATTCCTTCAGGAATTTTTTGCTTTTTTGCCTCAAGGCTCAGCTGATAAGGCTGATGGTTAATTTTAGCACTTGTTTCTATGTTATTTTGTCATGTATGAACTCAAGGCTGGTTTCCCTTACAAGGGCAGCCAAGACATTTCTGTTAGAAGGACCGGTTTCCCATTCAGGGCGGTCCAGACTCTCTATGATTAGCTTGTTTATCAAGCCCAGTAGTCAGGCTTTCACAGCTGACACTGTGGCAATTTTGTACCAGTAATTTTATACATAATAGAATTAGTTTTACTTAGAAAAAAAAAAAAGTATGATAAATACGATGATGATTATGTTGTCAAAAGAGAGGTTGACTCTTTAAGTCAATCATCAACATTTTTTCAAAATTTTAAAGAATACGGTCATCTCACACATGTGGTTTATGGAAGTGAGGAGGAAAGTGTAGAAAATTTGGAAATGAAGAATATTTTCCTCTTTGTTTTAATTCATTTCAGTTCATCAGAGATAACTTTCATGCAATAAAAAATCAACAGTTATTAATTTTTTATCTTGACAATCAAGAGGATAGTGAAATTCTCGATCAAAGCTCCTTACCCTTTTTTTTCTCCCCATTTGCAAAAATAAGAGAAAAGTATAAGCAAGAAGATAAGTGAGTGATCAACACTATAAATGATAAACATTATCCTGAACTAGTTGAGAAAATCGTTTGTGACATAGAATCCTCCTTAGCTCTAGATTTGCAGCCACCTAGTCCCATTGAATTTCAAATTGTTGATGAAGGCTTGAAAGTTTGAAAACATGATCAAATGATGCAAGATGATTCTGTACCATTATGTTTTGAAGCATTTCAGTTTTTAAAGAAAAAAATTCATAATATCTCTAAATCAAAGGATGAGCAACCTGTAGAAAGTCATGTAGTCTCATTATAACCAATGGAAAATAAGTTGCAATAGTATTTTCAAGTTTTTCATGACCTTATAGCTGATGTGTTGGATGATATCTGCAGTAAGTCCTTCTCCATTATCTAAGTGTGATCCTAAAAAGAGTGTTGATATAAACTTGATCAGGCAACCGACTTCATTGTCTTGTTCAACAGGAGTTTCATTACAACCTCATACCAAGGTTTGCAGTCATATCAGGAGAGTAATGAAGAATATTTTTGTTCTTTTGTTGATCATCAGGAAAAATTAGTCATTCACGAGTTTCAGGATCCTTTTGTCAATTTTCTGCAATCATCTAGGGAGGAAAGCATGGATGTTGGGAACATTTTAAAATCAAGGTACGAAAAATACCTAGAGCAGAACAGTAATGTATTATATGGGTTGGAAATTAATATGTATTCCTATGAAGATCCTTTTGCATCATTATTGAGGTCAACCAGTGGGATCATGCTTTGCAATTTGATTAAGATTCAATCTGTTAACAAGATTTCATGGGAGTTGCCTTTCAGTAGTTCTCTCTTATTTCTCATAAGCAAGCACTTGCAGAGAATTCATCTAGCAACCATAATGCTTACATGGTTGCATTGGCTCTTTCATTTCACTTGATCAGGTGCTGAATGGATCAGTTAGAGTAGGTGTGTTGAATAAAGCTCAATTCTGAGCATTTTTTTTAGATTGTTTTCCATCAATTTCAGTTTGTTTTTAGTTAGTCTTGAGTCAGTTTATTGAGTCAAGTTTTTAGTATTAAATTAGTCTTTAGCTTTTGATTCCATGCCCAATGGATAGGCACTTGGTCTATGGTGTTCTTAGCACCTCCAAGGATATACCATCGCCATCTAGAGTCGATGTTAGTTTCATTATTTGCATCCTGCCATCAGAGATCAAAATATACTCTCTTCATATTCATATTAGGGTTCCCACTCAAAAAAAATTTATCATTCCACTAGGTCATGCAAAAATTTAGTCATTGATGGTAGCCCTAGTCCAAAAACATCACTCTTCCTTAAAATTCATTTTCTTTCTTGCACACTTCCATACCTTGCTGACTATACATCATCCATAAATTCAATTCATCATGTCATGTCACCATGGATTCCAGTATTGTCAAGGTCAACATTAGGTTTTCTAGGGTTTTCATGGTCCAATAAAACTCCGTTCCATTGCATAATGATAGCAAGTAAATGGTGATCAAATAACATCTCTTCACCATGTGAAAATGATTTTTAAAGATAAATTCTTATTTCATCATGTAATTTTAATTTCAAATGTGATTTTCATTCCAAGATGTAATTTTATTTCTATTCATGTAATTTTATGTCAATTCAAATGTAATAAGTACTCAGTCTCCCAAAAGAAGCCAACTCCATTCCACATGCCAAACAAGCACATGTCAAAGTGCAAGATTTTTTAGTTCATCTATTTATCAAATGTCAAAGGGAGTTGTCTTTTCCCAAGGGTGCCTAAATCATCATTTTCCACAAGCACTTAACCCTAATTTCCTCTCCCACTAAGCTAGGTTTCTCTATGGAATCAGAGACACCTGAGCAGAGGATGCATAATGTAGGTCATATCAGTAAGCATGAGGTCATTTCAGCTCATAAACATAATTTCTTCATCATTTTTCAAGAATTCATTCCAAGAGTCAAATCATTTGCCACTCATAGGGAAATTTTTTCTTCAAAGTATGTTTCTGACCAAAAAAAGATGAATTTGAAAAACATGAGAGATTTTTTTGTCCATCATAGGTCAAAAACAAAAAACCTCCTTCAGGTTTTACACAGGTATCATGGTTTTGGATAAATGTCAAAAATACAGTTTCTACAAGACGTTTGTTGCACTTTTGGAGTGACCTTGGGAAAATAAAATGTTATCCTAGCTAGATTGTCCAAATAACTTACTTGATGGATAAAATGACATCTAGACATGAAGATATTTCCAATGAGCTATCATGAACTCAATTTGGAGTTGAGGAAGGCCTCCAGACATTTCCTGCAACAACACACTGCATTTTTTCACCCTCATTCTGCACTTTTTGACCAGTCTTGGGAGAATTGATTTTTGAGGGTTTATACTTGATCATTTTTAGTAATTGATAGGTCCATTGTGTATCCAAGAAATATATATTTCCAACGAGCTATCATGAGCTGAATTTGGAGTTTGATAAGGCCTACAAAAGTGGTCTGCAAAAAAGCGTTGCGCACTTGCTTCTGGGAGGGTGCACTTGCCCAGAAAAGCCAGAAACGCTTCCAAACTTTGCCAAAATTGCCTCCAAAGCTTCATAAATGTTGTATTCAACCTCAAAAAAGTTATTTATAGTAACTTACATCATTATTCTTCCTCCTACATTCATTATCTATGGTGTTTTGAAAGTTTCATTAAAGATTTAGTGTTTTACTCATTTCAAACCCTAGTATCTCCCTCAAATCACCATTGCACTCTCAAATCCTAAAATTACAATCCCTATACCTTCATATCCTTCCTACATTGAAAAATACCCATTACTAAACCCCTGTATTACAAATCCCCTTTCCCTAACCCTTTTTCCCAATACCCTAAGCCCTAAGCTACTCATTTTCCTACGCTCCCAAAAAACCCCATACCTGTCATAAATTTCCCTATAAAAAACCCTCTACATTCCTACTTCTTGTCACCTCTATCATTTCATAAACCCCTCCCCCCATCTCCCTAAATTTCCCCATCACATTCCCACTTCTCAAAATTCATTTTTCACTATCATTCCATCTCCCTAGGGTTTTGACACTAAGACACAATAAAAGAAAGAGAGGCAGAAGAAGCCAATACTTTGCTAGATGATACCCTAGAGAAGCATGGTTTGATTGAAGAACAAGAAGAACAATCACTGAGAGGCAGACCTATAACTAGAGGCTTAAAAAGAACCTTGGAGCTTGAAAGACAAAGGTAAAGAGAGACGGTTGATGAAGCCATCCTTGATGATAAATTCTTGGAGATGATCAAAGAAGACAAGGAAGGATGGCTTCAAGCCATCAATGACCACTTGGAGAAGTTGTTAAAGAAGACTAAAAAGGACAACAATATTCAAAGGAGAATGGCCAAACACGATGCCAAAATATAAATTAATACCAGGGAAAAACTCAAGGCAACAAATGAAAATATTGAAGCCCTAACTCACCAAGAAGAGAAGAAGAAATTGGATATAATTTTAGGGGCTTCACTTCAAGCCTATCCACCTCACCAGCACTCTCTCCACCAATTTTGAAGCCATTTGACCCATTTTTTCAAAATATGTGTTTTTCTATGTATTCATGAACAAGTTAATATCAGCAAATTGGTCATATGTGCAGCGCCCTAGGCATTGCGCACTTTTTTGAGGTAATTTTTGAGGAAAAGGAGACCACCAGTGGATTCCTAAGGACAAATACATCTAAGAAAACCACTTTTTCAACCCTAGTTTGCAGATTTGGCAAGTCAAAAAGGTCAAAAAAATAGCTAAAAATCATATTTCTGCCCCTATTTTGAACTAGGCACTGCGCACAAAGAAGTCTTGGGAGAATGAAGTTTTGAGGGATCAAATCACCTTCATTTTTCAAACTGGAGACATATTCAAAAAGTAGAATTGAAGATATTTCCAACAAGCCATTTTGGGCCTGATTTGTACACCTACAAGTCAGTCAAAATCAGCCTTGAATAGGGAGGGCGCACTTTACACAGTGAGGGAGCACTTGACCATTTGCTAATTTTTTTTGAAATTTCACTGTAATTTTGACTTTATCCCAAAAATTCTTAGAAATTGATGTTTCCACCTATGTAATTAAGGATGGTAAAGGTAATTATGTTATGGATAAGTTACCTAGGGGTATATTCATAAGTTCAAAGCTGTCATTAAGTCAAATGAATCAATTTGAATGTATTTAGGGAGGAGTCACTTAGAGCTCCCTATACTCTAGCTTTCAGTTCAAAATTTTTGTGGATCTCTTCCTCACCTCATGGATTCGACCCCTGAGGATAAGTGAATTTTTTTTTTATGTTTATTTCATCCCTTTCTTCACTCTTAGCAAGAGTTGGAATCAGTTTGGATGCTAGCTCATTGGTCAAGGACTATTGTACTTTGTTTGGCCAGTTAATAAAGAAGAGTTGCAACTATTTTGGGATAAATGTGGTATGATGTTTATCATTATTTTTCCTTCAGTTTAATATGTTATAATTTATTTTCTTCATGTTCATTACATCTCTGTTGTATGATCTCTTTCTATTTGATAGGTAGAATACATGCTTACTCATGCTCTGTTTAGGGAAAGATATCATAATTCGTCTATTTTCCTCTGTTTAGGAAGAATACATCTCTCATGCTCTTCCTAGCTTCTCTTCAGCCTTAAAACCATCTCATCAAAATCATTTTAAAGTGTTAATCCCTATGCCTACCTTGCCCCATTGAATCTCTACAACCCTATCTCATTTTCCCTAACCTAGCCCCCTTGACCATACTTTCATCCAACAACCCAACTAAAATCAATTATCAAAACCCCTAAACTCACACCTAGCCTAAAATTGTAATCTAGTTAGCTTCCTAGATTGTATTTTGTGGAGAGAAAAATCTGACTTGGTAGGGCTAGCTACCAAGTTAAAAGGTTGGCCCACAGTTACCTCTGTTGGGATTCCTTCTTTAGCCTTGGGAATCTGGCAGAGTGATAACAGGATTCATCTACCCTATTTCAGATAGTCAATGGGCTTCTCTCTTAGTTTTGGTACCAAAGAAAAATGTAAAATTGAGAATATGTATAGACTATAGGGAAATGAATAAATCCACATTGAAAGATCATTTCCTATTACCATTTATTGACCAAGTACTAGATTCACTAACACGAAATAATTTTTTTTCTTTTCTTGATGGATTTAGTGGTTACAATCACATTAATATAGCATTGGAGGATCAAGATAAAAATACATTTACTTGTCCTTGGGGAACATATGCATATAATATTTTTCCTTTTGGATTATGTAATTCACCTACTACTTTTCAAAGAGCAATCCTAAACATCTTTGTTGATTTAATTCATGAATGTTTAGAGGTCTACATGGATGATTTTACTATCTTTGGAGATACATTTGATTATTGTTTGAACAACCTTGAAAATTTTCTAAAGAGATACATAGAGACAAACTTATCCCTCACTAATGAAAAAAAATTTATGATGTTAACTGAAGGGATAGTGTTGGGACACCACATTTCTTCTTCAGGAATAAAGGTAGACCTGACAAAGATACAAGTCATTGTAAACTTAATGCCACCAAACAAATAGAAGGAAGTAAGAATTTTCTTGGGATATGCAGGATATTACAGAAGATTCATTTATAACTTTAGTAAAATAGCTCTACCTTTGTTCAAATGACTTGCAAAAGACATTGAGTTTCAATGGACAACAAATTCCCAAAATGCCTTCGAAAAAATGAAAGAAAAATTGTCAATAGCACCCATTCTTAGAGGGCCAAACTGGTCATTTCCATTTCACATATCTACTGATGCATTAGATACAACTATAGGAGCATCACTTGGACAAAAATTAAATCAGTTTAATTATGCCATTTACTTCATAAGAAGAAATTTAACTCCGATAGAATTGAACTATACAGTAACTGAAAAGGAAATGCTAGATGTTGTGCATGAAGTCAATAAATTTAGGCATTATATAACAGGCCACCAAGTGTTTATTATACAGACCATTAATCCATTAAATAATTAATCAACAAAGAAATTACCAATGAAATAATTACTAGATGGATGTTATTAATGAAAGAATTCAATCTCACTGTTCTAGATCAACCAGGTAAAGACAATCAAGTAGCAGATTTCCTGTGAAGACTTCATTCACCTGGTCAATGGTAATCCTATTCCTGTTTCACACAACTTTATCAATGAAAACTTACTTTCTATAACAGCTATAACCCCATGTTTTGCAGATGTAGCTAATTATTTATCATCTGGAATATTACCATCTCATTTCACTAGCAAGAAGAAAAGAAAATTAATCAAATAAAGTGCTATATATAGTTGGGTCAATGATGACCTCTTTTATACTAGTTCTGATATTTTGATAAGAACGTGTGTTAGAGAAGATGAAATTCTTGATATTTTAAAATCATGTCATGACGAGCCATGTGGTGGCCATTTTGCAGACAAGCGAACAACATACAAGGTGCTCAAACTTGGATACTACTGGCTAGCAATATTCAAGGACTGAAAAGCCTACGTCAAAAGATGTGATAGCTGCCAAAGAACTGGAAGACCTATAATATCAGATCGCATTCCATTGAAACCACAAGTACTTATAGAGATCCGAGACTCTACTTTTAGTTAATGCAATACTTTGTTCCAAATTTGAGTTACAAATGTATTTGTGACTAGTTTAATTTGAGTTCATACTTACCTTGCACTCAACAGGTGGCCCCCCTGAAAAGTCGTAAGATATCTTAGTTATTTAGTTTCATTCCTTTTTAGAAGTTTTTTCCATTTGATTTGGAAATTTCCCATGATTTGTTAATGTTTTGCTTTCAATTTTAGTTTACTTACTATTGGTTTGTTTGTGCATGTTTCCATGCTCACAATCAAAATTAAAAACACAAAAACATTTCCTTAATTAGGTTTATTTCCTTGCAATTTTTTCTTAGCCCCATATTGAAGTTAATGTTCATATTGGCTCTAATCATCGTAAGCATGCATTATTAATCTACAAGATTTGTAGTATTGATTTGAATCATTGTTTACAAGTTCATTTCAATTCTACTTTATAATAAGATTTCTTCATTAAGTTCCTAGAATAGAGTTGATTCTAAAAACACTTATAACAGTTTCATTTCAAGTCAAGAGTAGAATAGATTTATCTCAATTCAAGTAGCATAAACTTTTGATTTTGTTTACTAGAATTGGTTTTCAATTATGTCAGTTAAAAGATTTTTTCAATTCGATTTAGTAGCATAATCTTTGCATTCTGCGGGATAAAATAGATTTACAATTCTTGTTCTTAGATTAATATTTTCAGTTCATTTCCTTTTAATTTAAACAAGTCCTATAAAAGAACATGTGTGTATACTCGATGAGGGGAAGTCTTGAGTAGAATATATTTACAATTTACATTTGAATTTGATATATTAGAATTCAATTTCTTAATCAAAATTAAACCTCCTAGCATATACTCTACATGAACACTTCGCAATAATATGAACTCCAAGCTTGACAATTTAATAACAAGTAATTTAGCTAATAATTAAATTATCCAACAATGAGTACTAGTATTCTCCTTTGAGTTTGATGATTCTCCTGTGTAGCCTAGCTTTGATTTGTCATGTTTTTGTCTATGTGTGTTGAGGATGACATCAAGGGTTTGAGATTTAGAGAGAAAATTTTGGTTTCTAATTTTTCACAAATTTCTTCTTTTTATTTTAGCTTGTTGTTAAAGATTTCTTCTATCTTCTTTGCATCTTATTTTCCAACTTTGAGGGAGATGATCTTCTTCCCTTGTTTTTCATTTTATTCAATATCACTAATTTTAAAATCACCCACATTTCCTTCTTCTTCTTCTTCAGGTTCATTATCATTTGTGAATTCCATGAGCAATACTTCACTACTTCCTACATAGTCATCAGAATCATCAGAATCGTCAATATCTTGATTGGAGAAGAATTTCCTCTTTTTTGAGCCTTTCTTCTTGAATATTATTTTCTTAGGTTCATCTTCATCATAATCATCACTTTCTTGTTTAGAGAAGTATTTCTTTTTGTTTGGTCCTTTATTCTTGATTGTTCTCCTTTTGGGTCCATCTTCATCATCACTATCATCCTTAAAGGGACATTTTGTAGCATAATGTCGTATTTTTGGACACTTAAACCAAATGAGAAGGTACTTACCTTTGATTTTGGATTCTTTCTTCAGCTTCTTCACAAATTGTGCCAATTCTGTTTCAACATCATAATCATCGCTGCTACAACTTTTATGTTTTCTCGATGCTTTTGAGACCTTAAATGCAGCTTATTTTTAATATTTGAGTTTCCTGGTCTCATTTCATATGAAATGGGAATTCCATGAAGTTCATCCATTGACATGGTGTCCAAGTCTTTCACCTCTTCTATGGCACTTACTTTGGAATAAAAACAATATGGAATCGATTTAAAAAATTTCTATACAATTGTCTTATCCTTGATGTCTTCACCTATACCTCTGAGTGAGTTGACAACTACATCTACTCAAGAAAATAGGAAATCATGTCTTCTTCTTCATTCATCTTTAGACATTCAAATTGTCTTCTATAAGTTTGGAGTTTCTCCTTCTTGACTTTGGCATCTCCTTCATAAATTCTAACAAGCTTCTTCCACATTTCTGAATCAGATAATCCACTTTTTATATAATTCAACCGCGTATCATTTTCTATATAAGATTTTGTCCCATCCTGAACTATTGGCGTAGGAGATGGGGTTTTATATCAATATGTAATTTATTTCCATACTTTACTCCAAGAGACATCAATTAGAACTTCATCCTAACTTTCCAGAAATCAAAATTTGTTCCATAAAATTGAGGGACTCTTCATGTATCCTTACTGGCAATTATGTTTCAAAAAATCCTTCTTCTATCTATTAGGTTGATTTTGAAGAAGTTACCTCTGATACCAATCATTGTAAATACAGAGAGAGTGGGCGGTTGAATTGGTATTTCTTTTAATTTTTATTTATGCCAGTTAATATTTTTCACAAAATAAACAAGAAAAAGAAAGACAAATATAACTATTTTATTAATGAGATGATGGGGACACCAAATATCTTTTACAATGAATTAGGATCCACCCTTTACAAAAATTCAAGTCTCCAATCTTGGGTGAGGACTTCAATCCTCTCAATTAATTCCAAGCACCAACTTGATATCAATCCCAATAAGCTCTAACTTGGTAAATAAGAAGGACACCAATCCCATAAAAAAAATTGACTAAATCACTTACTTCAATGACTTCAATTTCTCTAATGTAATCTTCTGATCCAAATACACTGCAAGAAAATTTCTCCAAATTACCTTCAAATGATGCTCAAACGCTTCTTCAATATTCCAACTGAGATTTGTAAACTACCACTAGTTCTAGTATGAAATTTTCCTCAATTCTAAGTCTACATCGTCAACAGTGTTCTTGTCCTCAAGTACGAAAGCAGTGATTCTTCGTAGGTCGAGAAATACACCTAAAGAGGCATATCCAAAAACCTTTCACAATATAATCGATACTTTTCTCCTTTCCACAGGAGCCGAGATCACAATTTGAAGTCTTTTATGTTGCTACAGTCTGAAATCTCGGTTTTTTTGAAGGTCTGCATAGTTCGAAACAAGAGTGCTCTTCACAAGTTCGAAAAGGGTGTGTCTCCAAAAGTTTGAGGCTTAAACAATATTCATAAACTCGTCTTGAAGAAGAAAAATACACCTCCAAATATAAATTATCACAGAACACCAAATAGAGACCACCAAGTAGAGTTCTTTACAAGTCAAAACCTTCTTAGTCCTTCTAGTTCATGAGTTTTCAACTAATTTCCTTACTTTGTTCTGCATTTGATATTCTCTGATCCAAAATTTATGCCATAACCAAAATTCATTATCATATATTTATACTAGTGTGTAAATTTTTGAACCGTCATGAATGGAGGGAGAGCCAACTAATGTATTTTAATGAAGTTGATCGTTCTTCCTTTTCTGCAAGATTATTTTCCTTGATATAATGTGATTGAGTCTTGAGCCATACACTATCATTAATTTTTCAATGCTCTCTAGGGAAGCCTGGAAAAGCTTATGATTCATCTTGTTGATCGCTTGAATAAAAATATCTTGCTCCTTGGAAAGGTTTCCCAACATCTTGAGATGTTCATTCATATCATCATAAATTAGCGACGATATTACTTCTACAACAAATTTGATATTTACTTCAATAGTAAAGAATTAAGGAGTATTTTCACTAGACCATTGACCATCTTAAATTCATCACTCTAGACCGAATATATATGTTTGAAGATTACCCTAGATCATTTTTTTGGGTTTGATCGAAAGAGTGGTTTTTCTGAATATGAGCTCGAACTTAACTTTTTCTTTGTTAAAATGTTAATCAAACAAAATTTAATTTTTTTTCAGTTTCTAATTTTGGGAAATGTTTTAGGTAGCTAGGGTTTCAATTTATATATTTGGCATATATATTTTAGGGCTTTTCATTTATGACTTATTCTATGTATACATAGGCTTAGGACTACGATCATTATTGACATCAATGGCAACTTTATCCAACACACCTGCTACGGGCTACAGCGATGCACATTATTCTTGTCAACCTAGTGAGATGTGTTGTTGCGGTAGAGATACACCTAATGTTTTCATTATGAATTCGGTTGCCACATAGTGGGTTGGACTCTATAGAAAAAAAACAAAATTTTTATTATCTCATTGTTGAATGCATTAGTTTGCTAAAAAAATATTCTTGTTGTTGTGGTGGACAACAAGGCACTTTACTTCACCAGCATTGTTTTGCGATGAAAACTTAGGGGATAGATTTCTGACCGAGATAAGTACTATATGACCGATGGTTATTTCATATTAAAAAATTTATTCCAAGTCAAAATTATGGGCCTCAGTCCAAGTAATAAAAATATGGAAGGTTGTGTTTAAAAAAAAAGGCGATATTTTTATTTTTAAATAGTTAATGTAAAACGAGTATGGCAGTGGAATATACACAATTTTATTTTTCTTAAACATTATAGAGATCAAAGGAGTATATTTCAAACAATGGATGAAATTTAAAGCATGTGACGAAATTCTAGAGGTTTATTGAAGTTGTTAAAGTGTGTTATTTTGCAAAATGCATTCATTAAATTCCATAGTTGGAGTAGTTTTAACTGGAAAAGAAAATTACATAGAGTGGATAGAAAGCTAAAGAGAACACTCATTTTTAATGGTTTATGGGATGGAATTTGTGAAGGTGAAGTCTTATAAGAATTTGAAGTGAAGTATAAGGAAGAAGTGTCATCCAAGCCCACATCTCATAGAGAACTTGTTGTTTGGAAAATAAAGGACAAGAAATGTTTTTCCCTCATAAATGCTACAGTAACCGAGGAGGTAAGTAGACATATTATTTCAATTACTAATGCATATGGTGGACTTAAGAAGTTAAAAAAATTGAATGATTCTCATTCAAAATTAGAACTCATATGGCTTATCATAAAGATATATAATCTTGAATTGAAAGATGATGACCCCATGGTACTAGCTTCATAAATCAAAGTTGTAATCCATGAAATTGATGCCACCAGAGTAAAGATAAATCTTCTTCCCATGATATTCATAAATTCCCTATATCCTACTTACTCTCACTACCATGAAACTCTGCAAGAAAGTGTCCAGATGAAAAGCATAACATTTGACTCCTTGGTTGTGAATGTTGTAGAAATAGAAAAATCCAATGGAAAGAAGAAGAAAACATCACAGTCCATTAAAGAAATTATATGTGTTTCCTAGAAAGGAAATACAGATAGTGCCAGAGGATAAAATAATAAAAGAGGGTGTGGGAGAAAGGAATTTAGATGAAGGGGGGGTAGAGAGTTCATAGACATTGTGTATGTTATGGAAGAAAATGTCATGAAACCAAAACATGTAGGATTTCATAGGAGAAAATAAAAGAACAAGAAGAAATAGACAAAGGTCTGGAATGAGAGAAAGGTAATGCACCAGAATCTGCTCATTATGTTATTAGTCATTGTAATATTGGATTGCATGAGGATGTATTTAACATTGCATCTTCTTCTTGGAGAGATACATGGTTTCTTGATATAGGTTTCATCTGCCACATGACGTTTCAAAGATAATATTTCAAACAATTTGATGAAAACATAGATGGTGTAGTATACTTTGTTGACAATTCAAGTTTCAAGCCTTCAGGGATTGGAAAAATTAGACTGAAGTTTCCCAGACTTTCAGATGTTGTCCTACATGATATTCTTTATATTCCTCGGTTACAAAGGAGTCTATTATCCCTTGTGCATGTATGTCAACAAGTTCATTCCATCATCATTTTTTATCGAAAGGTTGAGATAAGGAGGTCTTCTGACAATAAGGTAATGATGAGTGGAGACAAAGAAGACAGGTTGTTTAAACTAAATGGGACATCTACATATTCTGCACAACATTCAGGCCATCTCGCTTAGCATAATGAATGTGCAATGTCTCCAAGTCTTCTATGGCATGTTATATTTTTATAATGTAGCAAGGCCTAATTTGACTTATGCCTTAGTCAAATGGAAAAAATTTAATTTACACATCAGTAAGATGACTTGAGTTGTAGTTAGCAGGAGTGACATGGCCAAGTCATTTAATTAAGTCAGTCAATTCGAGTTTGTGGGAATGAAGTAGAGTTGTGCATGAGTTAATTGCTAAGATCTGGAAATATAGTAGAGTTATAGTTATTGAAACTCATTTATTTGAGGTCTAGTCATGAATAGAGTCAATATGAGTTCATTTGAGTAGTTGTAATTGTTGTTAACTCACTAATCTCTCAGTTAACTAGTTAATTTACTAAAAATGGCCCTATTCATGGATGCAATTTGAATTTCATAGTTGAGTGGAGCGAAAAGGCATAATTGTATTTATTATTATATACTAGAGAATGCATACATTTTTTAGGTAGTAGGTGAGCTCATTCTCTTGGGATTTGCGCTGGGAAATGGGACCTTTCCTATTCTTTAGGAGTTGAATTTCACAAGGAAATAGGAGGAGTAGATCATTATTACAGTGCAGTTTAAGCTTCATGAACGAAGCAAACATTTATTAGACCATTTTCTCATATGATATAATAGAAACTGATGGGCTTTCCCCAATTGGGTTCCCCAATAAAAATATTGTGTTCATTTAGATTGAACTATTGCACGTATTTCTATTGTATGTTTTCCTTTCTACGGATTGAGTAAAATAAATTTGTGTCTATTGATTTCAATCTGATTTCATTAGTAGCTGCAAATTTTGAGTTATTTCTACATGGTATCAGAGCTGTTAAAAACTACATAGAAACCAAATACCATATATTCTCTCAAAGAAATTTCGAATAGTAAAGTTTTTTGGTGCATATTTTCTTCGGTGCAAGAACATTATATTTCAATGGATTGATGCTTGAATATGCATTGAAGGGAACCTCAAAGTTTGTGCTTGGAAACATAGGATGGAAGTTGTGTTGGGATGAAAATGGAGTATTAGAGTACACAAAAATAGAAATTCTAAAGCCAGTAGCATCAGATGCACAACAACTTGCTCAATGGAAGAAATACACAACAAAAGCCAGGAGGATTATTTTGGAGGAAGTCAGAGATCCTATGGTTTATAATTTTCATCAAAAGAAGACACCATTTTCAATGTGGAAAACCCTCATAGACGTGTTCTAAAGTAGCAGTGATGCCAGGAAATTGGGATTGAAAGTTAAGTTCAAGAACATTCGAATGTAGGAAAATGAAACCATTGTTGAGTACCTATCCAGATTCATTCAAGTCAGAGATTAACTTGGAGGAGCTGGAGAGAATATTCCATCATCTGAACTTGTGATCTTAGCACTCCTTGGTATAACAAAGTCCTGGCAAAGCTATTAGGATTCAGTTAATAGAAGAGGCAAGCTCCCTGATTGGGAGAGACTTTGTTCTAACCCGGTGCAAGAGGAGATCATAAGAAACACTATAGATGGTGTCACATCCAGAACAGATGAGGAAGAAACTTTTCTTTGGTAGGAAAAGGAAATAAATCGAAGGGAAATAAGGCCCAAGGCAATGCAGAATCTATCCAGAACCATGGTAAGAAGAAATACATCAGTAAAATGAAATGCTTTCATTTCCATGAGTATGGAAATTATGAAACCAAGTGTCTGCACAAGAAATCCAGTAAGAAGCCTTCCATAGAAGTAGGAAGATATTCTTTCACATCAAAATTCAAGTTTTATTTCACTCTCATTTCTTGCATCACAATAAAAATAATAGGGAATGAGTGGTACCTAGACTCTAGTGCTTCATTTCATATGATAGTAAATAGGAGCTCTTCAACAACTTAAAGGAGAAGGACCCACAACTACACATAGAGCTTGGAGATGATGGAAGGTATAGTACCAAATGGATTGGCACTATCACCATTAAGAGGGATTCATGCTCGCGTCTTCACCTAAAGGATGTTATGTATGTATTTGGTCTGAAGAAAAAACTAATTTTTGTAGTTGTACTTGAAGAAAGAGGATATGATGTGGTGTTTAGTATAGGGAATGCAGATCTAAATCTCTACAAGCTAGAGGTATATTTTTCCATATATGCAGCCATACCTCCAGGAGTGAGGTGGGGCAATGTATAGTTTTAGTCCCGAAGTTGAAAAGATTTGGGTAGGGTCCATAGGAGAGTAGCAACAGTTGTTGTATATTATTCTCATGGATCGTTACCCTTTCCATAGGGACCACAGTATTTAGTAGCATAAGGATCAATGTCAGTTCATGCAATCATATCTTGGGAGACAATTGTAGCACAGAGACACAGTTGATTCAGTATTTTGGATGCTTCTGAGTTACAGTTGTTGTAGTATAAACAACAACAGTGAGAGGGAGTGCTATTTGTGTTCTAGTACATTCCTACAGAGGAGCAGGATGCATACATATTGGCAAAGGCTTTGTCGAGAGGAAAGTTTGAGTTCCAAAAGAGCGAGATTGGGGTTGTGCAAACCCCTTTTCTTTCTTAGAGGGAGTGTTAAATTGTAGCAAGAAAAGGTTTCATTTGACTTGTGCCTTAGTCAAATGGAAAAAAATGAATTTCCACATTAACAAGATGACTTGAGTTGAATTTAGTAGGAACGACATGTCCAATTCAATTAGTTGAGTCAATCAATTTGATTTTATGGGTAGGAAGTAGAGTTGTGTATGATTTTATTGCTAAGATCTATCATTCTGGTGGAATTATAGTTAGTGAAACTTAGTTATCTGAGCTCTAGTCATGAATAAAGTCAGTATGAGTTCATTTGAGTAGTTTTAACTATTTTTAACTTGTTGATATCTCAATTAACTAGTCAATTTACTAAAAATATACCTAGTCATGCATGCAATTCAAATTGCCTAGTTGAGTGGAGGGAAAAGGCATAATTGTATTTATTATTGTATACTAGAAAGTGTATACAGTTTGCATGTAGCAGGCGATATCATTCTCTTGGGATTTGCGCAAGTAAATAGGAGCTATTTCTATTCTTTATGAGTTGAATTGTGAAAGGAAATAGGAGGAGAAGGAGGCCTATATTTTCTAAGTATTTTATAGAGCAGACTCAGGAGGAGATTAATATTGCAGTGCAAATTGAGCTTCCAGGATTGAAGCAGTCATTATAATAGATCATTTTTCTCATATGATATAATACAAACAGAGGAGGGGGTTTTCCCAGTTAGGTTCCCCAGTAAAAATAATGTGTTCATTTTTATTCAATGATTGTGTGTATTTTTGTTGTATGTTTTCCTTTCCACAGATTGAGTAAAAGAAATTTGTGTCTATTTATTTCAGTCTGATTTCATTAGCAGTTGTAAATCTCAAGATATTTCTACATAGATTTGGACATATTAATTACGATAACCTATGTTTTTTGAAGAATATTGGTGTTTCTGGCCTTCAAAAAATTTCTCAAAACTTAAAGCAATGTTCTACATGTATTATTGGAAACATAGAAAACAACCATTCCATGACTCCAACTCTAAAGCATCTAGAAAACTTGGATTGATTCATTCATATTTGTGTGGTCCTATGAATGTAACTTCTGCAAATGGAAATAAATATATCATGACATTTATTGATGACTACACCAGAATGTGTTGGGTATATTTCTTAAAAGGTAAGTATAAAGCATTTGAAGCATTTAAAAACTTTCATGTATGGATTGAAAATGAAGCACAAACTAAGATTGGTGTCCTTCGTACATGTTAGCCATCAGTAAATTTTGTTTCAGCAAATGATGGCTAAAACAAGTCTTATAGTCTTCAAGAAACAAATTTTCTACAAAATTTTTGACTTCTTGTAACCTCTTTGTGCCCCTTGTCCAAAAAGTCCTTTTCCCTGATATTTCCACTTCAAAACCTTCAAAATCTCGTTGTTCCTGAAGAAATAATTGTTTCCTAAAAAGGCTCCATTTTTCATCATTTCATTCTCCCCCTTCTCACCTTCATAACATGCCCCCAATTCATTTATTTTCCTTGTAAAAATCCCCCTTTCCTTCCCATTTACCCTTCGTTCTCCTAAAAACCCTTCTTATGGTTTAAAAACCTTCCCTTTTAACTATCAGAACTTGAAAAAACCATGAAAAACCCCTAAAAAACCTTCTTTTGGAATAAAATTGCCCTTTTATTAACAAACAAGCTTTAGCCCCTTTAGGCTTAGCCCCAGCTCTTTCTCCGTCATATGACTAAGCCCCGTGACTGGGCGCTAAGCAATCATCGCATCGCAACTCTTATATCGCATCGGCATTATCGCTTTCATTACCTCACTTCCCCTTCCCCCCGCCGATGCGATAAACCCCTTCTTCCTTTGCCTCTGGTCACATATCCTGCCACGTGACCATACCCCAGCGCCTATGCTTAAGCCCCCCATCGCATTGGCCCTTATTCGTTTCCTCCTCCATTCTTTTGTTCCCCCGCCGATGTGATAGGCCCCTTTCCCTCCGCTCCTGGTCGCCTTATCCCTCCACACGACCAAGCCTTCTACCTAATCCCTAGCCCCCTTCTCCCTTCTCTTTATTTAACCCCCCCCCCCCTCCCCCCGATGACATATCTCCACTATCGATCCAAGAAATCTGACGGCGATAATCCATCCTCACCTTCCCTTTCTTCCCTGAGTCGCATTCTGTTACATTTCTCCTCGCCATCCTTCTCACTCCGCAAATCAACCGTAGCCCTTGATCATGGGCCTCAATCCTTGATCCAATGGCTATTATTCCTCCCCTCCTATCCTTCATCCTCTCGAAACCTTACCATCTATCATCCTCACAAACGATCTCCGCCGTCGATCTACGAGATCCGACTACTCTTGTTCACTCTCGACATCAAATCCCGCTGGGGCCTACCTCACACTACCCTACTACCCCTCCAATCTCCTCCCGCCAGCTGTTCGCACCATCCAATGGTCTACGATCAATATCACATGACTTTTGCGTCCGAGGTTTAACGTTCCAAAATCGCGTGAGACCGCCGGTTTTGCAAAGGCCACACGGCACATTTCAATTAGATTGTGTTCGATTCAACACAAACCTCTTACCACTCAATCATCGCGCGAAAACCATTTGCGGTTTTCATGAAACCAATTTTCCCATTTTCGTGCCAAATACAGTTTTTAAACTGGTTTTCATGGGTTTTTCTCCATGAAACCTCCTCCGCCCCTCTACATATGCTCCTCCGCCTTCGCTAGCCTCTGCAAGCAATGTTTCCCTCTACCGTAGGATTTTTTAACAGTTTATTGGTTTTATGTAGGGTTTGACATTAGTTTTTGAGGCAAAAACCTTGTCCACAGCCCACAAAGGAACAGAGCCAAAGGTTTCTATTTCTAAAAGACAAATCACTAAGAAAAGGGGTTTTTAGGTTTTATCCCATGGTTTGATCGGTGCTTTACGAGCACTAGTTATACCATTGAACCCTCCAACGCACTATAAGCCACCTGTACATGGCCAAGAAGAAAAAAAACAGTGAAGACAGAGGTTTAATATTAAAGGATTAGAGCGAATATGAAGGGTAAAGTTTCAAATCCCACAGTTTTAAGGATAATCCACGGTTTAAAGGGTTAAAACAGCCAAAAGGAAGACTAAAGGACCGAAGAAGGATAAAGGAGGCATGAACAGGCCTAAGGCACAAAACCAAGGCCTAAATCAATTTTAAAGGGAGAAAAGGACAGTTTAAATGTAAAAACAAAGGTTCAAAGGCCTAAAACCAAGAAAATGTTAAATAGAGCAGAGTTAAAGACTAAAACAGTGGATTAAAGGGAAAGCCATCGACCAATCAAAGTGAAAATAATTAATGCATAAGAGTGAAGGATTTAATGTTTAATCCTACAGTTTTAGTATTAAAACACAGTTTAAAGGTGGATACAGGCAGTTAAAGGAACAGGCTTAAAGCACCAAAGCCTAATTCAGCTGAAAAAGGAAAAAGGCAGATGACTAAAGCCAAATCAGTGAAGACAGTCAGCAAATACAGTTTAAAGGCTCCGAAGATGATCATAAAGGCTTTAAATCAAGAATCAAGGCCTAATCAGTGTTTAAAGCCACTAAGGCAGACAAATCGACAAAGGAGCCTCCAAATGCCACATCATTGAGGCAATTACTTCTCAAAATGCCACCTACCAGCTAAATTCCACCTAAAAAGAAGGCATATTAATTACACAGTCAGAGATATTTCTAAAGACAGCTCAGAATTAATTACCAGCCTACCAAAAACCCCTAAAGTCAACAAACGTGACTGAAGTTGATGAACTTTAATATAATAATAAATTAGCACAGTTAAAACATTTGAAAACTTCTCCATTTGGCCCTTCAAAGGCCGAGAAGTACTTATTCTACATTAATTGAATAGATAGGCCTTTCTTTCACTCCACCTCCCCATTTATTCTATAAATACTTCTCTAGAAGACAGTATACAGGTTGGTCTTTGAATACTCATTGAATGTAAATAGCTTTGAGGATGTTGAAGCTCTGTTTTGTAATAGAAGAAAGATAGGCTGAGATGAGAAGTCTGACGCTGTAAAGACCCATTGGACTTGAAGATTGTAACTAGTTTGAACATCAAATACAAGCTAATTTATGGGATCCTAGTCTATGTCAATGGTGATGTTTTTCTTATTGTAAATTTTTATTTTTCTCATGTTTTCCATACTGTTCATTTTCTCTGATAAATAAAAGAAAATATAGATTAGGATTTACTGTCAAGTACCCTAAATATCACTGATAAATCTTTATCTTTATGTTTTCTACTAATTGTGTATTTGGGAATAATTTCAATATAGTATGATCAATCAAGGAATCTTGGTGAGACCATGTCCTGCTGAGTAAAACATGAGATATTGTTTTGGAATGATGTTTTCATTGCATGCTAAGTAAAGTTAAACTAGGGAAGTCTATGGTTAGCCCTTTCCTCTAGTGTTTTCTCCAACAGCTGTCTTGAAAGTTTCCCTGAGAGTATGCCAAAATCAGGATAGGTTCAAAGTCCTTACCTAATCTTAGGCTATTATTTGTTTATCTTAAATGTTGTCTTGAAAATTCTGCTAAGTAAATTTAAACTAGGGAAGTCTATGGTTAGCCCTGTCCTCTAGTTTACCTCCAACAGTAACTTTGAAAAGTTCCCTAAGAGTATTGCCAAAAGCAGGGTAGGTTCAAATTCCTTACCTGATCTCAGGTTATTCTTTGTTTATCTTTAATGTTTTCCATTGAGAATATGCTGAAAGCAAGCTAGATTCAAAGTTCTTACTTGATCTTAAGCTTCCCTTTGTTTTCTTATATGTTTGCTTCTTTCACCACGTCTTAATTTTTCATACCATAAATCAACTTAAAGAGATTTGTTGACATAGATGACTTGCCCCATAGATCACTCTTGAAACTTGCTGTGAAATTTAAATCCTGTATGACTCCATAGCCCAATGGATTGACACTGTTTCTCACTAATCCTATCAGCTGAACCATCTTCAAACTACTCACAACTTTACCCTTCAAAATACTTCCTTCATTTTAATGATATTCATCCCAACCAAACAAAAAAAAACCTTGTGCTTTATAGCTAGCCTAATAACATATCATAAGGATTAAAGATCATATCTTTGAAAACACTTATAAAGAGAGATCCCTCTCTAAATCCAAGAAGGCTAGATCCTAAGATTCCAAAGTGGTTTTGATGTTGGCTCTATAGCGTTTTTTCTTGCCAATCTTGCAAACTACGAAGACCTAACAGAGTGGCGACTCCACTGGGGAAATTTATTAAGTAATGGATAACTTCACAACTCAGCGAACCCCTATTTCTAAATGAATAAAGTGTCACCAATACTGGTTATTATTGATTTTTGATGGTGAAAAACAACCAATCCTTGAAAAACAAGTAAAAATACTTCACCTGGCGACTCCATTGGTATTCAGTAGGCCTGCTGACCCCACTGGTTTTCCTAAGACTCCACTGGGAAATTCTGAGTGAATTAGATTTTGTACATCCTTAAGACCTTAGAAAACCCAGAAAATTTCAAATTAGTGTTTAAATAAATCAATGGTGGTGGACCATAAAAAATTTTACCTTCAAAAAGCTAAAATTTCCACCTGGCGACTCCACAACTCTCAAAAGACCTAATGACTCCACTGGTAGAAAAATCTGAACTGGTTGAATAGATACAGTGACCTCTTTTCTGGTTTACAAACATGATTCCAAGGATACAACAAAGATATGCCCCAATGAGTAGAGATCATATCCCTGGGTTCCCACATAAGATGCCCCAGGTGAATTGGGATGAAAACCAGCCTGTTTTTCAAGGTGAAGAGTTTGATGACCCTTTGTTACATCTCATAAAATTTCACATACATATATGGAGGTTAAAGGTGGAATGGTATGAATAATTCCTTATGAAAATATTCATGTTGACATTAGAAGGAAAGGCAAGGGATTGGTATGAATGGTTGTAGTATTCCTTTTTCGGGAATCTCTGCATTATGGTCCAAGGGTATGTTGTATAAGAAAGGCAGTGTAAAAATAAGCTGAAAGGGGGCTTGGATCCCCTTTTTAACTCACTAAACACTTCTCTTCTATAATTTGAGCCCAAATAAATGACTCTAGTTGGGTTATTCAGATCTCCCCAAACTAGGTCCCGTAAAGAATGCTCAAAGAGAGAGCTTACAGCAATACATGAACACAATCATTAAACTCTGCAAATCTGAATGCACCATAAGATGAAATATATTACATCCATAATGTATCATCAACAATATACAGAAATATCATGAGGAATAAACCCCTCATGCAATGGGAATCAATCTCCAAAGATTAACACATGAAATACAAGAGATGCAACAATTGCATAAAATGTCGGAAAGTAGTGACTGCGATATCTCTAGGAGTGTAGCTGCTGCTATACATGTGCATACATGAAATATGACTGAAATATACAAGAAATTCCCAAGAATAGAAGAATGGGCTCCAATACAATATTTCTAGCCAATCTAGGAGAGATTGCTAGAAATGCCGAAAAATGTACAATATGACAAATAAATTATCACTGCAACTGAAAAAAAAAATGAGAATGAGGCTATGGAAGATCTAAAATACTCATGCCCTCCTCTGATAAGGTTCTCAAGAAAAGGGTTGATCCCTTTCACTCAAAAAAACTCCTCCTGACAAGCTCCAACGGCTCTCCCAGCAACTGCCTACATAAATAATGCAGTTTCTACCTTTGACTGCGCTGTGAGAAATGGTGAGTGATTGGCCTGGTGCCAAATATCTAAAATGATGCCCGAGAGTCTCCTCTACTACTCCTCCAAAGAATATACAGGATCTCCACTGAAGAACAAGCCAAAGATTGACTCTATGAGTTCCTCTGTTGCTGATCCCAGCAACACAATGTTTTCTCCCCAACAAAATAACGCAGTAGTTGAAGGGATAGGCTTGACCAAATGCGGGAATGAGGAAATGAAGCTCAAACCCTCTCCTTCCTTGAGGATGAGGTAGGGATTCCCAACTGGGAACACCCTTGGGTTCAAGAACACTACAACCCTGCTAAACAGCCCGAGGATGCAAGTCTCTGCAGACCCTATGAAAATGATAAGCTAAAGCATAATGAAAAATGGGCTACTATCTCCTCCTTATAAAGAAAATGAACTTCTCTCACCATGGGTCCCATTCACACTTGCCTTCTAGCTCATGCAAGTGGAGCCTCCACTAAAACTGCGTTGTCCAAGTAGGTTCAATGTATCTAGACAGTTTTAGTTGACCTGGTCAAAATGACTAGATCAAGCATGATCCAATCCTGTTCACACCATGTGGTGCTCAAATAAGCTGCTTTATTATTCCTCCTTTCACACAAGGAGTGTTATTTCTTCATAAAAAGGGTTTAAGGTGTCTCCTTACCCATTT
This sequence comes from Pinus albicaulis, assembly GCA_034641835.2. Lineage (NCBI taxonomy): Eukaryota > Viridiplantae > Streptophyta > Pinopsida > Pinales > Pinaceae > Pinus > Pinus albicaulis. The sequence goes on from CM076569.1 coordinate 201,192,910, forward strand.
TATTCAGCAAAATGAAAATATGCATTCTATAATGTTCCTTTTAGCTTGAGGCTAAAAATCGGGAACATTACAATGGTTGACGGCTGGTAGTTTGTTTTCTCTAAGAGACCTCCACATAGTATTTTATGATCAGTATAAGGAAAAATCCCCGTATCTATCATTGGATGAAATTTTTTGTAATCAATCTGAGGCCCTCATAAGATACCTTGCAGGCATTTATGAAGATTTGAGAAATTGGTAGCCTGAAGATCTCATAGCAGCCATCTATGAATTTCATACTCAAGACAACTATCATAAAAACCTAGATGAATTAGCTGAGGAATAAATTAATCAAGAAATAGAAGAAAATCCTCAGGATCCAATTGGAAACATAACTAATGATGATGATTCATCCCTTTTAGCTAAGGCTCAAGAAGACATCCAGCCTCAAATTTAGTCTTCACAAGAGATAGAGAAATACTGCACTTCTGCTCAAAGAAACATATAAACATATTCCCCTTTGACAGAAGATGAAATTGATCAAATTTTAAAGCCTCTGAAATTATTTATAAAATAGACACTCTTGCCCATTCACATTGTTGTAAAAATTTAGAAAGTTCCCTTGATCAGAACAAAGAAAGACATGTTGATAATCCAGTATGTTTGATTGGTGACATTACTTATGTTAATGATTTTCCTAATTTTGATCTGTCTGATGATGATGTTCTCCAAATAGAATTTGATCTTGCAGGACCATCATTAGTAGATTTGTGGGAGGAAGATCAGTTCCACCAACTCCAAGAAAGTAATGAGCCAAAGCAGACTAGTTATGATACTGATGAAGAAAGCTTTAAGAATGCAGAAGAGGGCGAAGAATATTTGAATCTTTGCTCTGCTTCATTACATCTCATCAGTAACAGTTTTAATGTGATTGGAAGTCAGCAGCCTTTCAGCTTAAAGGTTGAGGAGGAACACAATGAAGAATTTCTTGAGCATGATGAATTTAAAGAACCTCCTCCTGAAAGGGTTGAGGTAATCAAAGAGACCCCTGCTCAAGAATATAATGACCTGTTCACAGAGTTCAGTCCACTAAATCAGAGCATACCAGGACTACAAGAGGACAGCACTGCCAAATATGATGAGTCCTCTAGTTCAGATAATAATGAAGGTAAGGAAAATTTTCTTTCTCAAAAGAGTCTTTTTTTATCCAGTGGAGGAAAAAGTAATACTGGTTGAAAACTATCTTTCAAATACTCACAACTAGGTATTATTTCAAGATCCCTATGCTGATTTTTTGAAGACATTTGAAGAGGGAATAAAAATTGTTAGGAGCAATAAATTGCCAAAAGTCAGACAAAATTTTAGCACTGCTGCTAAAGAACAAGTGAGATGGGAGTGCCCTTATTGTTTATCTAGCATGCTCAAAGAGATGAGAAAATACTAGTCATGGAACAATATGATTGAATCGATGTATTGGAAAAGAGAGTTTGTTAGCTAAAACATGTAAATATTTCAAGTTAGATTAGGTTAGATAGGGGAAAGCAAATAAGCTCAGCCTTTGAGCAGCTAGTTTTTTTTTTTGCTGTGAAAGAAAAAAAAGAAAATGCAAAAACAATAGAAAAATAGAAAAGAGGGAAAATATAAAAGAATAAAGGTACAGCCCCATACACAAAAAGGAAAAATCTGAAAGTGTGCAAGTATAAATGCCACTACCAAAAACAACACTACTATTTTAGTCATACAGTATAATCATGACTAAGATAGATTTAAATTTTCTGCTGATAGATTAGTGAAGAAGATTTTCCAAACTATTCAATCTTGGCTTATCAGTAGAATATATTAGGATAGAAAAACAGTGGTTCTAATTTGCTCAAAACCTGAACCAAAAGAAGAAAAAGACAACTCTAAAAGTTCAAATCCAGAGCTGAAAGAAAGAGTGAAGGATGTTTTTTATTGTTCAGATCTTAAGACTTCACAGTTTTGTTTTATTTTCTACAAATTTCAGTCTATGTGCATCTTGTTTTTGTACCATAGACACTATAGCAAATCAGACAGCCTAATCCTAGTTTGACTATTTTTTAAATTTCTGTTGTAGAAAATAGAGAATAAAATCTGCCAAACAGTCTAATCCTGGCAGATAGTAGCTTAGGAAGAGAATTTATGAGTTCAACAATCTAATCTGAAATCATGGAAGAAATAAGGGTGGATTTAGATTAGTTTTTCCTATTTTCAAAAGAATAAAATGTTAATGTTTGAGATTTTCAAGTCCAAGTGCACCTTATGAAGAAAAAATGTTAGGAAAGTAGGCTGTGTAGGTAGAATGTTTGAGAGAAATTTGTTTGCTGATATGAAATACTGATCATCTTTTCCAAACATCATGATCAAAAAAGGAAGGTTGTCAATGGATAAGGCACAGGTCTACATCCCAAAGATAAAATTCGGAAGTTCTTGACACCTCCAACGAGTTGCCATCCCCAAGTGGAACCACTGTTAGCCATCAGTAAATTTTGTTTCAGCAAATTATGGCTAAAACAAGTCTTATAGTCTTCAAGAAATAAATTTTCTGCAAAATTTGTGACTTCTTGTAGCCTCTTTGTGCCCCTTGTCCAAAAAGTCCTTTTCCCTGATATTTCCACTTCAAAACCTTCAAAATCCTATTGTTCCTGAAGAAAAAATTGTTTCCTAAAAAGGCTCCATTTTTCATCATTTCATTCCCCCCCCATCTCATCTTCATAAAATGCCCCCAATTCATTTATTTTCCTTGTAAAAATCCCCCTTTCCTTCCCATTTACCCTTCGTTCTCCTAAAAACCCTTCTTATGGTTTAAAAACCTTCCCTTTTAACTATCGGAACTTGAAAAAACCATGAAAAACCCCTAAAAAAACCTTCTTTTGGCATAAAAGCGCCCTTTTATTAACAAACAAGCTTTAGCCCCTTTTGGCTTAGCCCCGGCTCTTTCTCCGTCATATGACTAAGCCCCGTGACAAGGCGCTAAGCGCTCATCGCATCGCAACTCTTATATCACATCGGCGTTATCGCATTCATTACCTCGTTTCCCCTTCCCCCCGCTGATGCGATAAACCCCTTCTTCCTTGGCCCTTGGTCACATATCCTGCCACGTGACTGTACCCCAGTGCCTATGCTTAAGCCCCCCATCACATCGGCCCTTATTCGTTTCCTCCCCCATTCTTTTGTTCCCCCGCCGATGCAATATGCCCCTTTCCCTCCACTCCTGGTCACCTTATCCCTCCACACGACCAAGCCTTTGACCTAATCCGTAGCCCCCTTCTCCCTTGTCTTTATTTACCCCCACCGACGACATATCTCCACCGTCGATCTAGGAAATCTGACGGCGATAATCCATCCTCACCTTCCCTTTCTTCCCTCAGCCGCATTCTGTTATATTTCTCCCTGCCATCCTTATCACTCCACAGAGCAACCGTAGCCGTTGATCATGGGCCTCAAGCCTTGATCCAACGGTTATTATTCCTCCCCTCCTATCCTTCATCCTCCCAAAACCTTGCCATCTATCATCCTCACAAACGATCTCCGTCGTCGATCTATGAGATCCGACGGCTCTTATTCACTCTCGACATCAAATCCCATCGGGGCCTACCTCCCACTTCCTTGCTGCCCCTCCAATATCCTCCCGCCAGCTATCCTCCACCATCTGCCCTTCGCTCGAGCACTTCTCTCCATCACGCTCCCTCGTAGCCATTGGATCTTCCCCCCCAGATCCAACGGTCTACGATCAATATCGCGTGACTTTTGCGTCCGAGGTTTAACGTTCCAAAATCATGCAACACCGTCGGTTTTGCAAAGGCCACACGGCACATTTCAATTAGATCGTGTTCGATTCAACACAAACCACTTCCCACTAAAGCATCGTGCGAAAACCATTCACGGTTTTTGCGAAACCACTTTGCCCATTTTCGCGCCAAATACAGTTTTTAAACTGGTTTTCGTGGGTTTTTCTCAATGAAACCTCCTTCGCCCCTCTACATATGCTCCTCTACCTCTGCCAGCCTTTGCAAGCAGTGTTTCCCTCCACCGTAGGATTTTTTAACGGTTTATTAGTTTTATGTAGGGTTTTATATTAGTTTTTGAGGCGGACACCCTGTCCACAGCCCACAAAGGAACAGAGCCAAAGGTTTCCATTTCTAAAAGCCAAATCACGAAGAAAAGGGGCTGTCAGGTTTTATCCCATGGTTTGATCGGTGCTTTATGAGCATCGGTTATACCATTGAACCCTCTAATGCACTATAAGCCACCTGTACATGGCCAAGAAGAAAAAAAACAATGAAAACAATGGTTGAAAATTAAAGGATTAGAGCGAAGATGAAGGGTAAAGTTTCAAATCCCACAGTTTTAAGGATAATCCATGGTTTAAAGGGTTAAAATAGCTAAAAGGAAGACTAAAGGACCGAAGAAGGATAAAGGAGGCATGAACAGGCCTAAGGCACAAAACCAAGGCAAAACAATTTTAATGAGAGCAAAGGACAGTTTAAGTGTAAAAACAAAGTTTCAAAGGCCTAAAACCAATAAAATGTTGAATAAAGCAGATTTAAAGACTAAAAAAGTGGATTAAAGGGAAAGCCATCGAAAAATCAAAGTGAAAAGGATTAATGCATAAGAATGAAGGATTTAAGGTTTAATCCTATAGTTTTAGTATTAAAACACAGTTTAAAGGTGGATACAGGCAGTTAAAGGAACAGGCTTAAAGCACCAAAGCCTAATTCAGTTGAAAAAGGCAAAAGGCAGATGACTAAATCCAAATCAGTGAAGACAGTCAGAAAATACAGTTCAAAGGCTCTGAAGATTATCATAAAGGCCTTAAATCAAGAATCAGGGCCTAATCAGTGTTTAAAGCCACTAAGGCAGACAAATCGACAAAGGAGCCTCCAAATGCCACATCATTGAGGCAATTACTTCTGAAAATGTTACCTACCAGCTAAATTCCACCTAAAAAGAAGGCATATTAATTATACAGTCAGAGATATTTCTAAAGATAGCTCAAAATTAATTACCAGCCTACCAAAACCCCCAAAGTCAACAAAAGTGATTGAAGTTGATGAAATTTAATGTAATAATCAATTAGCAGAGTTAAAACATTTGAAAACTTCTCCATTTGGCACTTAAAAGGCCGAGAAGCACTTATTCTGCATTAATTGAACATATAGGCCTTTCTTTCACTCCACCTCCTCATTTATTCTATAAATACTTCTCTAGAAGACAGTTTACAGGTTGGTCTTTGAATACTCATTGAATGTAAATAGATTTGAGGTTGTTGAAGCTCTGTTTTGTAATAGAATAAAGATAGGCTGAGATGAGAAGTCTGAAGCTGTAAAGACCCACTGGACTTGAAGATTGTAATTGGTTTGAACATCAAATACAAGTTGATTTATGGGATCCTGGTCTATGTCAATGGTGAAATTTTTCTTATTGTAAATTGTTATTTTTCTCATGCTTTCCATACTGTTCATTTTCTCTGATAAAGAATAGAAAATATAGATTAGGATTTACTATCAAGTACCCTAAATCTCACTGATAAATCTTTATCTTTATGTTTTCTACTAATTTTGTATTTGGGAATAATTTCAATATAGTGTGATTAGTCAAGGAATGTTGGTGAGCCCATATCTTGCTGAGTAAAACTTTAGATATTGTTTTTTAATGATTTTTTCATTGCATGCTAAGTAAAGTTAAACTAGGGAAGTCTATGGTTAACCTTGTCCTCTATTGTATTCTCCAATAGCTGTCTTGAAAGTTTCCCTGAGAGTATACCAAAAGTAGGATAGGTTCAAAGTCCTTACCTGATCTTAGGCTATTCTTTTTTTATCTTAAATGTTTTCTTGAAAAATCTGCTAAGTAAAGTTAAGTTAGGTAAGTTTATGGTTAGCCCTGTCCTCTAGTTTACCTCCAATAGTAACTTTGAAAAGTCCCCTAAGAGTATTGCCAAAAGCAGGATAGGTTCAAAGTCCTTACCTGATCTTAGGATATTATTTGTTTATCCTGAATTTTTTCCATTGAGAATATGCTGAAAGCGGACTAGATTCAAAGTTCTTACTTGATCTTAAGCTGCCCTTTGTTTTCTTATATGTTTGCTTCTTTCACCACTTCTTAATGTTTCATACCATAAATCAACTTAAAGAGATCTATTGACATAGATGATTTGCCCCATAGATCACTCTTGAAACTTGTTGTGCAATTAAAATCCTTTATGAATCCATAGCCCAATGGATTGAGACTGTTTCTCACTAATCCTATCAGTTGAACCATCTTCAAACTACTCACAAATTTACCCTTCAAAATACTTCCTTTATTTTAATTATATTCATCCCAACCAAACAAACAAAAACCTTGTGCTTTATAGCTAGCCTAATATCATATCATAAGCATTAAAGATCATATCTTTGAAAACACTTATAAAGAGATATCCCTCTCTGAATCTAGGAGGGCTAGATCCTAAGATTCCAAAGTGGTTTTGATGTTGGCTCTGCAGCGTTTGTTCTTGCCAATCTTGCAAACTACGCTGACCTAACAGTACAGATAATGGAAAAGAGTATACTATTAATGGTTTTCAATCCTATATTTGACAACATGGTATCCAACTTCAAAATCAGCTCCTTACAATCCTCAACAAAATGGTGTAGTTGAGAGGATGAATAGAACATTGCTAAATATGGTTCATTCCATGTTGTTATTTAAGAATGTAAAATTGATGTTTTGAGATGAAGTTGCTTTATGGGCAGTATATGTAAAGGATATATTTCCATCACATTATTTTCAAAACAAGACTCCTTACAAATTTTGGTATGGACACACCCCCTCCATCAAGTATCTCGGGGTTGTTGGTTCCACCAAATATGCCTCGATTCCAAAGCAGCATAGAAAGAAAAGTCATAAATTAATTTTCTTGGGGTACTTGGATACGACTACGGCCTATCGTATTTATGATGAGGAAAATAAAAAATTCATACTTGCTAGATATGACATGTTCCTTGATTCCACAAAAATTGATGACTATATTGAGATACATCTTGATCGTCTAGAAATACTTTCTTCGATGAATACATATAATAAATTTGAAAATGATATTCCAATTTTTGAAGGTGGGAACCCAATTTTGGGTCAATATTTGTAATCTCCCTCTACATAACCAATATCAATTCCTCATGAAGAAGCTCCATAAACCTCATCAAATTTGGATGATGTTATAAGAAAAATTGAGAAGTTGAACATTGATGATGCTACCTCGTCAAAGGAGCCATACAGTATTCCTTCTCAAAAATATCTAAAGTGGTTGATCAAGACACTTGAAAGTGTCCATCCTAATGATATCATAAATACTGGAGCCAAGATTTTACAAGAGAATACAACGGAGGTGAAAATTCAGGTGATGTGGATGGCATAAATACTTTGTATAATGTGAACTAAATTTTTCTACTAATTTTGAACCTACTTCCTCTGAAGGAGATGCTTTGCATGATGAATGGAAAGAAGCTATGCAAAAGGAATATGATTCTATCATGAAAAATGGGACTTGGAAGTTGGTATATCCTCAATATGGAACCAAACCAATTGGCTGCAAGTGGGTCTTAAAAAACAACCACAAAGCAAATGGATCATTTGACAAGCATAAATAAATGTTTGTAGAAAAATAATTTGCACAAAAGGAAGGTGTTTACTATGAGTAAACCTTTGCTCCCACATAAAAATGGGTGACCATCCGGACCATATTCTCTTTGTAAGCACAGAAAGGATGGAAAATTAATCATATGGACATGAAGAGAGATTTCTTGAAAGGAGATTTGAAAGAAAATGTTTTTATGTCTCAACCTGAAGGTTTTTTTGTGAAAGGATAAGAAAAAAAGGTATGCAATCTTATCAAATCCTTATATGGTCTAAAAAAGGCACCATGAGCATGGTATGAAAACCTAATTGAGCATCTTCTGAAGCTGAATTTGAAACATTACAATCTTGATGATACAACTTTGTTTTTCAAAAATGTTGTCAAAAAAATTTTGTATCTTGTAGTATATGTAGATTATATTTAATAACAAGAAACAATTACGCTTATATTGCATCCGTGAATAAATTTTTGAAGAAAGGTTTTAAAATGACATGTTTGGGACATCTTCATTACGACTCGGGAATTTAATTCACTCAAAATCCAAAATACATATTCATTTCCCAAAAGATTATGTTGGAGGACTACTAAAAATATGTGGCATGACAGATTGCAACCCTCTCTCCTCTCTAATGGATCATAGTTTGAATCTTACGTAAAAATAAGGAAATTAATTTGAGGATGCAACCAAGTACAGGCAACTTGTAGGAAGTCTCAACTACCTAAAAAGGACCAGACCAGATGTCTCATATGTTTTGATCATTATTTCCATATTGATGCATAAACCATGTGATATATATTGGGCTGTTGCAAAAAAAGTTTTGTGATACTTAAAGGAACTCAATATTATGGACTTAAGTACATCAAGGTGGATGACTTCAGTCTTATTGCACGTTTTATTTCAAACTTCAATGGGGACAAGTAAAATGGAGTATCAACTTCAATATATCACATGAATCTAGGATCAGTATTTGTCTCATGGAGGTCATGCAAACAGCCAATTCTGGTAGATTCGATAATAGAGGCAGAATATGTGGTAGTCGCAGAGGCAACAAAGGAAAATGTGTGGCTCATGAAAATACTTGAAGACTTGCAGGAGAAGCAAGTGAACTCAAATCCTTTAATTGTTGACAATACTTCTACAATAAAGTTGGCCAAGAACCCAGATCTGATCGAACCAAACACATCAAGACGAAATATCATTTGATTTGATATCATGCAAAAGCCAAAAATAGTCATCTAAGACATTGTTCCATTGCTGAGAAAAATGCAGACATCTTCACCAAAGCACTTGGAAGAGAAATTTTTGAAAAATTTAGAAATATTATTGGGATCACAAATGGCCCTTCAGATTTAGGGCGGGAATGTTAGTCAATGTAATCCTTTATGATTATGGTATAAGGTAATTAGGTATAAATATTAGGTGTAGTAACAGATAGTTGGATGGGAAAACTGACATCCTACATGTAACATCGTTGTAATAAATATATCTCATCTTTTAATGAATGATCATTGGAGCTTTTCATGTGATCCTTAGTCTAATAGATGATAATGAAATAATCATAAGAGAAAAAGAGGATAAAAGTCAAATTAATACTCATTTTCTACAACTATAATATCAACTACAAAGACAAATGAAAAATGGATCAATTTCAAGACATGAAGAAGAAGGAAGACCTCATGTAAGGAGAGATAAATATAGAGGATTTAGGCTCATAAGAAGTGTTAGTGGAGCTCAAAGGAATCACTACTCACCCACTAATTCAGCCAAGACTTTTTATGCATATGAAGATTCAAGGAGTAGCCAAAAAGTATCCCCTATCAGTCATCAAAGAGGAAGATAGGAACTAGATAGCTTATGATGACATTAGGAAGGTTAAGTCATTGAAATTTGATGGTGAAAATAAAAGGGTAGATGATACTAAAACATGGTTTCTTGGAATCAAAAAATATTTCCAGTCACCTAGTTACTCATCAAATATGGAAGTTGACATTGACATATCTCATCTACAAGGTTCAGCCTTTATGTACTGGGACTAGTTGAAGCAACTCATGCACATTGAAGAGAAAAGGAATTATTGGAAGTAGTTCAAGAAATATATTCAGAAGAAATATATTTCATAACACTACTACGATAGGAAGATGTAGGATTTATATTAACTCAATTTTGTGTAGGTTTAACCCTGTACAGAAATTATCTGCAAATGAATCTTAAAAACAGAAAATAAACAATAGCAAGAGCATAAAACATAAAACAGATATACATAGATATTTTCCCCTGGATCCCAAATCGGGACGACCAGCTTTATTTTTCATTATATTCCTTTTAGTGTTACAACACATATATACATGTCGAAGCATAAATAAAAACCCCAATCCTTTAACCCTGTATTGGAACATAACCATAGTTCCCTTGACCGGATCTACAAAATACTAGGGGCCAAAAACCATCATGCCCCAAAACCATGTGCAAACCCATGCACAAAACAATGGCAGGTCTTCCCACACGGAAATAAGGACCAAAAAAATTTTCCCAAGGTGCTGCCCTGGACCCAAAATAGGGGGACTGCCACCCCCCCGTGACCCCCCTACTGCGCCCGGCGCAACGTACATGGGTGGATCTCCCCCCCCGGTTGCGTGTGACTAGTCGTGGAAATAATATAACACATACCCAACATTCCCCCACTTATTGTTTTCTTTCTGCATGGGGCCACATGAGAGCTTATTTATTAGCCCAGCTCTGCAACACCCATTGTTTCTCTACACCAAGATAACTTCTGAGTGCTCACCGACTTCGTCAATGCATCTGCAACATTCTTCAAGGTGTCCACCTTTACCAACAACACCCTTTTAGCCTCAACCATATCTCTCACAAATTGATATTGAACATCAATGTGCTTTTTCTTTGACTGATAAGCAGGGTTCTTAGCCAAGAAAATTGCACTTTGGCTATCACAGTCTATCCTTATAGCTTGTTGTACCAACCCCATACTTGAACACAATCTCTGCAACCAAACTGCTTCTTTGCTTGCATGAGTGGATACTATGTATTCTGCCTCGGTAGTTGAAAGAGACACTACAAAATATATTTTGCTCATCCAACTGACTGCACCTCCAAATATGCTAAACATATACCAACTTGTAGAGCTTCTTTGGTCCATATCTCCAACCCAGTTTGCATCAAAAAAACCATGAATGTCCAACACTCTTTCCAATCTTGGCCTTCCCTAGTAGCACAAGCCATAATCACTAGTGCCACGCAAATATTTTAAAACCCACTTCACTGTTGTCCAATGCTCCTTCCCTGGGTTTGACATAAACCTGCTTAATACTCCCACTACATGTGCAATGTCTGGTCTAGTATAAACCATTGCATACATTAGGCTACCCATTGCACTTGCATATGGAACACGGGACATATCCTCCTCTTTTTCTTGTGCCTTGGGACATTGTTCAGCAGACAAATTTGTACCTACAGGAGTCGTAACATTCGTTGGTTTACTATCCTGCATATTGAACCTCTGCAATATAGTCTCGACATACTTCCTCTGATTTAACCAGAGCTTCCTCTTTGCCCGATCTCTCTTAATTTCCATGCCCAATGTTAGGTCCCTATATTACTAGTATATTCCCTTATTTTTGTTAGTGTAACCCCCTTATTGTTATTACTGTACCCCTGTAACCCCCATATTTTTATTATTTTGCCCTTAAATTATTATTGTTAGGTCGACTAGGATTACATTGTGGCCCCACTAGGATTACATTATGGCAACATGAAATCCTATATAGAGAGAGGAGGTTTTGTAATTTGAATCATCCAAGAATTGTTCATTCATGTAATGTATTGGAGGTTTCCCCCTCGAAGTGGCTTATTTTTAAGGTGTTGATATCTCTTTTCTTCTATTTTTGGAGTTGGTTTCACAACATTTGATATCAGAGCTTTGGATTCTAGCGTTTCGCTACTCCAAACAGGGCATCGTGGAATTTTCGTTATAACTTTGTTTCTACGAAGGGTCAGAAGCTGAAATTTGTAGGGTGCGAAGCCGAAATCCTAAGGAACATCTTCACAAAATTTCAGAGCTTCGTTCGCAACATTTTGAGAGATATGATCTATGGAAGGTAGGGCTTTTTGCAGGCTCCTGAATTTTCCTTAAACAGGTCATCGCGGAATGTTTGCTAAAATTTGTTTTCTACGAAGGTTCAGAAGCTGAAATTTTGAGAGCACGAAGCTGGGATCCTGAGGACAATTGTTGCAAAATTTCAGAGCTTGGTTCACAACATTTTCGGAGATATGATCTATGGAAGTTAGGTCTTTTTCAGGCTCCCTAATTTCATCTCAAAGAGGTGATCGTGGGAAAATCTTAATAACTCTCTCTCGAAGCATCGGATTGGAATTCTATAAAAAGTGACTATAAGTACATGGACTGTAGTTTCCTGTCTATAAATTTCAGAGCCAAAGGAGCAAACAGTGACACGTGGCAAGTCATACAAGTTCGCTCTACTGAACCAGTCCATAATTAGGTCATTGTGGGATATTGGACATAACTTTTCCTTGAATAATCCAAATCAAGTCCAACCTGTGGCATCTGAAAGAAGCTTCAGAGGACTACAATGGGCCAAATTTTAGATATTGAGGATCTTCAATTTTAGAGATAATTCAATTTCAATATAGAGCTCTGCAAAATCAAGTAAAAGGTGTGTATTTTTTTCCCGAATTGAATAAGTCTTGTTTGGATAATCAATTTGAATTGATTCCAAGGGAAATATTGTAGAATAGATATCAGTATTGGTTTCTAAAATGGCCCCTAAAAATAATTCAACACCCATTAAGCCTTTAGAAGGCTCTACTATGCACATGAAGATGAAGAATGGCAACATGACATATCAAAATTACAAGAGAAAGTGCAACAAATTTCGCTCTCGCAAAGAGAAACAAAAAATGACATGGAAGTTTTGAAGAAAGGTGTGGAAACTAAGATGGATGGTTTGAAGAAAGGCGTGGAATCTAAGATAGATGGCATGGAAGCTGGCATGGAATCTAAGATGGATGACATTGAAGCTAAGATCCTCAAACTCTAAAGATCAAAGGACATATCAAGAAGAAAAAGGTAATAGTGTTGATTGATTCAGGTAGTACCCATATTTTTATTCATTGTAAGGTAGCCAAGGAATTGAATTGTTTCCTATACCCAGCACCAGAATTTCAAGTGATGGTTGCAAATGGAGGAACTACAAATTTCTCTGGAAAATTCCATAATATCAAGCTAACCATGGGGGAATATGTATTGAATAGTCCAATGCTTTCCATTCCTATGGTATGTGTTCATGTTGTACTAGGAGTACAATGGTTACAATCTTTGGGGACAGTAGCTTTTAATTTTAAAAAACTTTTCTTGAAATTTTTTTCAGAAGGAAAGGAAGTTGAATTACGAGGTATTGCAGGGAATCCAGGAAAGATAATAAGCTATAATGTCATGACAAATCTTCTAAATAAATAACAACGAGGCGTAATTGCACAATTATGCTCACTAGAAGTTCCAATATCAAAATCATCTATATCTGCAGATCTCCAAAAAGTCTTAGACAATCATTCCAAGGTGTTTGAAATTCCCAAAGGAACACACCTATTCGTGATCATGATCATGCTATTCATTTGATTCCAAGAAGTGTTCCTCCAAACATCAGGCCTTATAGATATCTTTATGTCCAAAAGAGAGAAATTGAACGTATGATTGCAGAAATGTTAGAGGCGGGTATAATTCAACCTAGTCAAAATTCTTTCTCTGCTCCTGTAGTATCGGTACACAAGAAGGATGGATCATGGCACATGTGTTCGGATTATAGGGAGCTCAATAAGCTCACCATTAAAGATAAATTTCCCATTCCTGTGATTGATGAATTATTGGATGAATTACATGGAGAAATTTATTTTACCAAGTTGGATCTTCGTTCAGGATATCATCAAATTAGAATGAAGACTAAAGATATTCTGAAAACAGCTGTAATGTTCCAAATCAGGAAAATGCTACAAAAATGAGAATATCTCAAGATATTCTAATGTTGGAGACCCAGAAATATGCAAACATAACAATGGAGCAGCAGTAACACTCAACTCATAGAAATGTGAGAGAAATCCATAGCCTTCTCATTAAATAATAGCAGCAACAAATACATACAAGATCTTGAGGAAATGTTACAAATGATAGGCAAGGTTCAGCCTCAAGAGACAAGTACATGAATCATAACAAAACCACTGCTATACATGTAAGCTCAAGCTATGACAGCGCAGTCCATGAAGGGAAACTGCTGCATAATAGTGTCAATACACAAATATGTCAATATGTGGCTCAAATACAATAGGGGAAGAAATATCTCAACCCCTGGAAACAATAATGCACAATCCTCAGAAGGATTGGCTCAAATACAAGAAAAATGGAAAAACTGCAGAAATGTCGGAGTCGCTGGGTAGCTGCAGCAGCTCAAGAATTGGAAACAAATGGAGAAGACTGAAGATGTTGTAGCCAATGATAAGATCTCCTCCAATGGATCTCTAGGATGAAAGGCTGATCCTCTCACCTAAGATCTCACCCTCCAAAGATATTTGCAAAGCCCCATTGCAAATGCCCCACTAAAATAATGTAGTCACTAGATGAAACTGCACTATAGGGCTAGGGAATGAGTTGGCCTTGATGCCAAAGTCTACAATAAGCTTCGAAATGCCTCCAATCTGATCTCCCAAAGGGAATAGAGACTCCTCTTCTAAAAAATAGCTGATGGAGGTGGTGTAGTGAACCCTCATTGCAACACACAGCAACACAGTATTATTCTGCTGCAGAAATAACGTTGTCTTGATGGAGGATGCTTGGCCTCAAGCCTAGATGTGAGGAAAATCAGTGAAATCCCTCAAGAGGCCTCTCAATAAGGAGAAGGAATCCTAAACAGGAATTCCTCCTGGCAACTCTTGCTAAGCAGCAAAGAATGCACAATTGTCTGAATAGACAATGAGATGAATCATACAAGCATGAGAAAAAATGGTTTCCTTTCCCTCCTTTTAAACAAGTGAAAGCTCTTTCTCCATGGGCCCCATCCATTATGGTTTCCTCCACCAAATATCCCTTTCCTCATTCACACTGTGATGTCTTCCAAAGTAATCCACTCCTCCTATGACAGCATTGTTGACTTGGTCAAACCTGACCTTGTCCACTTGAAAATAACCCTGTTCACACATGAGGGTGTGCAAACCAACTCCAAAGATGATCCCCTTTCATACTATGATGGATTTTATTGATAATTTCATTATGCATGGGTCTCCTTACCAATTTATTCTCCTCCTGGGTCAAATTAGAAAAAATTAATGTTTCAATTATCTGCATGAAAATTTTGGAACATTACATTCCTCCCCTCTCAAATATTGCTTGTCATCAAGCAAGTGCAAGGATAGATTGAATTCTTTTCTCCTCACCTTGTACCATCCCTGTATGATGATCTCCTCCAGTGAAGTGATGATATCTCATCAATCAAGTCTCCACAATGCTCCTCCTCAGCATGTAAGTTAGCTATCAAGCTATCATCATGTAAAAGTGAAATACTCAAGAGGATGACAAGGTGATATCTAGAGGTCCCTTTGAATAATGGGATCTGAAATAAAATGGGAACTATCTTTCCCATATGGATCCTCCATCTCCAAGCTATGAGCCATGCAAAATGAGTCACCTTCCAACTAGGCAACTCCTGGAAACTGTCCTCCACCTTTGTCTCCGGAAAAGTAGGTGGGATGAAAAACTGCTCATGGTAGACAATGTAGCCTACCCCATGTTGTCAATCTCTCTACTCATGATAAGTGTAGAGATAATGTTGATCCTGGGTTGCAAAATACATTCCCTCAGGTGGCAAGATGAGGACTAGATCTCCAAGGATCTCTCCTCCAACGTTGCAAATCATGCTGGCCCAAGTATCTCCATATATGATGAGTTGGAAGTCATCATCATATGGCATCTCCTCCATCATATGGCTCACCTCATAAAGTAACAAATGTGTTGTTAAGGTAACCATATCATGTCCCATGCTCCCTTTAGAACATGTAGTGTAAAGTGTGTGGGAGTTTTCTCCCTCCAAGGACACATTCATCCAATGTGTCTCTCCTCCAATCATGCTCCCAAGAAGAGCTCTAGTAGTATCAACCAAGGGGACCATAAGGAGAATCATGTTGGCTGCCATGTGAAGTAAGGGAGAAGGAAAATGGTCCCTCAAATGTAGCCAACGCAGTTTCACTCTCCACTTCCATAGAAAATAAAATGATGGGTGGCCTCCCCACCATTTGCTTGCTGCCCCAATCTCCTGGAGAAATAGAATGATGTCATGTGCAATATTAGTATGTTCTCCATAAGAAATTCCCTCCCCATATCCACTTAGGGAGTGATCATCCATAATGGCCTTATGTAGACCATCAAATCTGGAAGGAAGAGTATTCCTTCTTTGAGAAAATCCCTACACATATATGGTCAAGAGATGCATATATATAGACAAATCACCATGCAAATCAATAATACTCTCACCATATGTTTTTCTCATATAAATGGAGTGGCTCATAGAAGATTCTCCCCTCATCCTCAAAGGGAAAAGAGTTGAACGTGCTAACTCCTCCATCTCCTTGTGATCCATGGAGTGCCTCCTCAAGTCCATCAAGTGGTTCCTCCCACAAAAATGAAAGAAATGTAATGTGGAAATCACGGTTGGCCCATGGTTACTCCTGAAATTTACAACATGAATAGTAAGGAGAATCATGCTCCCAATGGGCATCCTCAATCTCAAGCCCACTCTCCAATAGAAGCTCCCCATAAACATAAACATATCAGAAATACATGGAAGCATAGTGCAATAAGAACAAGTTTCCAAATGACAACCAGAGAGTGAATAATAGTTCCACCCATGGAACCAGCATAGTGCATCCCTTTCCTGCATCCAATCAAATATAAACAAGTGCTCTTCCAACCACTTGTATGTTGCCACAATCATTCTACAAGATAGAAATATGAAAGTACAATTTGGTGCCAATGGTGCACACCAAGAATCATGTGGCTTTCCCCACCAACCACCAATGAGATAGCCAATCTTAATGCTGCAAATGGCTTCAAGTATATCAATATACAATATGCAAGAAGGAATAATCCTACTTGGTACAATATGTTGCTCATAAAAAGACAAGAAGTACAAAACATAAGGTGAGATTGTACATTCTCCATCATGTACTCGAAGACTTGAGCTGAAATGGATCAACTGAAAATGCTCCCTTACTCCCAATTAGTAGGAAGGTGGCTGTGACATTTCCTCCATCATCGTTCAGGCTCTGCATCTCTCCATATGTTGATGTATGTCCTACTAGATGCCCTCCCAAATGAACTCCTCTGCCAAGGCAAGATATGCATCAAAATGCATGGAAAATAATTCCTCATATGCTGCATGTAGCAACTTCTCCTTAAGACTAGAATCTCTAGTCAAGAAGACTCTGCCATGTGAATAGATGACCATATCATCCACCATATACTCATCATCTCTATTCGGGTCATCGAGAACCATGCATGCACCAAGATCCTTGGAGTACTCTACTAAAAGCTGAGACCTCCAATAAGGATCAATCCTCCTAAGAGACAGTGTTGGTGATCTGGCATGCGAAGCTCTCCTGTTGCTGTTGTCTGCTACTTTGACATCCCCCATGCCAAAGTTCTCTTCCAAACCCTTCATCTCTCAAAAATCTAAGAGTGGTGAACCCAAAGACAAGATGTATTTCATCAATGATAGATCTAGTGGCCTCCCAAGTGGAATGCCTCTATGCAGTGAGACATCAATGTTAAGAGTGGAGTCCCAGGGAAAATTTTAGGGGCTAATATTCGCGGGTGGGCTAATTTTTCATGCTTTTTCCAAAAAAAAAAATCGCCAATTTCCATTTTTTTTTAAATTGATTCACCCAAATTTTATAGTATGAAATTATCTTACCCTAAAAATCACCAAAAATTTATATATACTAATATAAAATTATTAGAAAACTAAATATTTTTACAAAAATAACATAAAATTTTTACAATTTACATATTGGGGTATACTAAGATTTTCCAAGTTTATAAACTTTAAGATAAACATCCATCCTTAAAATTTTCGCTGGAGTGGACTGTACATATGGTTGGGTAACCTTGCCCTTGCTCTCACAGCACAATACAGTTTTCCTCCTCTTTGCACTAGTTCTCTGAAATAGAGAAGGGTGTGTGCCTCTCATCACATGATGCTGCTCTTCCTTCCTTCCTCCTCCTTTCAGCTGCAATGCTACACAATCATGTTGCTCATTGATTGTGCTTGGACCTCCATGTATGAGATCCTGGGGACTTCCTTGCAAAGCTGCAAAAATCCCTCTAGTTGGAGCAAGAGCTCCTCCTTCCTCTGCATGAGGTACTAGATCAACTCTAGAAATGACAGTGCTGTCCCTCAGCTTCCTCAACATGATTGGGCAACCCTCCAATGATTGGATCCTCTTTTAAAAAAGGGATCTCTATGCCTCCTTGTGCCAAAATGCAATATGAAGGTCTTGCCTCCAATAAAGTATTATGCAATATATCAGACTCCTTCATGGTTTTCTAAAATGATTCTGAGTCTATGGTTTTCTTCATCACATGCAAGGGTTTTGTTTGTTTGAATGTGTTTGTTTCCTCCCCCATGTGTTTCAGAATTCCTCCTACCAAATCTCTCCCTCAAATTTCTAATGATCATTGCATAGGAAGAGGTATTTGCATTTTTCAAAGTAAATGACTCAAATAACCACCATGCATAGACCTTACCTCCCAAGTGCAGCGCTGCTGCTCTGATGGCTTCATCTTTTGAAATATGATTCTGCTGCAAAAATGTGTCTAGCTCTTCTATCCAAGCCCTGGCTGAACAAGTAGGGGAACCATCAAAGATAGATAGAAGAAATATATCCTCATCATGCTGCTTGCAAAACTCCAGAAAGGTAATATGATATCTAAACTTCTGAGTTTGAGATTCATACTCGTGCAAGAAACCACTAAGAGTTCCTCTCTTCGGCATTCCTCCTTCTTATTTCCTTCTTATGGAAAAGCCAGCCATGTGACTGCACTGTGCCTCATAGGTTGTGGCTGCATGCTCACACTCCCTATCAGAAAATCTAGAGCTTGACTCACTTTCAAACCCTCTTGGAGATCCTGTACATATCTCCCTTCTTATCTTCTCAAATTCTTCATGAATGCTCTGTACAGATTTTGGAAGAAGCTTGGTAAGCTTATCTTCCTTTTTCTCTCCACACAGTGGAGTCTTCATCTTCTCTCTCCTTGATAGCATGATGGCTGAGATCCACCGGCTGAGCCAAATATCATGCTTTGATACCACTGTAATGTTCCAAATCAGGAAAATGCTACAACAATGAAAATATCTCAAGATATTCTAATGTTGGAGACCTAGCAATATGCAAACATAATAATGGAGTAGCAGTAACACTCAAATCATAGAAATGTGAGAGAAATCCATAGCCTTCTCATTAAATAATAGCATCAAAACATACATACAAGATCTTGAGGAAATCATAAACAAGATAGGCAAGGTTCAACCTCAAGAGACAAGCACATGAATCATCACAAAACCATTGCTATACATGTAAGCTCAAGCTATGACAGTGTAGTCCATGAATGGAATCTACTGCATAATAGTGTCAATACACAAATATGTCAATATGTGGCTCAAATACAATAGGGTAAGCAAGATCTCAACCCCTGGAAACAATAATGCACAATCCTCAGAAGGATTGGCTGAAAATACAAGAAAAATGGAAAATCTGCAGAAATACTGGAGTTGTTGGGTAGCTGCAGCAGCTCAAGAACTAGAAAAAAATGAATAAGAATGAATATGCTGCAAACAATGATAATATCTCCTCCAATGGATCTCTATAATGAAATTCTTATCCTCTCACCTAAGATCTCACCCTCCAAAGATATCTGCAAAGCCCCACTGCAAATGCTCCACTAAAATAATGCAGTCACTGGATGAAATTGTGTTGTAGGGCTAGGGAATGAGTTGGCCTTGATGCCAAAGTCTACAATAAACTCTAGAATGCCTCCAATCTGATCTCCCAAAGGGAAGAGAGACTCCTCCTCTGAAAAATAGCTGATGGAGGTGGTGTAGTGAACCCTCACTGCAACACCTAGCAACACGGTATTATTCTACTGCAAAAATAACGCTGTCTTGATGGAGGATGCTTTGCCTCAAGCCTAGTTGTGAGGAAAATCAATGCAATCCCTCAAGAGTCCTCTCAATAAGGAGAAGGAATCCTATTCAGGAATTCCTCCCGGCAACTCTTGCTAAACAGCAAAGAATGCACAATTGTCTGAATAAACAATGAGATGAATCAACAAGCATGAGAAACAATGGTTGCCTTGCCCTCCTTTTAAACAAGTGAAAGCTCTTTCTCCAAGGGCCCCATCCATTAGGGTTTCCTCCACCAAATATCCCTTTCCTCATTCACACTGCGATGTCTTCCAAAGTAAGCCACTCCTCCTATGGCAACGTTGTTGACTTGGTCAAACCTGACCTTGTCCACTTGCAAATAACCATGTTCACACATGAGGGTGTGAAAACCAGCTCCAAAGATGATCCCCTTTCATACTTGAGGGATTTTATTGAAAATTTCATTATGCATGGGTCTCCTTACCCATTTATTCTCCTCCTAGGTGAAATTAGCAAAAATTAGTGTTCCAATTATCTGAATGAAAATTTTGGAACATTACAACAGCATTTCAAACTCATGAGGGCCATTATGAATTTTTGGTCATGCCTTTTGGCCTTACCAATGCACCTTCTACATTTCAAGGGTTGATGAATTCCATTTTCAAACCCTTCCTTAGAAAATTTGTGCTAGTATTTTTGATGATATACTAATCTACAGCAGGTCTTGGAAGGATCATGTTGAACATGTTGACAGGGTGCTCAAACTATTGCAGGAGAAACGATTATATGCAAAAACATCCAAATGTTTCTTTGGAGTACAAGAGGTGGAATATCTGGGTCATATTGTATCTCACGAGGGTGTTAAGGTAGACCCTAACAAAATTAAAGCCATTAAGGAATGGAAAGTCCCCACAACCATAAAGCAGTTGCGAGGATTTCTCGGGTTAACAGGGTATTATCGCAAGTTTGTTAACAATTATGGGAGAATAGCAGCACCTCTAACAACATTATTGAAGAAAGATGCATTTTCATGGACTCCTGAAGCAACTAAGGCCTTTGAACATCTTAAAGAGGCAATGTGCCTAGCACTGGTCTTAGCTACGCCGGACTTCACAAAAACCTTTATTGTGGAATGTGATGCCTCAGGAAATGGAATTGGTGCAGTTTTAATGCAGGAAGGAAGACCCATTGCTTTTGAAAGTCGTCCAATCAAATGAAAGTATTTACAAAAACCTATTTATGAGAAGGAAATGTTAGCAATACTGCATGCACTAAAGAAATGGTGAACTTACCTAATGGGAAGACACTTCAAGGTAAAAACTGATCATGATAGTCTTAAACACTTTTTGGAACAAACACTATCTTCAAAAGAGCAGCAAAAATGGGTCACAAAGATGTTGGGTTATGACTTTGAAATAATCTACAAAAAACGGAAGCTAAATGTTGCTGCAGATTCACTCTCAAGGAAGAATGAAGAGGTGGAAGCATTGCTTTGTGTCATTTCTATTATCCAACCAGATTGGATAACCGAAGCAAGAGATGAATGGAAGAAGGATGAAGAAGTGTGGACACTCATTCAAAATTTGCAGCAAGATCCTAGTACATATGATAGATTTAGTTGGAAAAATGATTCCTTATGGTACAAATATTCTTATATCTTTGTAATATTTCCCAAATAAAAAAAAAGATTCTTTTGGAATTGCACACTTCTCCTTTAGGAGGACACTCGGGATTTTTAAAAACTTACCACAGGGTGAAGAAAGATTTTTTTTGGGATGGACTTAAATCTAATATTCAAAATTTTGTGGCAGAATGTTTGGTTTTCCAGCAGAATAAAGTGTAGACAATTAAGACCTTGGGTCTTCTATAACCTTTATCCATTCTAAGTCAACGTTGGGAGGAGATTGTTGATCAGCGGTTGTCATTGATGTCAACCCAAGCAACACCAGGGGCTAACCCAATATTGCTTGGGAATTTAGACCTAACAAATTAATATATCTTGGGTAAATAATGCTTTTGATGGTTTCTACTTGTCGAGATGTTTCTGTTGATATATGGCACGACATGTAATTCTTCACGGTTTGAGAGATATTCATGTTTGAAGTTTGTACCCCCAGTTAGTGGGCTAAAACCCCATGGGGTTGTGGCATGGGTCATTGAAAATTCATAATTAATGTTGAGAATGCAGCAAGATGATGGAGCTTAGTGAAATGAAGTCGCCTTCACTAAGTGGGCCCGCAGGCAAATTCTGGCGCAAAGTCTATTTTTAGACTATGTCTATTTTTAGACATACGGAGCATAATTTGGGAATTCTACTTGGAGATTCTTGAAGTATGCGACATGTCGGTAAAAATAGATGAGACCTTAATTTTTAGGACCCAGGCTATTTTTAGACTGATCTCCTAAAAATATGGAAGTCAAATATTATTTACCCTTAATAATATTTTGACTATAAACAGCAGTTTACTCTCTTGGCGCACTTCAGTTTGAGTCATGGAGGTGACTCATACAACTGACACAAGGAATCACGTGGTTCCTAGGGTTTGATGGCATCTTGCATGGTTGGCTTCAGTTAGACTTCAGTGGCAGGAGTTTTGGAGGAGTTAACGGGACAAGTAGTGGAGTTTTGTTCTGTTTGTTTTAGTTGAACTAGTTGGGATTAGTTAACTAACTAATCAACTAGATATGAGTGGAGTAAATTAAATAATATTTAATTTACTAAATATTAACTCATTAGTCAACTCAAGAACACTTCAGTTCACTACAGTGCATGATCAGTTCAGTGGAGACCAGTGGAAGAGGTAGATGAAAGGGTGAGTAAAGCTATCGGTTGGTAGATTTGTTTTGCATGAGATTTGCATTACACTTGGAGGAATTGTCCATGACAATTACGCAATCAAGGGAAGGGGATTCGAACCACCAGACCTCTTCATATAGAACATAATTTGCTGCAATGAAGAAACCAGGCAATTGGAGTTCTTTGAACCTAAGACTTATTTAATAAAGTAGATGTGAAATCAACTTCCATGAGGAGGCTTGAAGCCTTTATGGCAGTATATTGTCCTTGTTTGATTTTTCAGCTACTCCATTTTAAAATTATCTTTTTTTAATAGACTGTGACGTTCAGCTCTATAGGCTTTCTACTATCTTGAGTTAGTGTGTGATTGATTTGATGTGAGATTGCTTCTGTTATTTCCGCATGTGACAATTAATTGTAGAAGAAGGTTATGTGTTATGTATGCAATTCGAAATTGATATATGACCAGGTTAATCTTCAGTGAATAAGTGATTTATTCAGATAATTTCTACAATTAATATTTTTTTAAGCTCCTAAAATCCCTTCCACCTTAAAAACTATGTGCAGTTTTGTTCCTTTTGTTTGCTGCTATCATTGTACAAACACTGATAATAATTTAAGATAAAGTAATGCTCTAATTGAAAGGAATCTTTTGATTCACCCAGTGTTTCCAACAATTGGTATCGGAGTTTGGTTCCTTCAATAGCAGTTTAACAGCTGGAAGGAGGTCATGGAGCATACCAAGAATGGTGTACCTCTATTCAATGAAAATAATTATGCACTCTGGAAAGGAAGAATGGAGGTCTATCTCTTGGCGTAAGGTTACGAAGTATGGGACACTGTTCAAAATGGATTTACATCAACCGTGGATGAACAAGGTAAGAAGAATTTGGTAAATGATGCAAAAGCAAAGAATATTATTATCAGTGGACTTATTGAATCTGCTTATCATAAGGTGTTGGGTTGTAAAACCACCAAAAATGTATGGGACAAGCTTGAGAATATATATATGCAGGTGACTCAAATTTCAAAGAAGCAAAGCTTCAAATATATAGAGAAAAATTTGAGCAACTCAGAATGAAAGAAGATTGCAACATTGCTACATACTTCCAATATGATGATGAAATAACCAATACTCTGGAAGGATTGGTAGAGCTAGTTGATGAGAAGACTATTATACGAAAGATTCTTAGAACATTACCAGGGAGATTCAACCCAAAGGTATCGGTCTTAGAATACAGTGAAAATATGTACAAACTCAACAAAGAGGAATTACATGGAGTTCTCATAGCATATGAAATGAGACTTGATGAAGAAGAGGGTACTTCGCATCTAGAAACTGCGTTCGTTGCATCTAAGAAAACCAATAAGGATAAGCAACCTTCAATTGAAAAGACATGCACCTGCAAGTGTGAAGAAAAGGGAGATGATGAAGAAGGTCTTTCAGATAAATAATATTCTTACTTCGCGAGAAAACTAAAAATTGGTGAGCGAAAATTCAAAGGTAAAATTCCATTGATATTTTTCAGCTGTAATGAGGTTGGGCATTTTGCAGCAAAATTTCCAAACAGAAGTGATGGAAACTCAAAAGGAAAGAAAGGCTTTAACAAAATTCAACAAGCAAGGATCCAAAAAGGAACTTCCTCTCTAAAGAAGATAGCTCATCATCCAATGAAGACAATGACAGCGAAAAAGAAGCCAATGAGAGAGTAGTGTTTATGTCCAAGCACAATAAAAAAGAGGTATCAAACAACGAAGAAGAAGAAATGACCATAGAATAATTTTATAAGGAAGCAATCAAGCTTATAAAAGATCTCAAGGCAAAGAAGATATATTCCAATACTCTTGAAGAACAAGTTCAAGATCTCAAAATTGAAGTTGAAGAACACAAATGCATTGAAGAGTCGCTTCAAAAGAAGTTGGAAGAAAGCAACCAAGAAAGGGAAGAATTAGAAGCCGAAGTAGTCTCACTGCGTGAGGAAGTGAAGAAAGGAAAAACTATCCAAAACTATGCCAATAGCTCAAGGGCATTGGAGGAACTCATCAACAATCAACGATCTTACAATGACAGAACTGGCATCGGTTATAAAGAAGAAGTATCAGGACCTTCTACAACAAAATACAATGAACCTATGAGATCTGACATGCATGTAGACTTCACTGGACAAGATTCACAAGAACAGCCTTGGAAGACAATTCCTCGACGAAAATTTCCATCCAGGTACCAACATATTTTTTATTGCTACATTTATTCATGTGGAAAATTTGGTCATAAGCTGTAGAATGTCGCACGTACCCTAGGAACGAATACAATTCCAGAATATCTGTCAAATATGAACCTCCCAGGGCTCATTGAAACATCAATAGATTTGAACATTTAAGAAATAATATTGAATGTTACAAATGTTGAAATTTTGGACACATAGCCAAAGACTGCATACTTGAAAATCCTCCAGAAGAATCTTCGAAGCCACAGAACAAACGAACATGGAAGAAGAAGAAGAATGATAATTGTGCTCTCGCTTTCAAGGCTCAAAAGAACAAAGATGTGTGGTATGTTGATAGCAGTTGCTCAACGCATATGACTGGAGATAGAAATAAATTTGTATCTCTGAAAGAGAAGAAGGATGGAACCGTCCTTTGGAAATGATGGATCTTCAAATGTTATAGGATCAGGTACTGTCAGTCTCGGAAGCAAACATGCTCTAGCCAAGAATGTTCTACTGGTTGAAAACATGAATCACAATCTACTCAGTGTTGGACAAAAGTGTGATCGACACACAATACTATTCAACTCCACAAAATGTGAAATCAGGAAAGGCGTGTATGGTGAAATTGTGGCTATAGCAAGTCAAGCTCCAAACAACATATATGTTCTAGATGAAGCAACTAAAGCATGTCTAATAGCTAAAGAGGATGATACAATAATTGGCAGCAATGATGATCGACTAAGTAAGAAGTTTGCTACAAAGATGCAAAGTGATTTCGAGATGCCTTTACTTGGTGAGCTGACATACTTCTTAGTGCTTCAAATATCTCAGTAAGAGAAAGGAATATTTATATGTCAAGCCAAGTACATCTAGGAAATTCTCAAGAAATTTAAAATGGAAGATTGCAAACCCATCCTTACTCCAACGGTAACAAGTTGAAATTGAGCATAGGCGACTCATCTAAGGATGTGGATCAAAGTTTGTACAGATCTATGATTGGTAGTCCTCTATATGTAACATCCTCCCAACCAGATGTTATGCAAGTAGTTGGACAAGTAGCAAGATTCCAAGCAGCACCAAAAGAATCACATATTAAATATTCGCCAACATTGGAATATATTCGCCAGAAGCTTGGGATTCTCCCAAGTTCTCATTCAATTTTCCTTTTTCAGAATATAAAGGGGGAGTGGAAGTAGATTACAGGTCTGCAGGACGGTTGTGTGTCAGGGGGAGAGGAAGTGTGTACAGGTCTGCAGGATGGTTGTGTTTCAGGGGGAGTTACCCTTTTCCATTGATGTCAAAGGGGGAGAGAATTTTGTAGGAAGAGGTTTCATCATCGCAGGGGGAGTACTTGTGTTGCCATCAATGCCAAAGGGGGAGATTTTTTATTAGCGGTTGTCATTGATGTACACCCAAGCAGCACCAGGGGCTAACCCAATATTTCATGGGAATTTTGACCTAAAAAATTAATATATTCTGAGTCAACAATGCTTTTGATGGTTTCTAATTGTCGATATGTTTCCATTGATATATGGCACGCCATGTAATTCTTCACAGTTTGAGAGATATTCATGTTTGAAGTTTGTACCCCCAGATAGTGGGCTAAAACCCCATGGGGTTGTGGCATGGGTCATTTAAAATTCATAATTAATATGTTTTAAGCTCTTGAAATCCCTCCCACGTTCACTTGTTGAAGCCCCTCTCAACCTAAGCATTTATATAAATTGTGATCCTCATTTCCTCCTTATGCAAGGGATTTCGCCATCTCAAATAGGTCATCGTGGAATTTTTTCTCTAACTTTTTTTCTACGAAGTTTCAGAAGCTGAAATATTTATGACGTGAATCATAATTCCTTAGGAAGCTGCTATGAAAAATTTAGATCAAGGTGCACAACATTTTCGGAGATATGATCTATGGAAGTCAGTGTTTTTGCAGGCTCCTGAAATTCATCTCAAAGAAGTGACCTTGGGAAAATCGTCATAACTCTCTCTCTGAGCATCGGATTAGAATTATGTAAAAAGCAGAAAATATTTCATAGAATTTAGTTGTCACTCTATCAATTTCAAAGCCGAATGAAGAAATAGTGACACATGGCATGCCGTACAAGTTTGATCTACTAAAACAGTCCATAATTAGGGCATTGTGAGAGATTGGGTATAACTCTCTCTTGAAGAATCAAAATTGTGTCAGAACTGTAGGATTGGAAAGATGACTCAGAGGACTAATAAAGGACCAAAAATCAGATATTGGGAATCTGAAATAATAGAGATACACGAGATTCAATATTGAGCTCCTAGAAGGCAAGAAAAAGCTAGATCATGTGTTGTCAAGGATTGCAAAGGACCAGACTTTCTAGGGAAGAAAATCAAAGAAAGGTGCAACAGAGGGTAGCATGATAAGAGCAGAAAAAAAGGTGCATAATAGCAGCAATAAGTTCATCATATGAAGTCTTCAAGTGGGCAGCACTGCATACAATCATTGTAAAGGTATCATTGTACTAAGTCATTGTAAACACATTATTGTAAAAATTGTACTAGTGTCTATCTGCCAAGAGTTGAAGAGGCAGTGTTGGGAGGTCTCGGATCATCATTAGGTGGTTAAGTCAAATTTGGGGTTATGGTCTAGTATATATTCTTCTTCTACATCATTCTATATCATTTTAAAGTGGACCATTTTCCCTGGTACGGGAGTCCATTCTTCTTTTATTCTTCTAAAGGGTGGTAGGGTGGTGCTAGGGTGAGTTGTAGCTCATTAGGTGTTGGGGCATCCATTCAGTTGACTACTGAAGAATCTCGGGCGTTGGAGAATCCATCCAGTGGGAGCTGGAGAAGAATTCTTTTCTAGATTCTAGGAAGTTGGAGCTTTATTTTCAATTGGAGTTGAATATTAAAAAATTATTAGAAAAGCATTAGGTGCTTTTTGACCCGGAGTGGGTTTCCACCTTAAAAACTATGTGCAATTGTGTTCCTTTTGTTTTATGCTATCATTGTACAAACACTGATAATAATTGAAGATTAACTAATGCTCTAATTGAAAGTAATACTGATTCACCCCCCCCCCCCCCTCTCAGTATTTCCAACAGACATTTCAATGGATTTTATCACAGGTTTACCTAAGTCCAAAGGAAAAAGTGTCATCATGGTGGTAGTTGATAGACTTACCAGGTATGCACACTTTTGTGCATTATCTCATCCATTTAAATTAAGTACAGTTGCTACTACATTTGTGGACACAATTCAAAAGCTACATGGAAACCCAAGGGTTATTGTGAATGACAAAGATCCCATTTTTACTGGAAATTTTTGGACGGAGTTATTTTCTTGTTTGGGTACTCAATTATCTCATAGCTCATATTATCATCCTCAATCTGATGGTCAAACTGAGATAGTAAATAAATTTTTGGAAGGATATCTTCGTTTTTTTGTATCTGATAAACAAACACAATGGGTCAAGTGATTACCTCTCGCAGGATGGTGGTATAACACTTCCTTCCATACTGCAGCAAAAATGACCCCATTTATGGCACTTTATTGATATCATCCACCATCCATCAAATCATCTTTAAGAGAAAATTCAAAGGTTCAAGCAATGGAATATCACATCGAGCATCAACAAGAATTTCTCCAACTCTTAAAGGATAACCTAAATTTGGCACAAAATCGAATGAAACAACAGGTAGATAACAATCGCAGCGAGAGAAGTTTCGATGCAAGAGACTGGGTATTTTTACGGCTACAACCATACATAAAAATGTCCCTCAAGCAAGCTAAGAAGGATAATAAATTATCACCAAAGTACTATGGTCCTTACAAGGTGTTGCAAAATATTGGTACTATGGCATACAAATTGGAGCTTCCTGCTTCTTCATGAGTGCATCCATTTTTCCATGTTTCATGCTTAAGGAAGATTATAGGTGAAAATATTCCAGTTCAAACAATA
This sequence comes from Pinus albicaulis, assembly GCA_034641835.2. Taxonomy (NCBI): domain Eukaryota; kingdom Viridiplantae; phylum Streptophyta; class Pinopsida; order Pinales; family Pinaceae; genus Pinus; species Pinus albicaulis. The sequence goes on from CM076569.1 coordinate 201,221,688, forward strand.
TTTCCAGAACTTGATGAGGAAGGAAAAATCATATTGGAACCTGAAGCGGTCACAGAAATAAGAACTCGACAGCTACGAAATCAATCAATTTCAGAGTATCTCATCAAGTGGAATAATTTACCCACTGAAGATTCTACATGGGAGGATGAAAATTGTATACAGAAGCACCCAAAGCTACTCAAGCGTTGGGGAAAACACTTTGTTGAAGGAGAGGGGCATGTTAGGTCCCTCTATTACTAGTATAGTCCCTTATTGTTGTTAGTGTAACCCCCTTATTGTTATTATTGTACCCCTGTAACCCCCATATTGTTATTAGGTTCCCTTAAATTATTATTTTTAGGTCGGCTAGGATTACATTGTGGCCCCACTAGGGTTACATTGTGGCCCCATGGACTCCTATATATAGAAAGGAGGTTTTGTAATTTGAATCATCCAAGAATTGTTCATTCATGTAATGTATCAGAGTTTTCCCCCTAGAAGTGGCTTATTTCTAAGGCGTTGATATCTCTTTTCTTCTATTTTTTGGAGTTGGTTTCACAACACCCAAAATATAGTTTGTAGCACCAAGATCCTTCATGTCGAAATTGGAGAATAGTTGGGTCTTAAAATATTGGATAATTTCTTTTTCATTTCCAATCAACAACATATCATCCACATACAAGACCAAATAAATAACACGGTCACCAATCAAGTTAAAATAAGCACGGTGATCCTCCTTGCTTTTGGTGAAGCCAAGTCCCCATATATAGGTATAAAATTTCTAATACCACATACTTGGTGACTGTTTTAACCCATACAGAGACTTCTTTAACCTGCATACCAGTTCTTTCTTCCCCTTCACCATAAATCCTTCAGGTTGTTTCATCTAGATCTCCTCTTTCAGATCCCCATGAAGAAATTTTGTCTTCACATCCATCTGTTCTACCTCAAAATCAAATGCAGCAGCAACAGATAAAAGTAATATAATAGGAGTAACTTTGGCAACAGGAGAAAAAATATCACCAAAATTAATTCCCCGCACCTGGGAATAACCTTGTGCTACCAGCCTAGCTTTCTATTTCTCCACCTTGCCTTCTACATTCATCTTCTTCTTAAACACCCATTTTCTCCTGATGGGCTTCCTTCCAGCTGGTAACTCCACCAAATCCCATGCCTCATTTTTATGCAAGGATGCCATTTCATCAACCATCGCCTCCTTCCAGAGTTTTACATCCTCTGAACCTACGACCTCCCTGACGGTTCTGGGATCATCATCAGTTATAGTTAAAGCAAAATTTGAACAGAAAGCAAATGGTATACCTTTCTAGTTGTCTTCTTTCCCGAATTGATCTTCTCACAGCTGGATTTTGTGGCTCTTCCTCTTCTGATTCTTCTTCTGTTGTAGAGTCTGATTCATCCTCCTTTAGCTCAAACTCTATCTTTTCAGGTTCCTTTGGTAGGACTTCATGTTTAACAACATCTTTCACCTCTCTAAACACCACATCTCGATTGTACACAACCTTCCTTGTTTCCGGGTTCCAGAGCTTGTAACCCTTACCCAATAAAGATGCATCTTTTAGATTTATTATCCAACTTTCTCCTTTTCTCCTTTGGAACATGTACATATGCATCACATCCAAATACCCTCAGATGTGAAAGAGAGGGTTTCTTACTAGTCCATGCCTCATGTGGAGTCTTATCCTCCAACACTGATGAAGGTGATCTATTAACCAAGTAACATGCAGTCTCCACTGCCTCTACCCAGAATTATCTTCCTAACCCAATACCACTGAGCATGCTTCTGGCCTTTTCCATCAGTGTTATGTTCATTCTTTTTGCAACTCTATTTTTTTGAGGTGTGTATGGAGTAGTCTTCTGCCATGCTATACCACACTTCTTACAAAACTCTTCAAATTCCTTCTTGCAGAACTCCCCACCATTAGTTTTCCTCGGCACCTTTATCTTCTTCTCTGTCTGGTTTTCCACCAAAGCCTTAAATTCTTTAAATCTGTCAAAGACTTCAAGTTTCTTCCTCAAAAAATATATCCATGTATTCCTTGATAAGTCATCTATGAATGAAACATAGTACACTTACCCAGTGATGGAACCGACACAGGTCCAAACACATTACTGTGCACAAGCTCTAATTTCTTGTTTGCCCTCTTAGCACCAGAAGGAAAACTCGCCCGATTCTGCTTCCCATATACACAATGATCACAGAAATTGAAATCCAGAGAGATATTAGACATACCTTCTACCATACCATTTCCATGCAGTATCCGAATGCCCTTCTCTCCAATATTTCCAAGCCTTTGATGCCATAGCATGGTCTTTTATCCAAAGACCGCTAGGCTTTCCGCTCCACTTTCGGGAACCATAGAACTGTTGCACCCATCAATAATAGTGCTTCCCTGAAGCTTGTACAAAGTTCCAATCCAAACTCCCCGCATTAATTCCAGTGCTCCCCGAACCATCTTACACGTATCTTTCTTGAACACTGTTTTTACACCTGCATCATCCATCTTACTTACAGAAATCAGATTTTTGGCCGATGCAAGAATGTACAGAACACCGGGAAGTGTTCTAATCCTTCCACGTTGCAGCTTCAGCTTTACTGTTCCATGTCCGATGATTCTGGCCTTCCTATCATCACCTAAGAAGACATCACCTCCATCATATTTCTCATACTCGCAGAACCACTCCCTATGAGGAGTGAAGTGAAAGGATGTACCCGAGTCAATCAACCATGACTCATGATCTACGTGTATTTGAAGAAGAAACCAAATACACATCCCCACCTTCATCCGAGGTGGTTTTTGCCTCTGTAGAAGGAGCATCATCAGATCCCTTTCCTTTCTTAGGAACTTTATATCTGCAGACCTTTTTGTAGTGCCCTTCCTTTCCGCATTTCCAACACACATTTACAAAATTTCCAGGAGATTTAGATCTCCCTCTAGATTTAGATCTCCCACTCGAAACCTTATTCTTGTTTCTGTTTTGGGACCTTCCTTGTACATATAAGGCATCTCCATTCTGACCTTCCATATTTCTCTGTCTCATTTCCTCCGACAGCAAGGCTGAGACAATGTCATCAAAATCCAAGGTAGTTGTATTGCTACCTATTGCAATAACAAGACTGTCCCATGAGTCTGGTAGAGAACACAACAAAATGATGCACTTATCTTCATCTGAGATTTTAATATCAACAGATGATAGTTGACTTACCACAGTATTGAAGGCATTCAGATGCTCTATCACCGAGTCTCCATCCTTCATCCTTAGGTTATACAGCTTTTTCTGTAGGAACATTTTATTCACCAGAGACTTAGATTGGTACAAATTCCCAAGTTTGTCCCACAAATTCTTCATCGTAGCTTCCCCAGATACATTCAACAATATCGAATCTGAGACACACAACCGTATTTTGCTCTTCACCTTCCAATCCAACTTTTTCCAGTCTTCATCTGACATTGTCGTTGGTTTAGTACCTGGATCTACCGCGATCCGCTGGTCTTTATCCACCAGCAAATCCTCCATCTTGAGCTTCCACAACTCAAAACTCTGACCATTAAATTTCTCAATCTCTATCTTTCCACTGCTTGCCATCTTCTTTCACCGCAAGAATCGATCCCGCAGATCTCCCACTAAACAAGGTCTACCACAGGCTCAAGAAAAAAACTCTCAGCAGCAAAGGCATCCCCTTAAATCCAAAACAGCTCTAATACTAAATGTAGGTTTTAACCCTGTACATAAATTATTTGCAAATGAATCTTAAAAACAAAAAATAAACAATAGCAAGACCATAAAACATAAAATAGATATACATAGAGATTTTCCCCTGGATCCCAAATCGGGACGACCAGCTTGATTTTTCATTATATTCCTTTTAGTGTTATAACACATATATATACATGTCGAACCATACATAAAAACCCCAATCCATTAAACCTGGATTAGAACATAACCGTAGTTCCCTTGACCGGATCTACAAAATACCAGAGGCCGAAAACCATCATGCCCCAAAACCATGTGCAAACCCATGCACAAAACCATGGGCGGGTCCACCCACCGGAAAATAAGGGCCAAAAAAAAATTTCCTGGGGCGCTGCCCTGAACCCCAAATAGGGGGGCACCCCCCTGCTGCACCCGGCGCAACATATAAGCGAAGCTCTCGCCCCCCACGTGTGACTAGTCATGGAAAGAATATAACACATAACCAACAGTTCGGGAACATGACCATGGAAGAATATGAAAAGAAGCTCTTGAAGTTGTTGAGGTATGTCATCCTTTATCAAGGAAGAGAAGGTAAAAATTGAAATGATATTAAGTGGATTATCATATTTTTTACAAAGACAAGATTCAATTTGAGACCCAAAGTTTTGGCAAAGGCCATTAGAAAGTCCAAGTACCTATATGAACAAAGAAAATGCTAAGAGACTTATCAAAAGTCCTAAAAGGATAAGAAGAAGGAGAAATTAGAATCAATAAAGAAAGGATACAAACCTAAATTTAATAGAAATATTCATTATACATATCATCAAATTCATATAGGTTAGGATGAAGGATTAAAATGACAGAATCCTTAGGAAAATGGGGAATACCACCAATGAAATATTGGGTATGTTTGTTATGAAACCAGCTCAAAAAATAGAAGAAAATAGAGATCAACACCTTGTAAATCAGCCACTTCGAGGAGGAAACCTCCTTCACATTACATAAATAAATGATTCTTGGATGATTCAAATGAAAAAACCTCCTTTCTATATATAAGAGTCCATGGGGCCACAATATAATCCTAGCCGACCTAACAATAATAATATAAGGGCCAACAATAGCAATAGTGGGGTTTTTTGGGGCACAATAATAACAATACAGGAACTACGTGGGTACAAAAATAACAATAAGGGGGCTACACTACAACAATAAGGGACTACAGTAGTAATATAAGGAACTAACATGCCCCTCTCCTTCAAAAAAGTGTTGTCCTCAATGTTTGAGTAGCGCTGAATTCTTTTGTATAAAATTCATGTCCTCCCATGTGCAATCTTTAGTGGGTAAGTTCTTCCACTTGATGAAATACTCTGAAATTAATTGATTTCATAGTTGTTGAGTTCTTGTTTCCGTGGCTACTTCAGGTTCCAATATTATTTTTCCTTCCTCATCAAGTTCTGGCAATATTGTTTGAACTGGAATTTTGTCACCTATAACCTTCTTTAAGCATGAAACATGGAAAACTGGGTGCACTCGAAAAGAAGTAGGAAGCTCCAATTTGTATGCCATAGTACCAATATTTTGCAACACCTTATAAGGACCATAGTACTTTGGAGATAATTTATTATCCTTCTTAGCTTGCTTGAGTGACATTTGTTTATATGGTTGTAGTTGTAAAAATACCCAGTTGTTACACAGCATTTTTTCACTATACCTGCAATCCCCATCTCGCCCATTGGAGGGTCATTTCTGTGACCAATAAGCAGTGTCATGCCTTGCAAAAACCATCATTGTGTCCCTTTACATGAGAGTAACATTCCTCCTGTTGATAATTCCCTAAGCAGAGACTCAAAAACCCTTGTTTTTTCCTTGGCGCGGGTAATTATTTATGCTCTCGCGCTGAAGAGGACAATTAACACTGGATCCCGTGCCAGCTGGCACTCTATCCTATTTTTCCACCCATGCCAAGCTGTTTATGGAATTTTTTTTAAAAATAGAGGCAGAGATTCCACTCCAACCACCTCGAGGATGAGTCATTGGGAGTGGTTGAACTAATAAACCACGGACTACATCCTTTAGGTTTATGGTTTCCACCTCTTATGGGAACTCCCTAAAGGATAGGCCTCCCTCCCACCTTTGTAGGGATCCTAACCTCCTCCTTTGCCTCTATAAAAGAAGCTATCTCTCTTAGAACAAGCTAGTTGAACGTGGAGAATTAGACATATTATAGTTGAATGACTAGAGAAGATAGAATAAGAAGGAATTACGTTGAGGAATCCTGAGTCCATGACTTCTGAGAGAGCTTGAGTCCATGCCTTTTTCCCGTCTGAATTCCCTGACAAGCATCTGAGACGCGCTTCGCTTGAACCCTGCTAGAGGAGACTGCGACGTCAAAGCATCGGTTGTAACTCTTCCTTCTATTCATTTATATACGTGACTACTGTTTGGTTCCACTGTTGTGTTATAATGTTTGTTTAACACAATATGTTTATCCCTCTTTGATTGTTTAATAGTTATGAATGAAATGTTGTTAGCTTGTATGATTTTCTTGTTTCTTGTTTTATGTGCAGGTATCCAAGCGTAATGGCGAACGGATTGTGACTTGCTGAGACAGGAGCGAGAGGCCACCACTATTACAACAACAACGACAGCGTTGGATTCCAGGTAGGTCGATCTACCATGTCCCTTGTTCAATAAATAATTAGGAAGCAACACTTTACCATGTCCCTTTGTTGCTAGACCCACTCTAGGGCTAGAGGGATCATATATGTCCGCAAAGAGGATTTACCTACATAACAAATTGGCGACTCCACTGGGGACTCAGTGCAATTTTTTCATTTCATCTTGTTGGGTCAGTTTTAATTATTGCTTTTTATCTGTATTTTCTGGTTTGCTTGCTTAGTTTTCATCCTCTATTCAGCTCCAGAGTGTCAAGATTGACCTCTGCTCATTAGGTTTTGTTTTTTCCTCTTTTTCCCATAGTTATCTGGCTTGGCGAGGTTTTCCTCCGAATAGTCGCACCAATTGGTGCATGTTTCCATTTTTTTAGTCGCACCAACCCATGTATGGCACGGATTACAGTCTTACAGTCGCGCCAACCCCTATAGGAATTGGTTTGACCTCCTTGATGAGTTTTTTGGTCAATTGTTCTTGCTTCTAGGTGATTTTTTATGCATAATTATGCCTTTGGGATTGTTTTAATTGCTGTCGACTTGATTTTCTCAGTTGTTTGTCCATCTTCTTATCAATGTCAGTTGAGGCCTTAAGGTTTCTAGGGGTCCTAGTGCACTGAGCCTTCTGTTCGAAAACCAAGTCGGTTTGTTTGTTGTCAGTCCCATTTGTGGCTTGATGGCACTTATTTTTCTTGATATTTTGAGTGATTTCCTTGGTTGCGGAGTAATTTTTTTTCTCGATTGGTTTTGTGCCTTATTGTTCCAAGCATAGATTACATTTCTTGTTTTGGATCATTGTGAAAATTGTCTCTTGGTTTGAAAGATTGTGACATTAGTTTAGGTGATTTCTTGTGTTTGTTTCGAGTTTTATCGAGTCATTCAATTTCGATTCCTACGTAGCACTTAAGCTAGTGTTTGTTTTCGTTTTTCATGTAATTAGTGCATCATGTACTTCTTTTCATTGAAAAAATAAAAAACATGTTTTGCATCCTTTCTTTGCATTGAAAGTGAAATACTCTTTTGCATAACTAGCATCTGATTATCTAGGAAAGAGTTTCATTTTCGTTATATTCTGTTAGATGCATTAGTGGATTTCTTCGCATAGTCTCATTGTTTGCTTTTGTTTGAAATATCTTTTTCCTTCTCATGACTAGCATTCATTGAATCGGAAATGATGTTCATTTGCATATAGCTTGCATTTAGGGATTTTTGAGATCCGAAATCGATATAACCTTAAAACTAAAACATAATCCAAGATCAAATTTAAAATATATTTAATTAACCTAACGAAGCATTGAAACCTAACGAAAAATTTTTAGTGGTCTAGGCTAGAGACGTGTTCTGGCGTCTTAAAACCTAGTAGTTTTCGTTCGCCATCTGGCTTTAGACAGCGCTAGTACGGACGCGCTCCCTGTATCATCGAGTATATAAAGGGAGTCCCTTCTAGGTTGCAAATCATTTTATCCATAGGAAGCTGATTCTGTCACCTTGTAACCGTGATACACCGAACACAGCATTCGGGGAGACTACCTGCATGTACGTCAAGTCCTTGGTCATTTATGTTTCATTTGATTACCAAGGTGTATATGGAAGTTCACGGAAACCTGGTATACCCTCTTTCTTAGTATTCTAGAGTAGTCATTTTGATCTTTTCGTGACTCTTTAAAAAGATAAGAGATCATCAAGCACTTGTCCTTTCACGCTCGTTTAAAATTGAAAGCAACTAGAGTCATCTTTGGCCTCATTAGGGGAATTTTGAGGTCTAAAATGGGCCTCCTAAGAAAAATGTACAACAAAAATAAACTTTATAACAACCAATAGGATTCAAGATGATGATGTCAACCATTGGGGATGATTTAACATTTTTTAAATAAAATATTAAAAAATAATAAAATAATAAAACTACTTTTTCAACTCGTATTTTCAACTTATCTCCCACAATTTTTACTCAAATTTCGAGTGGGAGTACTCGTTGGATGCAAAATTTAATTCCTCATCCAAGGAGTACCCATGTTGCAAACTTTCAATGAATCCTGCTACATGAAAAATGGGAAATACATAAAAAAACATGATTACAATCATGTTTTTTTTATGTATTTCTCATTTTTCATGTAGTAGGACCCATCGAAAGTATGCAACATGGGTACTCCTTGGACGAGGAATTAAATTCCGCATCCAATGAGTACTCCCGCTCGAAATTTGAGTAAAAAATTTGGGAGATAAGTTGAAAATATGAGTTGAAAAAGTAGTTTTTTCATTTTTCCCTCTAAAATTTGATGATGTCATCAAATCTTATTTGATTTTTTCCACTATTATTTTATAATTTTCTTAGGAGGCCCATTTTAGACCTCAAAACTCCCCTAATTAGTATTTCTTGAATCTTTAAAAATGAAACAGCAATAATATGGTTTCAATGTCATAAAATTAATCACCTACGATCACACGCCCGTTAAAGTTTTATTACTTGGCCTGTGGTTTTTCCTTGGTTTTGATCTTGGAGTCCTCGATTGGTTTTATTTTTTCCTTTCTGTTTTGATATACGGTCACGGTGGAGTAACTACCAGTTTCGTCGTCCTCACTGCCTCCTAGTGGTAGTTATTTCCTGGACGTTTCTTTTGAAACTCCTCAGTCCACTAGGTTTGTCGAGATCTCGCAGCCTATTCTCCCGTCTGTCCTACCTCTTGCTACTCAATATCCTCCTGAAGAGCCAGTTGAGTTCAATTGGCCTCTTTCTGGTGCTTGGTCTGGTTTTTGGGAAGAAGAAGATTTTCCTCCTCTTACATCGGGCTTGCCATTTTTTGTTGCTGTTGTGCCTCCTAGTCCTCGTAGTATTTTTGAAGATCTTACAGCGGAGTCAAACATGGACTCGTCTAGTCCTGTTGGTAGTGAAGGAGCCTGTTTCTACAGGAGAATATCAACTTTTTCTAGAAGATGTCCCTCATGTTTCTACTTAGTCTTCTCCACCATCGGTGTCACTTCCACCTAGATATCGGTCCTTGAGTCAGATTATGTTTGGTGTTTCCTCCATTGTGCAATCCAGTACAGTAACTCCTCCTCAGAGTTTAGTCTTACCTTCATTAGGGTTATCGCCTTCGACACCTGGTTTGTCAGGTACTGTTACATCTGTTCCAATCTGACCTGTAGTCTATGTGGCTTCATCCACACCTATTGTTACCCATCAGTCGTCAGGATATTTTCACACCCGCGGGTCTATTTTTCTTAACCCTACGTGGCCTGTTAATCCTGGTCCAGGTAGCTCAAAAACCCATGCCATGGAAACCCCGTCTACCTCTACTACGCCTATGGCTTCTACCTATGTGTTTGATGAGTAGATGTTGGATATTCACTGACGTTATGCTCCTTCAACGAAAGCCACACCTGCTTCTAGTGTCATTTCCACTACCCCTGTGATTCCTGGCGGTCTCACTTTTGAACAGTATCATTTGGATGTTCAGCAATAGAGCTCTCAAGGTTCTCAGCATCCCCAAGCTCCTGGTAATCCTCTTTCATCATTATGATGTTTTTGATAACCCCGTTTATTCATATCCGCCTCATTATGATGAACATGGTAATCCGGTCTATTTGCCTCCTACTGATCCTTATCAGACTGTTTCTCATTTCAGGTCTACCTTGCCTGTGCAACCCTCTACCTTGCAAGGAAAACCCCCTGTGGGACAACCTTTAACTCAGCAGGGCCCTACGTTTGGTCCACAAGGACAACCATACGGTCCACAAGGCCAACCTTTACAATGGAAACCTTTGGCCCAACATGGACAACCCTCCGGTCTCTTCGGTCAACCTTCGAATCAACCAAGACTATCTTATGCTCCTGGGGGGAAATCTACCCACCATAAGGACAACCTGTTGCACCACAATTGCAACCGCATGCTCAGTATGGCCTAAATTTTTTGCAACCAGGACAACCTTGTGGTCCTTCCCCAGGTCAACCTGGTCCATCGCAACCATCGGGCCAACCTTTCCCACAAGGTCAACCCGGTGGCACTCAGCAGCCGATTCAACCTACTCCTCAGTCGGTTCCATCATTTTAGCAACCCGTTATACTTGCTCAGTAGCCTGCTCAACCTACTCAGTTGGTTTCACCTGCTCAATCGTAAGGTGCTTACTACCCTCAAGGTTCATATCAACCGGTATATACCACGCCTCGGGTTCCTTACCCTCAAAATCAACCTGTCTATCATCAACCTCAAAGCCATGCTTACATTCCACAACAGACTCCATACGCTTCTCAAAAGGGACCTCAATGGTCTACTCCGACTCAATACCCTAGTCCTCAACCCCAGTGTCAACCGACTTATCCTGCTTCTAATCCCTATGATCTGAATCCTCCGGGACAGAATGTGTGGGAATAGAATCCTACTCGAACTGGATGGAATGTACATGCAAGTCCTTATCAAAGACCTTCGATGACTTTCAACACCCATTTACCATTTATTTCTACGTTGGAAATACCTGATGTGTCAAGGTTGATGAATGATCCCATTCTTCATAACCCGTATTGGCCTTCAGTTCCAACCAAGATTCCTAGTGATTCTCCTAAATTTGAGGGAAATTCTGGTGAAGACCCCCAAGCACACATTATGACTTACCATTTGTGGTGTTCCTCTAAATATTGGGTTGATGATTCTATTAGACTCCGTCTTTTCCAGCGAACTCTTACCGGTGCCACTGCAAAGTGGTAGATTGAGATATCTCGTGGGTCTTCCAAGATTTCAATTCTTTAGCCATGGAATTTCTTATGCATTTTTAGTTACCAGTCCATTATGATACCAAGACGCACCTCCTCACTTCATTGAAATAGGACCGAGCTACTCATATCTCGGATCATATTCATGAGTGGCGACGTCATCGTCGCATGATCAAATTTGAAATTCCTGATCAGCTTCTAACTCATTGGTTCACCACCTCCTTTGTCAATCAAATTGCAAAAGACATAGCTATGGTGGAATGTGTAACCGAGGAACAAGCCATTACTTACGCCCAAAACCTTGATCTTCTGTATTCTAAGTCTGGCACATTATATGATATCTTGCCTGATGCTCCCTGACCTAGAACTTCTAAACCACTAGCGACTCCATCCATCGATGGTATTATTGGTTTTGTGTCCCATACTTCTCAAAAGTCTTCATCTTCAAATACTCGAAAGTCGAAGTCTGCTTCTTCCAATAATGTCGCTTCTCAGTCTCCTTCGAACTCTGGTAAACCCGCAGAAGTTAATGTTGTTCAGGCCAATCCTACAAATAATGATTCTTAAGGTAAGAAGAAGGGTAAGGGTAAAGCCAAATCCGATACCCCAAAACAGGATTCTCAGAAACCTTGTGTTGGCGATGATTCTCAACGCAAACCAAAGTACCCTTGTTTTATTTGTGATGAAAATAACTTCACTAAGGACTGTCCTCGACGATCCGAAATGAGCCAGTTTCTCAAAGGAACCTAGGCAGCTCCTATCGTTCTTAAAGAACCTTTCCCATCTCAGCAGACTCAAATGGTAGAGCAACCTCAATCCTCTACCCCATTTGGCTCTCAGGTGTCCATGATGAACGGTTTTGTCGTTGTTTCTATTGCTACTCAGTCGAAAGATTATGATGAATCCCATTAGGCCACAGAGAAGGAGATCACTGATGGTCCTCCTCTTCTGCCTATTACTGGTCCTCTTGAAATTGAAAGGCCCAATGCTGAATCCATTGTGCGACCACCTTCCGAAGGTGTCCTCCATAAGTCTTCTTATAATCCCAATGCCCGTGCCGCTCACTATTACAATATTGTTGAGGATTCAGATTAGGTGTCGTCCACAATGTCTGCATTAGAAGTACTTCAGAGCTGTCCATCACAGCGAAGAGCTATGTTATCTACGATTGGTGGGATTGATCCTGCTGATACCAGCCTTCTTGATTTTGATCTAGAGAATTTCGTTCCACGACTTCCACATCAGATTGCACTCATTATTCAAGTTGTTAGTAATGGTCTCGACATTCATCGAGCAGTTGTGGACGAAGGTGTGTCAACTTGTATCATGTCATCTTCGTGTTGGAAAGGTATTGGCTCTCCAGCCTTGAATTCATCACCAAATGCCCTAAATCATTTGATGGAAGAGAATCAAAACCTTTAGGTGTTCTCTCTAGTTTACCGATTACTTTGAAAGGGAAGACGGCCAATGCCGAGGTTGAATTCATTGATGCTAAGCTCAATTATAATCTTCTCCTTGGTTGCAATTGGACTCACGCCATGTTGTGTGTTCCGTCCACTCTCTTTCGTGTTTTGAAGTTTCTGCATGAAGGCAATATTGTTATTGTCGATCAATTGTCTTTCTTCACCTCTTCTTCCGAGAAAAATGTTCCGTATGTGGATAAGATTCCCACTCCCTACGATCCTGCCCTCATGGGTATTTTTCCTCTTCCTCCTCCGAATACTATTCAAATTCATATGATTTATCGGTCTAATGACCCATGGATTATTCCTTCGCCTAAATAGATTGATTCCTTCAGAGATTCGATGCCTTTGAGTCCGATTGAGATTGATTATTGTGAACTCATTGCTGCTTCGGAACCTCCGCCCTATGATTGCGCTCCTTTAAGCAAGTCTCTTGATATTTACTCTCAATCCCCCTGGCTTGGTGATTCAGATTCACCTGATTCGTTGAAATAGGTGTTTCCTTCCGATGAGGCCATCATGGAAACCATGTCTCTTGAGGATTTACCGTGGGATGATGGTCATCATCGTTCCTCGTTTATGCCTGGCTTCGAGGCCATGTCTACTTGTCTCAAGCGTTTTGCAACTCAGGTTCCTTCTCCTCCACTTCAATTGCCTATTTTGACACATGACGTCTTTACGGAAGGTAACTTGAGTAACATTACACAGACAATTCCTATTGACATTTCTGTTAAACCGGGAATCATCAAGAACATCCATATTGGGGTTAGTTGTTCTTCTGATGAAGTCCAAGTTTATACTAGCCTTTTCCGCGCGTTCCACGATGTCTTTGCATGGTCCTACGAAGAAATGCCTGACATTGATCCTAGTATAGTGGTGCATGAAATTCCTACTTATCCCGGTTCGAAACATGTTCACCAGCATCTTCGTCCGGTGCACCCTAGAAAACCTGCCTCCATTCAGGCTGAAGTTGAAAAAATTCTTTGAGCTGGTTTTATTTATCTGATTCCTTTAACAGAATGGGTCTCTAATATTATTCCTATACATAAGAAGCAAGGAACTATTCGTGTCTTTGTTTATTATCATGATATTAATCGAGCTTTTCCTAAGGATAATTATCCCACTCCCTTTATTGATCAGATCATTGATGACTGTGCCGGGAGTGAGATATTTTCCTTAATGGATGGTTTTTCTAGTTACAATCAGATTAACATTCTTCCGACTGATCAACATAAGACTACTTTTATCTGTCCTTGGGGTACTTTCACATATAAGAAGCTCCCTTTTGGCTTAAATAATGTTGGGGCTACATTTCAGCAAGAAATGTCGTATTCTTTTCACGATATTCAACACATCGTTCAGCCTTATCTGGATGACTTTCCTGCTCATTCAGGTAAGCGCTTCGACCATCCTAACCATCTTCGTCATATTTTTCTTCGTTGTCGACATTACAATATTCAGCTTAATCCGCACAAGTGCATCTTTTGTGTTGATTCTGGTAGACTCTTAGGGTTTATCATATCCAAAGACGGGATTCACCTCAATCCTCTGAAGGTTGAGGCTATTATTAATCTCCCCTCTCCATACTCATTACATCAGTTGCAGAGTTTGCAAGGTAAGGCTAATTTTCTACTATGTTTTATACCTAACTATGCAAAAGTGGCTAGAGGATACACGTGATTATTAAAGTAGGGTGTGCCATTCTGCTGGGATGAGATTGCTCAAAATTATTTTGAGGCCCTTAAGACATTGCTTGTCAATGCTCCTCTATTGCATCCTCCTAACTATCATCATGATTTTTCCCTTTATTTAGCCACTGCTTTCAGTACGATTTCCATGGTTCTAGTACAAGACGATGATGACGGTAATGAGCATGTTATTTATTACTTGTCTCGTAACCTTCTCAACCCTGAGACGCGCTTTGAACACATCGAAAAGTTAGTGTTAGCTGCGGTTCAAGAAATTTAGCATTTTTGTCATTATATTCTTTTGCATACAGTGACTGTTATTTTTTATTGCAACCCCATGACCTATATATTGTCTTGAAAATTGCTAGGGGGTAGATACTCAAAGTGGATTGTCATCCTCCAAGAGTTTGATTTGGAATTTACTGCTGCCAAGTCGAAGAAGTCATTAGTCTTTGCTGATTTGATTTGTTGCCTGCCTTCAGACTCTTCTTTGTCTCGTCCTGATGAATCTATACTAGAAGATACGCTTTTCTTCATTAGCACCCTCGATCCATGGTACGGTGATATTATCGTTTATCTCTAGACTTATACTTTCCGATATGAGTTAACGAAGGATGCCCGCTAATGCATCTTTCATTAGTCGCAACCTTATCATATAGTTGGGGATACCCTCTATCGTGTCAGAGTGGATTCCATTCTTCATCGATGTTTGACCCTCAAGGAAGCTGAGAAAGTCCTCAATTATTGTCACAGTGGCACCTGTGGCGGTCACATGTCTAGTTATGCTATTGCACAAAACATTCTTCGTGCTGGTTATTTCTGGCTTTCTGTCTTCAAATACTACATTGTTGCAGTTCGTAAATGTCATGATTTCCAGGTTTATCAACGCAAGATGTGTGTGCCGCCTGTACCTCTTCATCCTGTCATTATCGTTGGTCCCTTTGCGAAGTGGGGCATCGATTTTATGACGTGTAACCCTCACTCGGCTTGGGGGGCATGATTATATTATCGTAGCCGTGGACTACTTCACCCAATGGGCCGAAGCAATGCCTACACTTTTCACTGACAGTAAGACAGCTGCTCAATTCATATTCAATCATATCATTGCTAGGTTTGGTGTCCCTCAAGCCATCATCACCGATCATGGTTCCCAATTTCAGCATTACATGGTGGCTGAGATGACTTCTAAGTTGGGTCTACGTCATGACAGCTCAACGCCGTACTATCCTCAGGCCAATGTCTAGGTTGAAGCCATGAAAAAATTTCTTGTTACCATGCTTCAATGTATGATTGGGATCCATAAATCCAATTAGCATCTCATGTTATTTTCAGCTCTTTGTGGCATACCAAACCTCTGTTAAGAGTGCAACCGGATTCACCCCTTTTCAGTTGATTTATGATATGGAAGCTACCCTTCTGATTGAATGTGAAATACCTTCACTCAAGTTGGATGTTGAATTACTTCTGAACACTTCACCCAAATAAGAGCGTCTCCTTTATCTCGAAAGGTTAGATGAAACCCGCTGCTTTTCTGCCCTGTTTATTGAAGCATAGAAAAAGCGGGTCAAAGCTCATTTTGACCAATCAGTTTCCCCTCTTTCTTTCATTGAAGGAGATCTCATCCTCCTGTATGACCAAGCTCATGATAAGCTGGGGGTAGGTAAATTTCAACCCATATGGCATGGGCCTTACATTGTTAAATGTGTATTGCAGGATGGGCCCTATGAGCTCATTGATTATGAAGGTCATCCATTATAACAACCCAAAAATGGGTTGTATCTAAAAATGTATTATGCATGAGTCATTCATGCATGATTTATGTACATAGGTGTTTTTTTCATTTTTGTACATGTTTTGATTTGGTGTGCTTTGCAAGAATTTTCTTGCTTATTTGGGTCTTGCTTATTTATGCAGATGTATATTACCCCTTATGTTGGTTTCACGGATGGTGCTTCCCACAATACCAAGAATTTTTCTTCAGCAGCCAGGGTAATTTATGATCCTACTGATGAGTTGATATAACTACAAGGTATTTGTCTAGGAAGAACTACAAACAATGTCGCTAAAGATAGTGTTGTTCTTGAACTATTAACCGAGGTAATCAATCTCGACGTATGCACATTGCTTGTAAATTTTGATTCACAGCTTGTTGTTATGCAACTCAATGGTTATTATTCAGTGAGAAACCCATAAATTTTGAGATTGTATTTACGTATTCGTTTGTTGGAAAGACATTTTTATTTTATCAAATATCAACATATTCCTAGACGAATGAATGCATTAACCAATACAGTGGCTAACATTGTATTAGATAGACATTTGCGTAATTTGTAAAATCATCATCATGTGAAAATTATCCATGCAGGAAAATAGATGTATATATATATATATATATATATATATATATATATATATATATATATATATATATATATATATATATATCACGTTTTTGCATCAGTGTGCATCATACATTCAAAAAATATGTGTGTTTCTGTTACATCCTGAGACATCATGTCTCTCAAAAATGTAGATATAAAGCCTAGAGGTCTAATCTTCATTATGCTCATGATAGCATGTCATTGCCCGTACAATCCGCCTCAGGAAGTGATGAATATGGCTTGACACCCTAACGGTATGTCTCTGGTAGGCGCAAGGAACATCATCAAATCATGCATAATTTGGGACTCCATGTGTGATCCGCTCAAGGTTGCACAAGAGCTCCTCTTCCTTGCTTCCCTCACCATGAGGATCAAAATCACGAGGAATTCGCCTCGTTATCAGACATGCCCGTGGGTCTCTCTGGGCCAACATCTGCAAATACATGGATTTAATGTCAGAACATACGTAGTTTAAAACAATTTCATAATACTCATGAAAAAAAAAATGAGCCTTACCCAAATCTTTGTCCCAATCCTCTCCCTCCGGGAGTGGGAGGTATGGGTCACCAGTAAAATCTATACCAGAGTAGGGCCAGTCCTCCACGACGATAACCTATTGAAGGAGCCAATCAAAGAACCTCGGTCTCCAGGAAATTTTTTGACCACCCCCTGACCTTGGCATCAGAGCCGCCCATTGAGCCATTAGTGGTTCTCTTGCTGGTGGTGTCGGGACTATGACCTCCTGATGCTGAAAAATTGGTATTCGTTCCAGGAAAAACGATACCAGAATAGACCCATAACCAAATTGCTTCAATTTTTCCTTCTTGTATTTTGTTAGCTGGCGTTTCATGTTTATTGTCACAGCCTCTACCCAGTTTATATGATTAGTGTCAAACATTCTACAGCAAGAATCAGTTGTGTTTTTTTTTCTTCATGTGGTGCTTGTGATCCTGCAGCTCGTATAATGGTATGTAGCACTACTTTTAGTGCTAGGTCTGGGATAGTTTGGATATCAAATTTCCCACTTCCTGTTCCCTTCCGTGCCCCTCGACATACTCTGTCCATCACCATGAACATACTCTCCATGCAAGGCCGGGTACCGGTTAGGATCGGTGTTGTTCCCCTCCCCGACAATCGTGTAATAAAGTAGACATCAGAAACATCAATCTCAAGTTCCTTATCTCGAAGGATGAACTTTTCTTGATCCTTGTCCCATATGTTGATAAAATATTGTAACATCTTTGGTTGAGCATGGAGACACGGTCTTAAGAAGAAATTCTTTAGTCCACAATCCCTGAGAGCTTCCATGCATCTCTCATTTTCCATGGCAAGCCTGTCCTCTTCGCTATGTTCCCGTTCTTTCCATTCCATCACCATTTTGCCGCTTTTTACCTGTAAACACATTCATATGAATGGTATTAGCATTTTGGGAACTTTATTCTGTGAATGATTGGGGTCTGTGACTTTCATTTTGCACACAAAATTTTTTGCACCGTTGGCGTGACTGTTTCCCCAACAGTCGTGCCAATGGGCGCGCCCTAGTATAAAAAACTGGGCGGTTGGCACGACTCTGTGCCCGAAACCTGCGCCAACCACCGTGCCCTAATTTTCATACTTCCTCCCCCAGAATTCAAAATTGGAAGTTGCAGGTAGTAAGAAATGACTCAAAATGAAGAGAGAAATCTTGGCTCTTACTTGGAACTGACAGATTTGAGATTGGTCTGCTGGATTGTCCGCTATCGTCGCCGCAAAATTACATAGTAAAATGGGTAACGATTTGCTCCACAAGAGGTAAAAAGTGAAAAGTAATTTTTTTTACCATTTTTGGCATTTTATAAACTTTTACAGCCCTAATTAGGTTTTAAGACATGTTTTCGATTATTTTGTTATATTATTTTCGAAAAATGGGTTTTACACGTGTCTCTTGTGCAGCAACAGATTTTCAGGACATAGTATTGAAGTGACTAGTTAAATTTTATACTTTTTTTGGACTTGGTAAAAACACGAAAAATTCATTGCTGGAGTCATATTTCAGCTCTTTTCTAACTCTCTAAAACTGAAAATATTGCGAGATTCTTGCCGTTTCGAACTCGTTAAATGGCTATGAAGCGATATCTACTCAGTATACGTTTACCCCTTTTTCGGGCTGAGATAGATTATTTACAAAAAAGGAATACCTTAGCCTATCGCAACTAAGAGGTTCTTTCAGATATTATTTTCTACCTTTTCAGATCTGAGAGACTACTTACGAAAAGGGCCATGATGGAGTTTTCTTTTTGCCTTCTTTTCAGACTCTCTAAACATGAAAAGATGTTGAATTCTTCCTTTGTCAGACTCGTTAAACCCTGAGGACATCGGATTTTGTCGCCATGACGTTACTCGAGTTCCTCCTTCCTAGGGCTCATAAAATGTACTAGTTTGGATTTGTCCGAAGGACAAACTTACAGCACAAGCATATGCTATCCCCTTCAAGCTTGTTTTAAAAAATAATTGGGGTACTCGCCAAAATTAGTGGGGGGAAATGGAACCAAGTTTTAGTTATGTCACTCTTGAACATGGCACTTGTCTGCATTTGTGTCGGGTTGGGGACATCTCATTTCGTCATTTTTTTGCCTCCATGAGTTTGGGTAATCTCTTTTGACCTCTCATCTGCTCTTTGCCACATTGTCATGACCTCAAATCCTTTGATGTCAAATACTGCCAAATCCAGTATCGTGTCGCTGATATGTTCAATAGAAGTTTGTCTCTGCAGTTTTCAACCTCCCTCTAATTCTTTGTTGGTCCTATTTCACTACTATCATGTTCCTCTATCTCGTATCGATGATGTGGGAAACATTGTGGCCCACATTCGATTAGGTAACTTCCTGTCGACTTCAGCTCATTATCCAGGAATTTTATCTAGAGACTTTATTTTGGTACCTTGGAGCCTGCATGTCTTAATGACACGTTTTTCGCATTCGACGCAAGGTCCACATCATTGGCCTTTGATTGAGTGATTCTGCGGATTTTCGACGCCAAATCTTTCACATTCCATGGATTGTATCGGTAGTGCCTTGAGATCCGTTGTCATTATTGATGGTTTCTCTCGTACCTGTTAACATCTTTCATCATTAGTTGGTAATCAAGTGATTTTCTTGCATGTTCGACTTCAACTCATATATTCG
Source organism: Pinus albicaulis (assembly GCA_034641835.2). Lineage (NCBI taxonomy): Eukaryota > Viridiplantae > Streptophyta > Pinopsida > Pinales > Pinaceae > Pinus > Pinus albicaulis. Next base: position 201,241,451 of record CM076569.1, read on the forward strand.
CATTCTTAAATTTGTACTTGTTCGGAGATGGAGCGCAAGACCCTAGATTTTGTCTGATAAAATCCAGGCTGTGAATTTTGGTGGATTATCATGACTTATTACATGACCCTTTTGATTGGATGGTTGCGACCATACCTGAGTCTATTTTTGATCCTTACTGCTGGATGGTTGCGTCCATAACTCGGATCTCAGTTTTTATATACTCTATTATGGATGTTTGCGCCCATACCACATGTTCATGTATCAGAGATATGAGTTGTATTCATAATTGCAGGTTTTCCGACAGCGGTGTTTGGTTCGAACACGTTCTCATAAAGCATTTCTCCCCTCCCTCTCCCTCAGACCTCATGCTTTAGGGGGCATATTTTACACAGCATTTTGTCACTTTCCCTGCAATCCCCATCTCGCCCATTGGAGGGTCATTTATGTGACCAATAAGTAGCGTCATGCCTTGCAAAAACCATCATTGTGTCCCTTTACATGAGAGTAGCATTCCTCCTGTTGACAATTCCCTGAGAAGAGACTCAAAAACCTGTTTTTTTGCCTTGCCGCAAGTAATCAGTTATGCCATTGTGCCGAAGAGGAAAATTAACACTAGACCCCGCGCCAGCTGGTGCTTTGTCCTAGTTTGCCACCCGCACCAAGCTTTTTATGGAATGTTTTTTAAAAATAGAGGCGGAGATTCCACTCCAACCACCTTGAGGATGAGTCATTGGGAGTGGTTGAACTGATAAACCATGGACTACCTCCTTTAGGTTTATGGTTTCCACTTCTTATGGGAACTCCCTAAAGGATAGGCCTCCCTCCCACCTTTTTAGGGATCCTAACCTCCTCCTTTGCCTCTATAAAAGAAGCTATCTCTCTTAGAACAAGCTAGTTGAACTTGGAGAATTAGACATATTATAGTTGAATGACTAGAGAAGATAGAATAAGAAGGAATTACGTTGAGGAAGCTTGAGTCCGTGACTTCTGAGAGATCTTGAGTCCATGCCTTCGTCCCGTCCAAATTCCCTGATGAGCATCTAAGACACGCTTCACCTGAACCCCGCTGGAGGAGACTGCAACGTCAAAGCATCGGTTATAACTCTTCTTTCTATTCATTTACATACATGACTAATGTTTGGTTCCACTGTTGTGTTATGATGTTTGTTTAACACAATATTTTTAGCCATCTTTGACTGGTTAATACTTATGAATGAAATTTTGTTAGCTTTTATGTTGTTCTTGTTTCTTGTTCTATGTGCAGGTATCCAAACATAATGGTGAACGGATTGTGACTTATCGAGACAGGAGTGAGAGGCCACCACTATTACAACAACAACGACAGCGTTGGATTCCAGGTAGGTCGATCTACCGTGTCCCTTGTTCATTCAATAATTAGGAAGCCACACTTTAGTGTGTCCCTTTGTTTCTAGACCCACTCTAGGGCTAGAGGGATCATCTCTGTCCGCGGAGAGGATTTACCTGCATAACAACAGTCTCCTACATCAAATATTCTCTTGCGGCAATGTTGATATTCCTGTTGCTTCATTCGATTTTGTGCCAAATTAGGTTATCCTTTAAGAGTTGGAAAAATTTTTGTTGATGCTCAATGTGATCTTCCACTGCCTGAACCTTAGAATTTTCTCTTAAAGATGATCTGATGTACAATGGATGATATCCATAAACTGACATAAATGGGGTCATTTTTGCTACAGTATGGAAGGAAGTGTTATGCCACCATTCAGCCAGAGGTAACCACTTGACCCATTGTGTTTGTTTATCATATACAAAACAACAAAGATATCCTTCCAAAAATTTGTTCACTATCTCAGTTTTCCCATCAGAAGAGGATTATAAGATGAGCTATGGGCTAGTTGAGTACCCAAACAAGTAAATAATTATGTCCAAAAATTTCTAGTGAAAAATGGGATCTCTATCACTTACAATAATCTTTGGGTTTCCATGTAGCTTTTGAATTGTTTCCATAAATGCAGTAGCAACTGCACATGCTTTAAATGGATGAGATAATGCACAAAAGGGTGCATACTTGGTAAGTCTATCAGATACCACCATGATGACACTCTTTCCTTCGAACTTAGGTAAACCTGTGATAAAAAAAAAATGAAACCTGCTCCCAATGTTGACTTGGAATGGGTAAAGGTTGCATCAGACCCGAGGTCTTAATTGTCTCTACTTTATTTTTCTAGCAAACCAAACATTCTGCCACAAGATTTTGAATATCAGATTTAAGGCTATCCCAAAAAAATATTTCTTCACCCTGTGGTAAGTTTTTAAAAATCCTGAGTGTCCTCCAATGGGAGAGGTGTGCAATTCCAAAATAATATTTTTTTTTTGGTTGGGAATTCTTACAAAGATATAAGCGATCTTTGTACCATAAGGAATCATTTTTCCAACTAAATGTATCACATGTATTGCGATCTTACTGCAAATTTTGAATGAGTGTCCACATGTCTTCATTAATTTTCCATTCCTCCCTTGCTTCGGTTATCCAATCTGGTTGGATAATATAAATGGCGCAAAGAAATGCTTCCACCTCCTCATCCTTTCTTGAGAGTGCATCTGCAACAACATTTAGCTTCCCTTTTTTGTATATGATTTCAAATTCATAACCCAACATTTTTTTGATCCATTTTCCCTACTCTTCTGAAGATATTCTTTGTTCCAAAAAGTATTTAATACTATCATGATCATTTTTTACCTTGAAGTGTCTTCCAATTAGGTAAGGTCGTTGTTTCTTTAGTGCATGTAGCATTGCCAAAATTTCCTTCTCATAAATAGCTTTCTGTAAATACTTTCCTTTGATTGGACAACTTTCAAAAGTAGTGGGTCTTCCTTCTTGCATTAATATAGCACCAATTCCATTTCCTGAGGCATCATATTCCACAATAAATATTTTTGTGAAGTCTGGCGTAGCTAATACCGGTGCTAGGAACATTGCCTCTTTAAGATGTTCAAAGGCCTTAGTTGCTTCAGGAGTCCATGAAAATGCATCTTTCTTCAATAATGTTGTTAGAGGTGCTGCTATTCTCCCATAATTATTGACAAACTTTCGATAATACCTTGTTAAGCCGAGAAATCCTCGCAACTGCTTTATGATTGTGGGGACTTTCCATTCCTTAATGGTTTTAATTTTGTTAGGGTCTACCTTAACACCCTCCTGAGATACAATATGACCCAAATATTCCACCTCTTGTACTCCAAAGAAACATTTGGAGGTTTTTGCATATAGTTGTTTCTCCTCCAATAGTTTGAGCACCCTGTCAACATGTTGAACATGATCCTTCCAAGACCTGTTGTAGATTAGTATATCATAAAAAAATACTAACACAAATTTTCTAAGGAAGGGTTTAAAAATGGAATTCATCAACCCTTAAAATATAGAAGGTGCACTGGTAAGGCCAAAAGGGATGACCAAAAATTTATAATGACCCTCATGAGTTCAAAATGTTGTTTTCAGAATATCTTCAGTCTTCATTCTAATTTGATGATATCCTAAACAAAGATCCAACTTGGTAACACAAATTTCTCCATGTAATTCATCCAATAATTCATCAATCACGGGAATGGAAAATTTATCTTTAATAGTGAGCTTATAGAGCTCCCTCTAATTCGTACATATGCGTCGTGATCCATCCTTCTTTTGCACCAATACTACTGGAGCAAGGAAAGAACTATGACTAGGTTGAATTATACTAGCCTCTAAAATTTATGCAATCATACGTTCAATTTCGCTATTTTGGATATAAGGATATTTGTAAGGCCTGATGTTCACAGGAACACTTCCTGGAATCAAATGAATATCATGATCATGATCATGAATAGGTGGGAGTCCTTTGGGAGTTTCAAACAACTCCCATTGGAATGGAAAGCATTGGACTATTCAATGCATATTCCCACATGGTTAGCTTGATATTATGGAATTTTCCATATCAATTTATATTCCCTCCATTTGCAACCATCACTTGACACTCTGGTGCTAGGTATAGGAAGAAATTCAATTCCTTGGCTACCTTACAATGAATAAAATTATGGGTACTACCTGAATCAATCAACACTATTACCTTTTTCTTCTTGATATGTCCTTCTATCTTGAGAGTTTGAGGAGTGGTATTTCGTGCCAATGCATTACAAGATATGGTCGGACTTGTTTCTTCTTTCTCTAGGGTTGGAAGTCCTCAATGTGCTCCACCATTGAACCATTTTGTTTGAGATTTATCAATTGGCTAAAGAAGGTGTTGCTCTTTGTATCCTCATAATGTACTATCATTTCCTCCGTAAAATTGACCAAGTGACAATTTTTTTACAAGATCAAATCCATCAATACTAAAAATGTATTTTGTTCTAAATGTAAAGTTTCAATGTGTACCTTTTGTGTGTTTTGCACATTATGGAGATCAAAATACTGCTCCATCTGTAGTATCCATGTTACGGGATCCTTGTTGTCAAACTTCCTCATATCCATCTTTGGAATAAGGTGGGTCATCAATCCAACATTAGAGTTTATGAAATCACGATTAAAATTTATTTTGTTCTCATCATGAGTATATTGTACTACTGTTTCACCATTAGGAATAATTTCTTGTATCAACTTTGTCAAACCTTCCTTCGAAACTTTCATGTATGCTTTTATATCATTCTTCATGTCTTCCATGTTAGTTTCCATGACATTCCTCTTAGCTTCCTCGTATTTCTTTAAACCATCCATATTATCTTCCATGCCTTTGTTCAAACCATCCATCTTGGCTTCCACACCTCTTCAAAACTTCCATTTCATTTTTTGTTTCTCTTTGCGAGAGCGAAATTTGGTGCACTTGCTCTTGTAATCTTGATATATCATGTTTCAATTCTTCCTCTTCATGAGTAATCGTAGAGCCTTTTGAGGGCTTAATTGGTGTTGAATTATTTTTCAGGGGAATTTTAGAACCCAATACTAATATCTATGCTTCAATATGCCCTTGGAATCACTTCAAACTGATTTTTCAAACAAGACTTATGCAATTTGAAAAACAAAATACACACTTTCTTGCTTTTGAGGAGCTCGATATTGAAACTGATGTATCTCTGTAATTTCAGGTCCCTGATATTTAAGCTTCGATCCTATAATAACCCTCTTAATCTTGTTTCCAATGCCATGGTTTTGACCTGATTTGCATTATTCAAGACAAAGTTATTCCCAATCTTCCACAATGACCTAATTGTGGACTAGTTCAGTAGAATGAACTTGTACGACGAGCCACATGTCATTGTTCCTTCCTTTGGCTTTGAAATTGATACACAGAAAACCAAAGTTCGTTTAATTTTGGCCACTTTTTACAAAATTTCGATTTTATCCTCAAAGAGAGAGTTATGACGATTTTCCCAAGGTCACATCTTTGAGATGAAATTCGGGAGCTTGCAAAAACCCTAACTTCCGCAGATCATATCTCCAAAAATATTGCGAACCAAGATCTAAAATTTTTACACAAAATTCCTCAGGATTCATTCGCAAATGGGTTTTTATTTTTAGCGTCTAAACCTTCGTAGAAAAAAAATTATAGTGAAAATTCCATGATGACCTGTTTGAAGCAGCAAAACCTGAGAATCCAAAGCTCTGATACCAAATGTTATGAAACTAGCTCCATAAATAGAAGAAAAGAGAGATCAATGCCTTATAAATCAGCCACTTCGAGGGGGCAACCTCCTTTACATTACACAAATGAACAATTCTTGGATGATTCAAATGACAAAACCTCCCTTCTATATATAGGAGTCCATGGGGTCGCAATATAATCCTAGTCGACCTAACAATAATAATCTAAGGGCCAACAATAGTGATAGTGGGGTTTTATGGGGCATAATAATAACAATATAGGGACTATAGTGGTACAACAATAACAATAAGGGACCACACTAGTAATATAGGGACCTAACAATGTTAAGGAGATCGCATGTAGAAATATTTCCCTCCCAAAGATGGAAAAATGAGGAATGTTCAAAAAATTCAAGAGACTACCATGGTGGAAGGCATGGTATCACAACCTTATTTTCCATCCTGAGATTCTACCTAATAGACACCCTGATGCCACCTTGCTGAAGAAAAAAATTTCTACCCTGGGAAAGAGAAATTGTGCACATCATTAATCCTCAACTACTAATAAGTGATGCATCGCTATGTAACTACTTGCAAGGAGTGATGATTATTGTTTACATCACATCGGGGGGAAATGACCTCACCAAGCTTCTATACTTACACATTTTTTAAGAGATCACTTTAATAAGGTTTGAATTGCCTCATCTAATGGCCTACAAATTTGTACTAGACACTAAATTCATTAGGGCCTACGGGGCTAGATTAATCCTTTCATATCATCGTCAAGTTTATATAATGAAGCTATTAACAAGGGAGAAATATAATTAAAAATTAAAAATTAAAAATTAAAAATACATGTAATTATATGCTAATGAAAAATCTCAGAGAGAGAATTCTTGTTGCCATAAATTTCTATTACAATTATTCTCTCCTCAACACAAGCACTCCACTGCTAAATGACCCTTTTTTTGCTTTGAAACCTTATTTATATATTTCCCAATTGGGTCTCTGTAATAAAAATATTTTTTTTAATAAATATTCTCCATTAGATTCACATCCCTCTCATTAAGGTTAACCTCACAATTTCATGTAGTCATAGTCTCCTTTATACTTTTGCATTCCTCTTGTTGTAGCTTCTACAACAACCTCCAAAATTTTGCCTACATTCAAATTTTGGAGCCCCTTATGATCATTTCATCCTTTATTTCAATTCATTAATGCCATGTTCGATCATGTGTTCTAAGTGTTCAAGTCTTCCTTTAGGAAACATAAGTCTCGAAGCTACTTGCTTTCACATGGTCAACTCATTTTTCCTTCATAGCGCATTCTCCCAATATAGGCCTAGCGTACTTCTTGGAGATAGTGGAGGGCACCCTTGGGAGACAAGAAATCACACCTCTTTCTGATATAAATTATGTAGATCCAAGAGATAGTGATTGCACAATCCTTGTTGACAGTCTCTAAGCACTTCTTGTTGATAGTGAGATCGCACTTTTCCAAGTTAGCGTTGCCACAAGTGGCAGTTAACTCATCCTTATATCCTATATTTCATACCTTTTTTTAGTGCACTTATAAATCCTAACCTTAATTACATGTGTGCTCTCCCTATCTAAGGATTCCAACCCTTAGCTAATTTTCACATTCATCATTTTCTTTGGAGCTTTACGCTTTCTTTGAGCACAAGGAGAATTCTTGGTTGTAAGTGCACCATTCTCCGAGTAAGTTTATCAACTGTCATTTTTGCTTTATTTTTCTTTCGCATGTGTTGCTTTTATATTAGTATGTGTCATTTTTTCTTTCTCTTTATTTTGAAAGTGTCTCTTTTGCTTATTATCAATCTTGCATGTCTTGCTCATGCTTTTTTTCGCATATCCTAAAAGCACCTTTACGCACCTTCTAGAAGAAGCTATAGCGCACTTTCTTACATTAGTTGATCCTATCTATCACAAGAACATGTGTTGAACACACTCCCATGGCATAACACACCTTTGGACTGCAATCGACACTTTGTCATAAACACATGTACCCTAACTGTTGCACTTGGATATTAGTGTATTTTTATTTTCATTTCAGTGTATACATGTTGGTTTTGGGTATTATGCATATTTTTGTCATAATAGTGATTTCATATGTGTGTTTGATCATGTTCAGGACCTGGCATGCATTATTTTGATATCTTCTTTGTTCCAATAATCTCACACTTAGTGAATTTTGGGGATTCTTCCTTCTCTTTACATCTTGTGCAAGTTTTGAACATGCTTATTCTTTAGCTCAATTCATGAGAGAATTTCACACTCCCAAGACCTAAACATCACTCTCTTGCAGCTTAAATTTTTTCTTTGTTCCCATCACAAAGCCTCCTTCCCTCATAAGTGTATTACGCATCCCTAATGCATAGTCCCTGACCCTTGTCTCCTAAAATTGTGCCCAAATTGAAAAAAAAAATCTTGATAAGGGAATCTTGTATCTCCAATGCTCAACCATAATTCCCCGCCTCCTAAAATTGTTCTCTACGCAAGGCTTGGGTAGCCGCAAATTTCACAAACTAACTATGTGTTCCGAGTGATAAATCTCTTTGCCCTTGCCTCTTAGACTTGTTCTCTGCGCCCAAACATGTTCCTTTGTTTATTTCCATTGTGAAATGAACACTTCTAGTTCACATACCTCGACCTTTTTCCTTCTAAACCTTTTCTCTACGCCCAAGAAAGCCTCTGTCTCGGTCCTTGCACATTGTCCCATCATAGTCAGCATCTTCCATGAAAAAATAATGTAGAATAGGTGATTTTGGAATTGATATTGTCTTTCCATGAGTGAACTTCATTTGCAGGTAATATTATCTTAACATGGAAAATCATTTTCAAGGAGGTCATTAACAAGGGGTTTCAAAAGGACACTTGTAGAGATAAAACACAATGATGATATCATGCAAGAGTAACAGAATCTTATACCTTGACATAAATATGGAAACTCATGCTGACTTAGAAGGTTCCAGTACTTATCCAAATCCTTTGGAGGGTGAAGATGAAGCACATCTTAGATCAATCTTGAAGAGTTGAAGACATAGAAGAAAAGATAATGACTTGGCATTGATACATTACAATGAAGTCTCATGTCACAGTCGCCAAATTGTAGCTTCTCAAAGTGTGAACACAAGAGTGTTATTTTTTTCTTTCATCACATTATTTATGGAAAGGAATTATGTAATTTCGAAAATTCAGAAATGTAAAATGTGTGGAAGCCCATGGGCCACACATGGAATGTGAAAAGTCACTAGGAAGTACAAAGGTCATTTAGGAGCTCAAAATTCATACGGAAGCTCATGAGTCATGAGGGAGTTCAAGAGTCACATGGGAGGTGAAAGGTCACCCCATATGTTATAAATAGGCCCTCATGCCTCAAGTAAAGGACTTTTAGTCTTGGTTCTCAAGCTTAGCATAGGAGAGAATATAATTATTTTAAGGAGAAAGTGGTAGCTTAGTGTTCCACTATTGGGGCTATTGATGCATCATTGTAATTGTGTGTCTTGGAACTTTCACTTAATATCTTGAAGCTCTCGGATTCGGCACACGTTCATGAATTTATCGTGAATGTTGTAATATTTTTATTTTAATGTTTATGATGTATTTTTGTTTTCATGTGTACTAAAGAAAATGAATTATTCCGTTGTCTTTGATATACATAGAGTTGAATGTGTTTTCTTACTTGCTTTCATTATCTTTGTCTCTTTGCAAACTATTTTTTAGATTAACTAATGATCAATTCTATGTATGTCTATGTGTGTATTTATTAGGATGTTACTATTAATTTTATTCTAAAGTCTCACTCTTTCCTTTCCCTTCCGTGGAAGTAATTTATATTCATTGAAATTGGTGTTTCACAAAGATAACTTTCTTATCTCAAAGTTATGTGCATGCATTCTTGTGTTGATAATTGCAGCCAAGGAAAATATTTAGAATCATTGTAATGGAATTCGGGTCGGATTCCTAGATGGGGATCCTAGCCCGAATGGTGCGAGGTCTAATTTGGACTTCATACTGGGGAGACCCCCTACTATTAGCAGTATCTAGCACAGTAAACAAATTTGTTACTAGGAGGTCCATAAGACAAGTTGAGCCTGTCAAGTTGTTTTTCAATATTTCATCTTGAAATAGCCTCCCCACAAATCATAATCCTAGGATTTTTTTCTAAAGGTGCAAATATTGCAATCCCCACTAAAATAATTCATAAATTGTCTCAATTAAATTTTTTTGGTGAGGGTGGAACATCCATACTTGAGCATACACTTCATTTTCTTAAGTGGTTTGATTCTTATGAAGCGAATTGTGAAGATGTTGTGTGTATATTATTCACGCTCACACTTGAAGGTCGAGTTAAGAAATGGTGTCACACCTTACCAGCTGATTATATCCATTCGTTCGAACAACTCGTCAAAGAGTTTCATCAAGCATTTGACAAGTACAATTATCAAAATGTATATAAAAGGATCAATCAACTTAGAATGGAACCTAATGAATCATTGGAGGATTTTGATGGTAGAATTTTTCACCTCTATTATGATTTTCCTAAAGGAGATGTGGATTGGGATTTCTTCAATGAAAAGTTTCAGTTTTTGGTTAAAATCTCCTTGAAACAATTTGAATCTAAATCCCTGGTTTATTTTTCTCTTCCAAGTTATATCATTCATGAGGCACCTCGAATTTTAGAGGAGGAATATGCCACCTCTTCTATCCTTTCTCCTCCTCCTTTCTCATTATCAAACAAATTGGTCCCTCATACCAATGTTGACATTCATAAATTTGAAAATCAAATCGTTGATCCACTTATCCTAGCTTCATTTCCTTCCCGTGATCAAGGTCATGTCTAGAAGAGATTTGAATTTTCTAACACATTCAAAGATCCTAATGTGAAGGTTCATCCCTTGGTTTCCCAAGATGACATTAACCCGCATAATCTTAATCGTGAACTTGATTTGATTGAAAGCATTTTATTATGAAACCAACTCCAAAAATAGAAGAAAAGAGATATCAACGCCTTAGAAATAAGTCACTTCGAGGGGGCAACCTCCTTTACATTACATAAATTAATAATTCTTGGTTGATTCAAATGAAAAAGCCTCCTTTCTATATATAGGAGTCCATGTGGTCACAATATAATCCTAGCCGACATAAAAATAATAATCTAAGGGCCAACGATAGCAATAGTGGAGTTTTATGGGGCACAATAATAACAATATGGGACTACAGGGTATAGCAATAACAATAATGGGGCTACATTAAAACAATATGGGACTACACTAGTAATTAATATAAGGACCTAACATGCTCCTCTCCTTCAAAAAAGTGTTGTCCTCAATGCTTAAGTATCTCTGGATGCTTTTGTATAAATTTCTCATTCTCCCATGTGGAATCTTCAGTGGGTAAGTTCTTCCACTTGATGAGATACTCTGAAATTGATTGATTTCGTAGCTGTCGAGTTCTTGTTTCTGTGAATTCTCTAGGTTCCAATATAATTTTTTCTTCCTCATCAAGTTCTGGAAGTATTGTTAGAACTGGAAGTTTGTAACCTATAACCTTCTTTAAGCATGAAACATGGAAAACTGGGTGCACTCAAGAAGAAGTAGGAAGCTCCAATTTGTATGCCATAGTACCAATCTTTTGCAACACCTTGTAAGCACCATATTAATTTGGCGATAATTTATTATCCTTCTTAGTTTTCTTGAGTGACATTTGTATGTATGGTTGTAGCCGTAAAAATACCCATTCTCCTACATCAAAACTTCTCTCGCTGCGATGTAGATTCGTCTGTTGTTTCATTTGATTTTGTGCCAAATTTAGGTTATAAGAGTTGTAGAACTTGTTGTTGATGCGCGATGTGATCTTGCACTGCTTAAACCTTATAATTTTCTCTTAAAGATGATGTAATGGAAAGTGGATGATATCCATAAAGTGCCATAAAAGGGGTCATTTTTTCTGTAGTATGGAAGGAAGTGTTATACCACCATTCAGCCAGAGGTAACCACTTGACCCATTGTGTTTTTTTATCAAATAGAAAACAATGAATATATCCTTCCAAACATTTTTTCATTGTCTCAGTTTTCCCATCGGATTGAGGATGATAAGATGAGCTATGGGCTAGTTGAGTACCCAAACAAGAAAAGAATTCCTGAGATACAATATGACCCACATATTCCACCTATTGTACTCCAAAGAAACATTTGGATGTTTTTACATATAGTTGTTTCTCCTCCAATAGTTTGAGCACCCTGTCAACATGTGGAACATGGTCCTTCCAAGACTTGGTGTAGATTAGTATATCATCAAAAAATACTAACACAAATTTTCTAACGAAGGGTTTAAAAATGGAATTCATCAACCCTCGAAATGTAGCAGGTGCATTGGTAAGGCAAAAAGGCATGACCAAAAATTTATAATGACCCTCATGAGTTCGAAATGTTGTTTTCATAATATCTTCAATCTTCATTCTAATTTGATGATATCCTGAATGAAGATCCAACTTGGTAAAGTAAATTGCTCCATGTAATTCATCCAATAATTCATCAATCACAGGAATGGGAACTTTATCTTTAATAGTCAACTTATTGAGATCCCTATAATCTGGACACATTTTCCATGATCCATCTTTCTTGTGCACCAATACTACTGGAGCAGAGAAAGAACTTTGACTAGGTTGAATTATACTAACATTTATGCAATCATACGTTTAATTTCACTCTTTTGGACATAAGGATATCTGTAAGGTCTAATGTTCAGAGGAACACTTCCTGTAATCAAATGAATAGCATGATCATGATCATGAATAGGTGGGAGTCCTTTGGGAGTTTCAACACATCATTTTTCTTTATTCATAAGCTTTGTCATGAAATTAAAGCTTATTATCTTTCCCAGCTTCCCTACGATACCCCGTAATTCAAATTCCTTTCCTTCTGAAAAATAAATAAATAAATAAATTCAAGAAAAGTTCTTGCAAATTAAAAGATACCGTCCCCAAAGATTGTAACCATTGTTCTCCTAGTAAAACATCAGTGCCTCCCATAGGAATGGAAAGAATTGTACAATTCAATACATATTCTCCCATGGTTATCTTGATATTATGGCATTTTCCAGAGAAATTTATAGTCCCTCCATTTGTAACCATCACTTGAAACTTCGGTGCTGGGTATAGGAAGAAATTCAATTACTTGGCTACCTTATAATGAATAAAATTATGGGTACTACTTGAATCAATCAAAATTATTACCTTTTTCTTCTTTATATTTCCTTCTATATTGAGAGTTTGAGGAGTGGTAATTGATGCCAATGCATTACAGGATATGATCGGACTCATTTATTCTTTATCTAGGGTTGTTCCCTGGTGTATATCCTCTTCTTTTGAATTTTCTTGTTCATTTTCTTCCTCCTCTTCATATTCTATGTAAAATAATTTCTTCTTTGTACACTTATGACCTTTAGTGTATTTTCTATGACAACTATAGCAAAGCCCTTTTTCTATTTTCTCTTCTAATTGTTGCAGTGTCAACCTTGTAGGTTGTGGAAGTCTAGGAGTAGCAACACTTACATCTTTATAGATGTTAGTGGTAGGCTTCCTTGTAGCCATAAATTTACTTTCAATTTTTCTTGCCAACCTGAATGCCTTCTCCAATGAATCAATTCCCCAAAGGTGAATCTCATGTTGGATTTTATCCTTTAAAGTCTCAAAGAAGACATTAATCTTGTGTTCCTCTGGAATATCATTTACCCTTATATTCAATTTTTGGAAGTCCTCAATGTGCTCCACCATTGAACCCTTTTGTTTGAGATTTATAAATTGGCTAAAGAAGGTGTTGCTCTTTGTATCCTCATAATGTGCTATCATTTCCTCCATAAAAATTGACCAAGTGACAATTTTTTTGCAAGAGCAAAGCCAACTATAGCATACAAATGTATTTTGTTCTAAATGTAAAGTTGCAATGTGTACCTTTTGTGTGTTTTGCACATTATGGAGATCAAAATATTGCTCCATCTATAGTATCCATGTTGCGGGATCCTTGCCATAAAACTTCCTCATATCCATCTTTGGAATATGGTGGGTCTTTAATCCAACATTAGATTTTATGAAATCAAGATTAACATTTATTTTGTTCTCATCATGAGTTTCCTGTACTGCCTTTTCGCCATTGGGAATCATTTCTTGTATCAAATTTTCCAAACCTTCCTTAAAACCTTCCATGTTTGCTTTTATGTCATTCCTCATGTCTTCCATGCTAGCTTCCCTTCCATCTGTTAGAACCCTGTAATTTACAGTATCACAAGGTGATTGTGCACTTTCTCTTTGCAAATTTTTCATACTGTACATATATGTCAATATTCAAAATCTTTTCCAAAGAAAGAAATAAAGGAAGAAAAGGCAGCAACGAAGCAGTTACGGCAAAAAAACAGCAAAGGCAGAGTCATGAATGTTTTGGGCAGAGTCCTGAATATGATTGGTTCAAGTCGTGCACGTTGGGTTGAGTCGTGAACATGGAAAAGCGTGAACGAGTCAAGTATGCCATGAACAACTAAGAAAATGAATGGGCATGGCCAAAGAAAAAAAGTTGGCAAACCACAGCAAGGGAGCAGTGAGAACCGTTGGATCTAAGCATCGATCAACAGCGGGGATTAAATCGCATATCGCATATCGGTAAGTTTCACAGTTATAAATTAAGCACCTGCAACGTGTTTTGTTTAAATTGTGATGCAGTTGGCCCCACCACATCAGCTCCACCCCCACTTCAAGCCGGTTGCAATGCATAGATATATCATATGAAACCTCATAAACTTTACATTACCGCTGAAAACATTCACCGCTTTATAAACTCTGTCGATGCAGTGGACTCTGTTAGGTCCTATAAATATGGGATTCATAATTTTGAATTGAATTTTGATAGTCTTGTAAAATATGTACATACCTTGTTTTTTGCAAGTTGTTTTCCCATATTTTAAAAAAATAAAAAATAAAAAAAGAGGGTAAAAAGTCCTAAAAGAAAGGTTAAAGGACTTAAAAATATCGACCCCAAAAGAAAAAAGATGAAAATAAAATATGAAAGTGTGCAAGTCCAAATGCCACTACTTTTATTTTTTTCAAATGATTGTGGCAGAGTGTCAATAAATTCCATAATCCATGACGAGTTAAACTGTTTAAACTTGACTTGTCATGTTTTCAATTTCCATGTTTTAGATAGTGAATAAATATTTGTCAAACAATTTAATCCTGACAAATCATTAGTTAGGTAGAGAATAATGAGGAGCTCATCAGTTTAATCTGAGCCCTAGGATGAAATAAGGTAGAATTAGATAGTTTTATGCTTTCAAAAGAATAAAATGTTTCAAGGTAGAAATTTTAAATGCACCTGCTAAAAGGAAGAAAAAAATTTAGAGTAATGTTGGGTAGGTAGAAAGAAGTGGAAAAAATCATGTAATATTCATCACCAGGAAAAAATCACTAATTACTCTTCCTTTGTAAAAATTCAGTATTCTATACTTCTAGTTAAAGAGGCTCAGAGCATTTCTCTGACTTCTGTTGGGACCGGACCCAAGGCTCGATGACTAGTTAGTTGAAAATGTTGAATTCTTATGACAAAATCCCCATTTACCATTATTTATCCCTTATTCACACATTTTAACTCATTTTCATAAGTAAAGACTCATTCTTACTTAATGAAACATAAAACCCCATCTAATTAACTTCCTTCACTCAGAAACATACAAAAAACCCTCAAAAAATACTTTATCCTAAGTAAATTGGTGAAATGATGAAATGAAAAGTTTTGCTTTATTTATTCACTTTACTTGGTCATTTAGTGTATTTTTGTGTATTCCATCTCCCCTTGTCATATTAACTTTTAAATTATGCTATTAATTCC
Source organism: Pinus albicaulis (assembly GCA_034641835.2). Classification (NCBI taxonomy): domain Eukaryota; kingdom Viridiplantae; phylum Streptophyta; class Pinopsida; order Pinales; family Pinaceae; genus Pinus; species Pinus albicaulis. Next base: position 201,256,921 of record CM076569.1, read on the forward strand.
CTAAAAATACCTTATCTTATCTATATAATTCCCTTTATCTAAAATACCCCCTAAAAACCCACTATTACAAAGTTTTTAGTCCAAAGTTATTACCCACATGTTAAATTAAAACCCAAATTAACTGCCCTTTGGTATAAAACTAACTCTAAATAAATATCCTGCCCCTATGGTTTTTTAAACTATTCAAAAAGGTTTAAATACCATATAAATATAATAAACTGCACCTGTATATGTTTTATTAAAACGTTTTTACAAATGTTTTAAAAAAGACAATACATGACATTTATCCCGCCACTGCATATAATTGAACCCAACCCGCATTATATTTTACCAAGGTTTAAGGTGTAACAACCTTTTCTGAAGCGCCTTTGTAATGATATATTACCCCGCCCCCTTGCATACCTTGTAACCCAAAGTCTGTTGAAATAAACTAAGGTTTATTTAATAAAATCAAAACCCTCGCCCCATATATATAAACCCCGCATCCATATTCATTAAACAATATATAAGTTAAACCTTATACAAAATTTTTTACCCATCTGCGCGTATATAATTTCTTTGGCCCAATCATCTTTTATCCATTGAAAAATAAAAGGTTTAAACCCCAGTCCCACCCTCTTTTTGCCGCACCTTCCAAAACATATCTCAACCCTTCGCTCCTGATTGTCAAATCCAACGGCTCTTGAACGATATCGTGCTCACAAATTGATCGCTCACGCAAACCCAAATTGGACGCGAAACAGATTATTTTATCAATTCTGCCTCCTGTGACGTGGCATCCTCTCATAGGATCGCATTTGTTTCAAGAGAAACCACATACCACCTAAACTCAACGCGAAAACCATCGTCAGGTTTCGCATTTTAAACTAAAACCACTCCTGCCATTTTATAAGACCTGCATTTAATGCATTATATGGTGATTAATATCAAAGGTTAAAACCTTTGATATATCACTTTTGATGTTTATTTGCGAATTTCAAACTGTAAAAGCTCTGATAAACTGTGTGAGAACTCTTTGCCCCAATTGTCAGCTTATACCCAAAATTTACGAATTCAACCATTAAAGATTGACTAAGAGCGGTTTCTTGATCCAGTAATCTGGACCAAACTTTAGATTCAACCACGACCTCCTCAGAACCTTTCAAGAAGCCAAATACTTATGTTTAAGGTATTTTTCGACCAATTTAAAGCCTGCAAATTCCATTTAAAACCTTCGATAACAGAACCAGGCTTTCAATTAGGATATTTCACCAAGCCAATTTACCTAAAAATACCAAAAAGAGGCCAAAACCCGGCCAATTTTTTCCAAAAAACCCTGTTATGAGCCTTTCTAAAGCCAAATTTCCAATTTTTTGAAGCATGAAGAACAAACTCAAAGACCTACAGGGTTAAATTTGTTGAATATACCCTAAAAACCCCTTTTGCAGTAAATCTATTCAGGAAACCCTCTTTTTCTGTCTTATCCCATTTGATATCCTCTGACAAAGAAAAACAACTCCTGCAAACAATTTAAGCTTGCTGTAGTTATTCCAAAATGACCAAAAATCATATCACAGCTAAACCTAGAGGTTCTAAACCAACCAAGCCTAGAGGATCCAAACCTCCTAAATCTGTAACACCTAAAGTTGTTAAATATACCCTAGTCCTCACTGCTAAATCCACTGTATCATTAAATCCTCTCCAGCCACCTGTAGTTGCTGTAGAAACCCTTCCATTGACTGATATGGACTACAAGATTTTTGATCCTATTGTAGAATTCAACCTCTTAGAAATACATAATTGGTGCTATGATAAATACTTGGAAAAATATGAAATGCCTATTTGGGAGACTCATTTGCCCAAATATATAGTTCCATTGACCCACCCTAGACAAGACCTTGTTAGATTATGTCAAAAACATTATGAACCATACCAAAGGGCCATTGTTAATGCTAACAGAGAAATCACTTTACCATCACAGCAGAGTGAATAAATCAAATGCTGCAATTACAATCTGATCCTCAATCAATCCCCCTATCTATAGAATATTTGACCCAGTTTTACTTAGGCCTAGATTTCCCAAAGAAGTTTATGATATTTCAAAACTTTTTTCCTTCCCATGTTGACATTCCTAAGTTAAACCCTCCTTATTCCATTGCCAAATTTCCTGAAGGGTCTAGACATATTATCTCAATGCTATCTTTTATACTGGGATACTTTACAGATGGATTCACTGATGAATCCATGCTTGGCTTTATATCCACCTTATCATCAGGCCAACCTCCAGCAATCATTTTTTATTATGCCAGATTCATAGCAGACAGTATTCATCATCAGCTGACCAAACTACCCACTAAAGGGGTTTTTAGATACTCATCCTACTTGTTTCACTTATTTTTATTCTTCCAAGCTGATAATTTTCCAATTGCATTGCAAAATATGGACTTAGAGGGAAATCCTCTATCTGTTATCTTCTGGACTTCCTTGCTCAGGAAAGAGGGTAGTGAGTTCACCTACATAGATTTTTCATACCTCTTTCTACATCCAGCAATGAACATTTTGTACAAAGCAGAGTAGCCTAGAGTCAATGAAGAAATGAAAAGAATCTTGCAACTATCAGAACAGAATAAAATGGGAGATTGGTTTCTTTATGAAAATCATACAGAGATAAGAATTTTTGGATCCAGCTTATTACCTTATAAGTTGCCAAAATATATGAACATGAGAATTTTTGCATTGGAGTATCTAAGACAGATTCTCAATTCTGACTCTATTAACTTCTTAGCTGCCAGGAAAAAGACTCAATTCAAGATAAAGAATCAGGTTGGTCCTTTCATCATAAACAACAAAAAGGCGGAAAAATAAATCACAAAAAGACTAGTAGAGTTTAAATTTCAAGAAATTTTTCCATGGAACTATGATCCTCAAGGGATCCTGAGCAATTTAAGGGTAAAATGTAAACTAACACCCTTCATACATGAGATTAAGCCATAGATTGAAAAGTTTGCTAATCAAGATGAATGGGTGGAGAATACACTGATAGATACAACTACTAATAACGAGACAACAGGAAAAATGGTTACAACACAAGCCCTTGAAGTTGTAAAGCAGCCAGAGACTTCAACTAAAATAAATAGAGAAGAAGGAGCATACATAGAAGAAACCACTTTAGAAACTAAATTCAAATTGATTTATAATAAAAGACTTAAATTCAGTTCAATTGGGAAAGAAATGGTAATTGACATTGAAGATACAAATGAGCCAGAGGTAAATAATGATGAAGCTATAGTGATAATCAATGAAACCCTTGTAGAGATTGAAAAAGAGAAAAAAGAAGGTAAAAACGATACTCAAATGATTGAGAAACAGAATATTATGGAGGCCTCTTCCTCACAAACAGCTGAGGAAAAGGATTTAGATATCAAAGAGAAATATAAGCAGATAAAGCAGAAGAATGAGGAAATTAAATCCGAGATATATTCTCAATTCCTCAAGCAAAAACCTGGGAATCAAAATAGGCTACTGACAGCCTTTGATTATTCTACAAAAAAAATGATTATGTCATTTTTGCAACCAACTACCTTAGCACCAAAAACAGTGGCAGATTATAAAAAGGTGGAGTTTGAGGTAGACACTGAAAATGTTCATGAGCTGGACCAAATTGAATTTCATAGACATAGCTCTGAAATGTTGCATTAAATTATGGTGACAAAGGCAATGAGTGCTAACAAGTTGCAGAATACTATTCTTAATATGCAAGATCAAATGAAGTTAGACAATGGATATTTGTATGCAAAGGACCTAAGGATTAAAGCCTTAGAGGATTTAGTTTTACAGGTGGGATATGATCCCTCAAATATTCAAGCAGTAGAATTGTTGATAAAGAAAAAGAATGATGATATTGAAGCTTTGAGGAAATAGCTAAATCTTCCTCAAAGTGAGCATCCACAAACCAAAGAAAACCTTCAAGAGCAAAGTGAAAAAGAAGAGATGATGAAGCTCATCCTCAAATTAACTACTCAGATCAAATAAATGGAATCCTAAATGGAACAACTAATCCAAGAGAAGGAAAATGTGAAAGAAACTGACACTCCTATCATTCCTTCAGTTATACCAGTGATTACCACAGCAGTGGATTCCACATTAGGAGAAAAAATAGCACCAAAATAACCACTGGAAACTACAATGCCAGTGAGTTCAACTACTACTTCAAACACAGATTCTTCTACAACGTAGGTTCAACCAACAGATGAAGCAGGTCAGATTGCTAAAGCATGGATGAAATGTCTTTGAAAACTAATGAAATCAACAGCCTAAAGAATATTATTGATAATCTTGAAGCTACAAAAAAGTTAGCTCTAATAAATCTTAAAATCGATGAACAGAAGGAAATTAGACTTGGAGAAGAAATCAAGGGCTTACAAAAAGAGCTAACTTTCACTGAGCAAATTTCATTTGTAAAAAATCATTTATGGACAAACATAATTGAATCCATTCACACTCAATGGCCTTCAATTCAGGTTATATATGAGCAGAGAGACTTATTATTAGCAGCTCAGGCAGAGATTCAAAAGACCAAGGATGAGTTAACTGATAAGCCAGCTCAGGCTTTAAAACTCATCACATTCCTAAACAGCAAGAACAGAGCAGAATTGGAAGAATTACAGGTATTGGACAGAACATAAACCATTTTACAGATTAAAAAGGTGGTAACCAAGAAAAATTTGATGAACTGCCTAGAAGAGAAATGTGAATCAATGAACATTGCCATAACAAAGTTTATGGTAAAATACATAAACTTAAGACAGAGGGGCTTGCCAGATATCCATGTTTTTAATGAAAAAATGATGTTCTAGAAGGATTATGATAAGAATATCAAGGAATTTTCCAAGGAGCAAGTCAGCAAACCATTACCACAAGGCACACCCATAGGAAAAGTCCTCCTTCAGCACTTTGAAGATTTGTTCTTTCTACAACATGAGATTAAACATCTCTTTGTGTTCAAGTGTTACACTAAAAATTGTCATCCTGACATTCTGCTATGTGTATGGGCTCATTATTACTCATACTTTCCCCCTTTGCAATTCTAACATATCAGTTCCTCATGTAAAGCCTTGAAAATCAGAGAAAAGTTCCTAAAAATCTCCTAAACTTTGGTGTCGCACTTTCTCTCTCTCTTTCTTGCAGTCTCGCACCTAATGTTCAAGTCTCATGCGTACATGAACGCACTTTCTCTGTGTTATGGGTGCGGACCCCTGTAAAGATTAAAAAGGCGCAAGTAAACTCAGAAAAGCTCACTTTCAGTAAATTCTGGAAGCTTCTAGAAAATATTTTGCGGTGGAAGAACCGCTCTTATGAGGTTCATGTATCCCTTACATTGTGGAGCTAACCCCTTGATGTGAGGAGCTTATCCCTTTAAAGGAGGATTCTATCCCTTCATAGTTGGAACTGAAAACCTCCTCCTTTTCACTATAAAAAGAGGCATTGGGTAGCCTCAAGGGGAGTTCAAGCTTTAGAATATTTGAGGTTAAGTGCTGTTAAGATTCAGACTCAGTTAACTAAGACTTTTGTCAGGAGAGATTACATACCTCTATTCGTCTTGTTTGGAGGAGTGTAAAGCTTATCAAAGTAGAGGAGACTCCTGCTTCAGACCTTGGGAAGACCTGTGCAACATCAAGGCTCAGGTTGTAAGGTTTTCTTTATTTTGAAATTAATACAAATATACTCATTTTTCTCAATAAGCTGTTAGTTAATGGTTTATTTCATAGATTCCTTGATCACTATGATAAGCATGGTTTATGATTATGTCTATACAAGTGCTATTTAATAATTTGCTTGTTTGTGACTGCAGGTTTACGAAGATAACTCCTTCAAGTGCACGAGGGACAACAACGATTTCAAACAAGTGCTGGACATACGGTAAGTCTTTTACACCTCTATAGATATTTTTGTAAATCATATATGCTTAGAGAAAGATTATTTTATTTGGCTGTTTGTTGCTAGATAATTTTAGTACTAGGGAGATCGGTCTTGTCCGCAAGACGGATTAATCCACACAACAAATTGGCGACTCCGCTGGGGAAAGAACTTGTTGTTTTTGGTTCTCTTTATATTTTGATTTGAGGAAACGTTTTTCCTGGTTTTTGATTGATAGATATCTTCCTGGGTAGCTTAGGTTTTCTCTGTTTTTGAAAATTTTGAAATCTTTTATGTTTTTCTCTAGTTTTTCAGGGGACCGCACTTTGTCTTATTTGCACAGTGCGGGCAGTTTCGTACTTACCCTAAGTAAACAGTGCGGGACCGCACCTGTTACTTTTGGAAGCCTGTGGACCCTGTTAAAATTTTGAAAAACTCCAGATTCCTTTCTTCAGTTTATCTTTATTTTGATTTAGAGTTTTTGGGTTCTGCCCAGATTGATGATTGTTTCTATCAAAATCCTTTTGTGAATGAATCTCAGCAGTATTGGTGTTTGATGATTTTCTAGAAGTTTTGCATTTTGGATTTCTTTTCACTTGGTCTTTGTAGTGATTCAAAGCATTGGCAGTTTGAAGTACCTCAGATTACGTTGTTCTTTTTGTATTTTTTCTAAATCTGACCTGATTTTGAAATCATCCTTTATTGAGAAATAGAGCTACTTATTTCTCTGCAAATCTTCGAAAAAAACTTTGTTATAGGTTTTTCGAATTTCATTTTTTATAAAAACAATATTTGAGTGTTTTTGATCCGTTTGTTATTCTGGACGAATAGATCCTTAGTTTTTTGAATAACTAAGTAAAACATTCTTCAAAAAATATTAAAGCTTTTATTCAAGTAGATTGTTAAAGTTTGTAGATCGCGAAATTAGTAGTTTTCAGTGTTTTTAAAAATTTGTAGATTTCTTTTGAAGGAAACTTATTTTTGTAGCTTCATTTTTTTGAAAGTGAAAGGATTTTGTTGTGAGCTTTGATAATTTGTCTCATTTTGAGTTATTGTTGAAAAGACAAAAATATTTTCTTTCAATTATTCTTTATGTTCAAAGAAGGAATTGTTTATTAAAAGAATTGCATTCTCCAACTCTTTCTTTACCTAGAATTTCATTGAAAGAAAACGATTTGATTATCATTTTTTAGGTGCATTTTTAGTGTTTTTGGAAATCGATTCTTCACACCATCAAAGTTTCATTTCCGCACCCATTGAATTAAGAAACAGCTCCTAAAAGTAACGCTTAATTAAAATTCATCTAGTAATCTTTTTATTTTCTAGGGCTCTTATCACCAACATAACTTAGGCTAGTATCTTGGAGTAGGGAGTAATTAACTCTCCAAGATAGTAAAAACAAACACGTAGACAAATCTTGCGGTAGGAAATAAATCCAATTGTAATTTGTGTAATCTGGGAAGCTTCTCTTAAAGAAGTCAATCACAAGATCATGTCCAAACCTTTGAGACAATCAATTCTGTTTCATTGGGGAAGATAGAAGATTTTGCGCGCATTACAAACGGTAAACCTTGGATTAACCATTGTCGAGGAGCCTGGGGTCACTTGTCGGTAAACCTCGGATTAATCATGTCGAGGAAACTTCAAGGGGATTGAGATTTTTTACTCTACCGTTGCGTGTGGGATCGGATCGTAGACTGTTCCCCCAATTATATTTGTTACTGTTGGTAATCTTAGTGTCCATAAACTTAAGATTATTTCCTAAGGTGACGGTGAAGGAAAGATCTCACTGTACCTGGAGCAGACATCGACTAGACTCACTTAGACTCTCTGGGGGGTTCTCTTCACACGAGATGGTTTTGTGAGGAAACTTGTGCCAGTCTGTTTCATTAAGCAGGTTTTCGGGGTAACTGTTCCAACCGCCCTTTCTGTATTAAATTTCTACTAAGTTGGATTTCATCACCAACTAGTGGTTTTAGTACGGGAAGTTACTGTTTGTGTGTGGTTTGAACTCTTAGATTTTTAAGAGTGTGATTCAGTTGTTTATTTCTTTAGATACTTTAGGTGTTTTCATTGAAATTTTCTTTGTTTGCGTGTGATTCGTTAATATTTAATCGTGGCGGAATTGCCGAGACAATCCCGAAGACTACAAGGGAAACCCCCTGAATATACACCAAGCCAGCTTGAAGGGATTCGTGCTCTGGTATCATCTAGCAGCGGTAGGATTAGATCAACAGAAGTTGGAACTTCATCTATAGTTATTCATCCTGATCATCAAACACCCATAACAGAACACATTCAAGAACCGATTTCATTTTCTGAAGTTACTGGTAGTATTTCTCCTTCCAGTGAACTAGCTGACGAACCTGAAATCTCTGAACCTGAAACTGAATCTTCTATTTTGGAAACATCCTCAGGATTTATTACACCAACTTCTAGCGATACTGGTTCACCTAGGGTAAGAAATATTGTCACTGGCGATCTTCCATCTGGACTTATTTCTATCGAAAAAATTACTAATCCAGACGAAGAGTTATCTCTTCCCGAATCCCCTCAGTCTTTAAATCTTAGGGAGCGTGAATCTATTTTCTACAGCCCTATTCGAACTAGTGCTTGGTATCTATCTTTAACAAACTTTTTAGAGAATCCGGGTCTTGCTTTTTCTCCACCTCGAATTCCATTTCATCCTACACCCAGAGGTTACTATCCGTCATCCATTATGGCAAGAGAGTCATCCATGTTTTCCCAGACACCGGAAGAATTTTACATGGTGGTCCTTCTGTTCCTTCGGGATATCAGGTTATGTCTGGTACTTTCTCGGGAGCAGCTCCTCAACCAATTGAACAAGTGTTATCATCTAGTTTAAGTGGAATTAAAACTGAAATGTCGAACGCAGATCAAATCTTTATGATGTCTGGTAATATTTCGAATCCTCAACCTCAAGGCAGTCAGTTACCGCCTGGAGGGCAATCTCAAGGAAATCAGTTACTGCCTGGGGGGCATCCTCAAGGTAGTCAGTTACCGCCTGGGGGAAAACCTTCAGGAAGTCAGTTACCACCTGGGGGGCAACCTCAAGGTAGATTTTCCCCAGGACAAACTGTGGAATCATATTATTTTGGAGGGCAACCTCAAGGACAATACATACCTCAAGGTTATCAACCTCAAGGACAGTACATACCCAAAGGTCAACCCCAAGCTCAATATGCTCCTCAGGGTCCTTATCAACCCCGGCTTCAGTACATGCCTCAGGGTCATCAACCTCAAGTTCAGTACCCAATTCAAGGTTTCCAACAGCCTTCTGGAGCCGGAAATTGACCACTTACTTATCAACCCTACGTTCAACCAGGCTATGGTCCTTACGTTCAACCTTCTACGGGACAATACCTCGGAATGAATATGGTGTGGGATCTGTCCCAATATCAACAGCCTATGCAGCCTAATGTGCAGTTGCCTTCTCAACCTGGACAGCCTTTGGTTCCTGGTCCAACCCGGCAACCCATCCAATCCACTATTCAAACTCCTGCACCTAGTTCTATTCAGCAGTCTGGGCCTAGTACACCTCAGACACCGCCTCAAACTGCTGCAATTGTTGCGACGTATTTTCAACCTACAACACCTGTTTCTAGAGTATCTGTAGCTCCGAGTTCTTCTATCCCTGCATCCGTGAAAATCCCTCAAGTCTCTGTACCCTAGTCAGGACCTTCAGTTCAGACTTCGGTCCAGATGCCTATGGAACAAGCTGGTACAAGTACGGTGGTCACAAGTCAACCGCAATTCACATATAAAACGTACCAGGGACAGCCTCAATTTGGTCTCGTTTCACAAAATCCAAATTATCAGTATCAACCATACCCTGGCTACACTTATCAGCAGCCTCAACAACCCCAGTTTGGTCTGGTTAATCCTGTTTACCCGGGAGGTTACACAATTCCTAATGCAACTCTGATTCCCAGTTATCCTGGGTATCCTCCTCCTAGAACTGCTTTGGCTACTCAAGGTTTTCGCGACCCTAACCGTCAATTACCATTTATTGCAACTTTGGATTTACCTGATTTGACGCGCCTTACGAATGATCCAATTTTCTATTATCCGTACTGGCCGCCAATGCCGCATAAGTTGCCCAGTGATATACCGAAATTCGAACGTAAGTCAGGAGAGGATCCATCAAATCACGTGATGACTTATCACCTCTGGTGTGCGTCTAATTCAATAATTGATGATTCAATTCGCTTACGTCTTTTCCAAATAACTCTTATTGGTCTTGCCACCAAATGGTACATTGAGTTACCACGAGGCTCGTTTAATAATTTCAGTCAATTAGAACTGCCTTCTTGACTCATTTTCAGTTGCCTATCAGATACGACAATGGCATGGAACTATTAACTTCACTGAAGCAATCTACGTCCACATATATTTCTGATCATATTCATGAATGGCGACGTAGAAGGCATTTGGTGAAAGTTTACATTCTGGATCAAATTTTGACGGAATGGTTTGTTAAATCATTATTACCCAAGATCACTGAGGATGTTGCTAAGGTTGGCATTTTTACTGAGGAGCAAGTAATTGCTCAAGATCAGTACCTTGACCTCGTTTATACGCAGTCAGGTACTTTACATGAAAAAATCCCCGATCTTCCAAAACAAGGTCAAATAGTTGCAGCTCCTTCAGGATCTCATGCCGTTGATGGTATGATTGGTACAGTAAATACAAAAATCAAGAAGAAATATTCAAATAATTCTTCTCCTATTATAACTTTACCTGATTCCCCGAAAGGAGAATCTTCCCCCGAAATTTTTGCTGACATTCATGTCGTAGAGACATCTACGACCAAATCTAAATCCGGCGGTAAAAAGAAAGGGAAGAATAAAAACAAAAAGAATTCAAAAGAGAAAACTGATAAAAACAAATCCAATGACGAAAAATGAAAACCTCGCTATCCTTGTTACATTTGTGACGAGGATCATTTTACTAAAGAATGCCCACATCGAGCAGAGGTTGCAAAATTAGTTAAAGGTTCACAACAACCTGTTGTCTTGAAGGATCCTTTTCCAACTCAAGATAGTAAAATGGTTGGTTCTACCTCAAATACCTCAGAAGAACCTATTATAATGATGTCTCATGTACGGATTGCGACGCGATCGCAAGATTATGGTACTAAGAATCCTGTTGATGGTAAAGAAGTAGAATCTTCTAGTGCAAACACATCAACTACACCTCCTCCTGTTTCTGGTCCGCTACAGATCGAGAAACCAAATCCAGACTTAATAATCAAACCGCCTGCTAAGGGTGTTCTTCGTAAATCAGCGTTCAATCCACATGCAAGAGCTGCTCAGAATTACAACATTGTTGAAGATTTAGCTATTTCCCCTTCAACAATGTCGGCTTTGGAAGTGCTGCAATCATGCCCAGCACAGCGTAAATTGCTTTTGTCTGCCATAGGAACTGTCGATATTCAGGATTCCAACCTTATCATCTTCGATTTAGAAAATAGTACACCTCGCCTACCTTGTCAAATGGCTTTCCAAATTCCAGTGTTAGTCAAAATCAGACCGATCTTTCGGACTGTGATTGATGAGGGAGCTTCAACGTGTATTATGTCGATCCAGTGTTGGAAATCGCTTGGTTCTCCTACACTCAATCAGTCTCCGACAATTCTAAAGGCTTTTGATGGCCGAGGTTTTCACCCTTTTGGTATTTTGCAGGATTTACCCATAGGGGTCGAAGGTAAAATTGTAAATCTAGATGTGGAAGTGGTTGATGCCCCTCTAGATTACAACCTTCTTCTGGGCCGCAGTTGGTCTTATGCTATGACTACTGTTGTTTCTTCGTTCTTTCGACTCATAAAATTTCCACATCAAGGAAGGATCATTACAATAGATCAGTTAACTTATTTTTCTTCCGATCCAACCTCTACAGAAACAATCCAACACATTGGTAAAGCGGCTATCCCTTACAAGGATGTTGGAGTAGGTTTGATTAAATATTCTGGTTTACTAGGAACTTTTTCCTTTCCTCCTCCTAACATATCGCCTTCTACCGCAACTATTCATATGATTTCGTCAGACATTGTTATGTTTGATGATCCTTGGGTCGTACCTTCCGACTCTGAGTTAGATTCATTTGATGGCATGATGCCTTTGAGTACATTTGAAATTGCGTATCAGACTGTACGATCACTTTCTGACCCCTCTTATACCGAAACTGATCCGATGAATGGGATCCATGAGGAATCACTTTCTATATCTAGTTTAGCCACAACGACATTTCCTGACCTTGTTCATACTGATGAGCAGATTCGTGAACTTTTGTCTGTTGAAGATTTACCATGGGAAGATCTACATCATCGATCTTCATTTTTACCTGAGCTGGATCATTTTGAAGATGATTTCACTTCTATTTTTACTGTTGAATATGTCAAAGAACCGCAGAATCCATTGCAAAATCCTGATTCTGAGTTAAATTTGGAAAATATCTCTAGAACGATTCCAATTGACATTTCAGTAAAGCCAGGAATAATTGAAAACATTCATATAGGTGCTTGTTGTACAGAAGATGAAATTCAAACTTATAAAGCCCTATTTCAAGAATTTCGTGATGTGTTTACCTGGTCCCATGAAGAAATGCCAGGAATTGATCTGTCAATTGTCGTACATGAAATCAAGACTTACCCAGATGCCAAACTTGTTCGTCAATGTTTATGTCAAATACATCCTAGAAAAGCTACTGCTATCAAAGCTGAAGTTGAAAAATTACTTCGTGTAGGTTTTATTTATCCAATTCCTTTAATGGAGTGGGTATCGAATATTGTTCCTGTTACTAAAAAACAAGGAACGATACGAGTATGTATCAATTATAGGGATATTAATCGAGCTTGTCCCAGAGACAATTATCCAACCCCCTATATCGATCAAATAATCGATGATTGTGCCGGCAGTGAAATGTTTTCCTTTATGGATGGTTTTCCGGTTACAATCAAATAAACATACTCCCTGCTGATCAGCCAAAAACAGCTTTAATTTGTCCATGGGGGACATTTTCTTATTGCAAACTACCTTTTGGGTTAAAGAACGCTAGAGAAACTTTTCAAAGGGCTATGTCTTACGCATTTCATGACATTAAGCACATTGTGCAGCCTTATCTCGATGATTTACCTGCTCATTCATCGCGTAAGGCCGACCATCTCACTCATTTACGAGTTATCTTTATGAGATGTAGGCATTATCAAATTAGGCTGAATCCACACAAATGTGTTTTCTATGTAGAATCGGGTCGCTTACTGGGATTTTTTGTTTCGAAAGTAGGCATTCGCGTTGATCTGTCGAAGGTCGAAGCTATTATCAATTTACCTCCTCCTTCGAATTTGCGCCAACTCCAGTGTTTGCAGGGGAAAGAAAACTTTTTACGTCGGTTCATTCCTAACTACACCGAGCTTACAAAGGGTTTTACTCGGTTGCTGAAACAGAAAATTCCATTCTTTTGGGATGAGATCGCTGATCGATCTTTTGATGCACTTAAACACGCGTTGACCCATGCACCGTTATTGCATCCTCTCAAATTCAACCAGGATTACATTTTGTACCTCGCCGCCTCTCATTCCACAATTGGGATGGTTTTAGTTTAGGAAGACGAATCTAAAACTGAACATGTGATTTACTATCTTAGTCGAAATCTGTATCCAACTGAGATTAAATACACACATGTGGAGAAATTGGCCTTGGCAGTTGTTCAAGTTGTTCAAAGATTTAGACACTACATCTTATTACGCAAAACCACAGTAATTTCTGACTGTAACCCTATGATGTACATTTTGACCAAATAATTGCTAGGGGGCAAGTATTCCAAATGGATAGTTATCCTGCAGGAATTTGACTTGAAATTTGAAAAATCCAAGGCAAAGAAATCTTTGGTTTTCGTGGAATTGATGTGTGATTTCCCCTCTACTGATACTGAAACTGTGGCAGAAGAGCCCATTGCGGACGAATCTTTGTTTCTTATCAGTACACTTGATCCATGGTATGGGGATATTATCATTTATCTCCAAAACAAATCTTTTCGGGCTGAAATCTCATGATCTCAGCGACGGAAAATACGTTTCCAATCCCAGCAATACAATATTATTGGTGATACACTCTATCGTCGTGGTGAGGATTCTGTTTTCCAACACTGTCTTACTCATGAATAAGCTGAGAAGGTTTTAAATTACTGTCATTCTAGGGCATGTGGCGGTCATATGTCTGGGTATGCCACAGCTCAAAAGATATTGCGCGCTGGTTATTTCTGGTCGTCGTTATTCAAAGATTGTATTTATGCCGTCTGGAATGCCACAATTGTCAACTTTTTTATTGTAAGATGTGTGCACCACCCGCTCCTCTTCACCCTATAATTGTTGTCAGTCCTTTCGCAAAATGGGGTATTGACTTTATTACATATAACCCTCACTCGGTCGGGGGGCATGCGTATATTATCTTAGCAGTATATTATTTTACTAAGTGAGCCGAGGCGATGCCTACATTTTCGGCTGACGGCAAGACTGCTGCAAATTTCATATTCAATCACATAATTGCTAGGTTCGGTGTTCCTCAAGACATTATTACAGATCATGGAAGTCACTTTCAGAATATCATGATGACTAAACTGACAGATCAACTTGGCCTGCGCCATGATAGTTCCACTCCGTATTATCCACAAGCTAATGGTCTGGTTGAAGCTATCAATAAATTTTTAGTCATTATGATTAGACGAATTATTGGTATTCACAAAACGAATTGGCATTCCATGTTATTTTCAGCACTTTGGGCATATCGAACCTCGATAAAAACATCAACTGGTTTCACTCCCTTTCATCTGGTTTACGGTTTGGAGGCTGTGTTACCAATTGAGTGTGAAATTCCGTCTTTGAAATTAGCCATAGAATTACTTCCAGCTACGTCTGAGGAGGAGAAACATTTTTTTTACTTGGCTCAGTTAGATGAGAATCGAAGAAATGCTGCAATAGCAAATGAGGCTCATGTCAAACGGATAAAAGCTCAGTATGATAGAAGTGTTACCCCTCGAAATTTTTCAGAAGGATACCTAGTCTTAGTTTATGATCAAGCCAACAATAAGCTAGGAGCTAGAAAATTCGTGCCTATGTGGCATGGTCCTTTCATTGTTAAGCGAAAGCTGGCAAAAGGGGCCTATGAGCTGATAGATTTTAACGGTGTTCCTTTAGATAAACCTAGAAATGGGCTTTATCTAGTGTGGAGATTTAATTATATTAGATTTCTTTACAGCTGGTGTGTTTTAGATTAGAAAAGTGTGCCTAGTTTAGAAGTGTGTTTTGTCACTATTCCTGCTTATCTGAGTTTTACTCTTGATATTGCAGATGTCGATGTCTCTTCAAACCTACGTTGGTTTTGCTGATGGAGCTTGTCGTAGTACACGGAACATTTCTTCCGCAGCTTGGGTAATGTATTCACCCTCTGACGAGTTAGTATCCATGCATGGGGTAAGCCTTGGTTAAACAACGAATAACATTGCAGAGTATAGTGCAGTGATTGAGTTATTATCTGAATCCATATCTTTTGGAATTCGGAGTTTTATTGTTAGGTTGGATTCTGAACTTGTTGTATTACAGCTCAACAGGGTTTATGCCATTAGAAATCCAGTGTTATTACGGTTATTTTTAAGAGTTCGTCTCTTGGAACGTGAATTTGATTACATTGAATATCAACATATTCCAAGACATTTAAATACATTAGCAGATGCAGTTGCTTCTAGTATGATAAATCGACATTTGCAATGATCAAAATAGTAAATCAAACAACATTCATAACATGTACACAGATAGCCAGTAAATAGTGATATATCATAGTATAGAAGTGTTTTCAAAAAATATACATTGTCTTCGATCATAGGTGGGAAAAACCTTATGATCGGCAAAAATGGTAATACAAAATATCAAAAGTATAAGTCTACGACAAGATCATCCCATCACTGATGGTGATCACGATAAGAGACCACTGCCCGGGCCACCCTACACAGGAACCTCCTAAAAGGTCCTGAAACACCAATCACGTATCTCTGTAATCTGAGAGGAATCTCATCTATGTCTGTCTCTGGAATATCTAGAGTCAGACGCTCTAGGTGATGCTCTAAATCAGACAGGATCTCTGTTGATTAGCCTACTGGGGCTAGTGCGGCTACAACTGTTTGTCTTCTTTCATAAGGTTGGAGATGGGCTGGTCGCCGTGGGCCCACATATGCATTCAAAACTTTTGGTTATTAATTTCAAGACGATTAAAAAACAAAAGATTAGAATTAGAAATTGTTGAAAATGATTTTACCTGATTCATCCCACTGTTCCCCTGCTGGGAGAGTCATCTCTCGTTCACTGCGGAAATCTATCTCGGCATATGGAAACTCCTCTATAACAAAAATTTTGTGTTCCAGCCAACGAAAATATGAAGGAGGAAATCGAACAATCTCAGCGCCCTCAATACCGTGACGGGCCATCAATGCAACCCAACGAACCATCCTAGGTTCTCGAGGTCGACTAGCATCGACAAGAATACTCTGTGGAGCTAAAATGGGGATCCTCTCTAGAGAAAAAGTGACCACGATGGATCCATACCCAAAGTTATTTAGTTTTCCATTTTTTTCTCTAGTTAGTTGGCATTTTACATTGGCCAACATAGCTTTGCACCAGTTGAAAATGGTGCCTCGAAAACAGTCCACAACAATGCGCATCTGGGAACCGGTAGCTACATGCAGCGCTGCACTCCCACATATTCTGGTAACAGTAAATGCAATAAATTTCAGCTCGGGACGGATGATAGTTTTTATATCAATCCGTTTGTCCCTGGGGTCTGCCTGGTCATTAGAGAATTCTTGTTGAAGACTAACGACAGTTTGGCCACTTGGCCTTGTCCCAAACAAGGAAATTTGTTCGCCCCTCTTGGACAAACCAGTCAGAAAATAAATATCCTCCCTCTCGATTTCGAGCCGGTGGCCATCAATAATGAAACACTGGTCCTGCATGTTCCACCTGTTTACCAGCCATGTTAGGAGGTCTACCTGTGCCCTCATGCCCTGAATGGCCTAGAATTTATATAAACCACATGCTCTTAATGCTTGCATTGTGGGAAAATGGAGCATTGTAGCGTCATCCACATCGTCATGCTCATGTTCTCTCCAAATCAACATCTTGTTAATCCTACAATGCATAAAAAGATATGTTAGAACAATCTAATTTGAAAATTTTTGGGCGCCAAATGAGAAATTTGATTTTGAAATTTAAAAACGCGGGGACCGTACTTTCCCTTTGTACACAGTGCGTAGGAACGCACGCGCTCTGTGGGAAAAGTGCGAACCCACGACTTTTTTCTACATAGGAAAAATGTGGGGTCTGCAGGGCCCATGTGTGGCACCTACGGACCTCCGCGGGCGATTTCTTAAACTATATTTTTCCCTTAAAAATAAAATCTAAAGCCTAAAAATGAATTGTAAACGGATGAAATGCAAGATTAAGAGGTCGTGAATTACCTAGGACTGACGGTTCTCGATTTCGTCGGACGGATTTTCCAGAATCTTCACAGGAACTTTTTTACCCAAAAGCTTCTACTTTTCACTCTGAACTTGAACGGTAAAAATGAAGTTGAAAAAGTCCTTTTTATAAGTTTTTTCGAATAGATGAATTTTTAATTTATTTATTTTTCACTTTAAAAAGGGTATTTTTGAAAGCATTTTTACTTATCTTAAACAGGTATGTGTAATGTTTCAAGTTTTTGTGCAGAAACTGGATTTTTCAGGTGAACTGATCGTTTTTCAACAAAGAGCATACTTTTATCACTTTTTCGGACTCTTTAAAAAATTTTACGAAAAAGCGAAACCTTGGAGTCCTCTTTTAAGCCCTTTTCAGACTCTCTAAATATGAAAAGATTGCCGAGTACTTGATTATTCGAACTCGTTAAAGTAAATGAATGATCATCCTTTCAGTATAAGTTTACCCCTTTTACGGACTGAAATGGACTATTTACGAAAAAGGTATACATTGACTAATTACGGTCAATAGAGTTCTCTCCCGCATTATTTTATCCTTTTTCGGGCTCGAGAGACTAAATTTACGAAAAAGTACACCCATGGAGTTTTCTTAAGTTTTTCTTCTAACTCCCTAAAACTGAAAAACACTGAGTTTCTCCTATATTGGACTCGTTAAAACTTAACAGTAAAGGACCTGTTCAATTTTAAACAGGAACGAACCACTCCTTCTTAGGGTTCGAATCTTAAACTAAGTTGGACTCATCTGAAGGATGAACTTATAAACAAGCAAATGTTATCCTCCTCAAGCTTGTCAAAAATAAAGAGGTACTTGCCAGCAATGGTGGGGGAAAAGAGAGAAGAATGGACATGTTTGTTGTATTTTGATTTTTCAAAAATCCAGTTAACCACTCTTGAACACGACACTTTTTGTTCACCTGGGTTGGGAAATCCTTTACCTAACAGTTAATCAAACCACATTGAAATTCTTCAGCCGGTTTCTGGGTATTATCTTTGGGTTAATTGTCACCAAGCCATCTGCAGTGTCGTTATGTGTTCAAGAGGACAGTTTAAATAAACCATTCATCTGCAAAATATCTATCATTCATTTTGACCATCCCTAAGTCAGTCCTTGCCAATATATTTTCAAAACTTGATCTATGATTTCGTGTTGTGGGCTCGCCTACAACGGATCACTTTCTATCGACGACAACTCATTATCTAGGAAGTGATCTAGAAATCGTCGGTACCTTGAAATTTTCATGCCTTAATGGCAGGTTTCTCGCCTTCGACGACAGGTTGCATCATTGACCTTCGATCGAATGATTTCGTGACATGTTCAACTTCAGCTGATTCATTCACATTTCATGGATTATACTGAGTACTTTGAGAGCCATTGACATTACTGGTGGTTACTCTCACACTTGTTAATTACAGTTTACATCATTGACTGGTAATCAAGTGGTTTCTACCATGTTCAACTTCGACACATTCATTCGCATGGATAGAATCGTACTAGTTCGAGATGCAGAAATCAAGACCCTGGATCTAGTTTCTACCATCTAGGCTACGAGGAATTTTGTTATCATTTATACAGTGGACTATTTATAAACAGATGGCTGCGTCCATACTGTGTCTACACATGTCTATATTGTGATGTACTCAAAATCATTCCTGTATCAGAACAGTTTGAATCAGTTTCTAGTTAGTTTTGATCTGAGTATGGGAATGCCTACCTCAGCGATGATATATATATATTGCATTGAATGTTTTTATAGGTTCCGACTGGGATTTCCACAAGATGATCCTTGAAATGATAAATTACTGCACTCTTCATATATGACAGACTTCAGCTTCATCTATTCCAGACTTTGCACTTTAGGGGGCAATCTGTTACACTTAAAATTTTCATCCTGACATTCTGCTATGTGTATGGGCTCATTATTACTCATACTTTCCCCCTTTGCAAGTCTAACATATCAATTCCTCATGTCAAGCCTTGAAAATTAGAGAAAAGTTCCTAAAAATCTCCTAAACTTTGGTGTCGCACTTTCTCTCTATCTTTCCTACGGTCCCGCACCTAATGTTCAAGTCTCATGCGTACATGAACGCACTTTCTCTGTGTTATGGGTGCGGACCCTTGTAAATATTAAAAAGGCACAAGTAAACTCAGAAAATCTCACTTTCAGTAAATTCTGGAAGCTTCTAGAAAATATTTTGCGGTGGCAGAACCGCTCTTACGAGGTTCATGTATCCCTTACCTTGTGGATCTAACCCCTTGATGTGAGGAGCTTATCCCTTTGAAGGAGGATTCTATCCCTTCATAGTTTGAACTGAAAACCTCCTCCTTTTCACTATAAAAAGAGGCATTGGGTAGCCTCAAGGGGAGTTCAAGCTTTAGAATATTTGAGGTTAAGTGTTGTTAAGATTCAGACTCAGTTAACTAAGAATTTTGTGAGGAGAGATTACATACCTCTATTCGTCTTGGTTGGAGGAGTGCAGAGCTTATAAAAGTAGAGGAGACTCCTACTTCGGACCCCGGGAAGACCTGTGCAACATCAAGGCTCAGGTTGTAAGGTTTTCTTTCTTTTGAAATTAATACAAATATACTCATTTTTCTCAATAAGCTGTCAGTTAATGGTTTATTTCATAGATTCCTTGATCACTATGATAAGCATGGTTTATGATGATGTCTATACAAGTTCTATTTAATATTTTGCTTGTTTGTGACTGCAGATTTACGAAGATAACTCCTTCAAGTGCATGAGGGACAACAACGACTTCAAACAAGCGCTGGACATACGGTAAGTCTTTTACACCTCTATAGAGCTTTTTGTAAATCATATATGCTTAGAGAAAGATTATTTTATTTGGTTGTTTGTTGCTAGATACCTTTAGTACTAGGGAGATCGGTCTTGTCTGCAAGACAGATTAATCCACACAACATCAAGCCCACTTTTGCTAAATACATAGAGGCTGATGAGAATTTTAGAAATCTAAATAATGTTAAAATTCCCAATGAATAATAGTGGCAAACATTTACAGATTTAATGTAAATATGAGAGGTAAAACAGTGAAGAAAATTACCTTGAAAAACAGTCAAAAAGAAAAAGTGAAATAAAAGGACAGTCTGCTGATTTTTTACTGCACAAAGATAAATTTTTACAGCAGTAAATAGTGGAAATATCAGTCAAAAGTGTATCAGCATTAAAGAGTAGCTTTAAAGAGTATCAGACGAAAGATTATCAGCTAAGGCAACTCAAATGAAGATATTTTCTAGCAGCCAGCAAAGCAAGACAGCTAATCACTCAAAAGCTCCTTGTTAGATAAATTAGTTCTATTTGTTTTGGATAAAAGGACAGCTTGTTGATTTGTTAAGCAACTATCCCTCTTATTTTGTAAAGATATTTTCTATTTCCTAAAGATATTCCTAGATGTCTCCTTGGATATCTGTAACTACATTTTGTATAAATACTTTTACATTAGAAATATTCAGGGTGGAATAAAATTGTTGGACTTACTATAGACTTTTTGTTGAACATTGGAGGCTATTGTGTGTTGATTTCGAAGTAGCAGACTAGACAAAGCTAAAATGTCATCATAATTCAAGATCCCTGTGATAAGCTAATGAGTGAAATAATCCCTTCTTGTCATTGTTTTCTTTTCTGAGTTTCATGCAATTCATTATATGTTTGTTCTATCTGAATGTGCAACTAGGAATATTACTGAAGGTTAGTCTAAGTGCTCCCTTTTTTTAACTAGTTACCATTTAAATGTTTTCTGCTAATTTTCGGTGTTATGAATCCTTGATTTCTCCTACTCTCGTTTGACCCCTGCCTCCTTCTTCCATTTTCTGGATCAAAGGATCCTTCATTTCCCTTTATCCCAATCATACCATTTCACCAAAAAACACTTTCCCAAATCTCTGAGGGTTATCTATCTTGCCCTGAATACATTTGTACCTTTTCGGCCTTGATTTCTAGTGCTGCTAGCTAGATTTAGACTCCATAGCCCAATGGAAAAGTTTATTTCTCTCTAGTTTACCTCTAAGTGATTTTTTCCCACCAAAACCTTAAAAAAAAAAAAATTGTTCTATCATAACTAGCCTAAAAACATAAATCAAAAACAAAGATAAAAATTAAAGAGAGAGCCCTCTCTGAATTATAGGAAGCCTAGATCCTAGAATTTGAAGTAGGTTTGTGGTTACCTCTAGTGTTCTTGGACTAAAAACTCAAATCCCACAACTTAAGAAATTACTAGAGTGATAACATACTGGCGACCATACTGGGGAACTAACCAATCTCCAGTCTTAAATTTAGTCTTAAAGGAAGATCTTTCATTTATATTTTTACTTTAAGATTATTTTTTATAGGTTGTGGGTATTCAAAACAGTCATTCTGGCTTCTAGGAAAACCTACTATACGAGGTCTAACCCGGATCCTAAGCGTGCAGTTATAGTAGATAACCCAAATCAAATTGGTAAAAAGAAAAAACAAACTTTCAATTTAGAAACTGAAGTACCATTAAGAAAATCCAATTCTTTACCCAAAGAGTTAGTGAGTTTAAATGATATTGATTTTGATCTGAAGTTTGAATATTCATTGTTTAAAACTAAATCTGAAACTAATTTGAAAAATATTGTTATAGATCTTATTTTCCTTTCATTTTTGAATGCAAACAGAAAAATATTTCAGTAGGAACAAATTCAAATAAATTTGAATATCAAAATATAGTTGAAAATATTAATGTTTCATTGATCAAAGATATTAATGAAGCTATTGAATTAGCTCATTTGTTATCTTACATAAAACCTCCAGTTTCTCAATTGCATACAACAATAATACCAACAACAGATTCATCTTTATATGTTGTTACCTCATTTATAGATACTTCTGCATGTTCATCTACAGACCATTTCATTCCTAAATTGCCTTTGCAGCTTGGGATGTTATTTCCTTCATCCACTCAATCCACTGCATCCACTATTTTGCATTCAGATTTTATAAGCACCACATATTTATTTCCCAGTAATTCCATTTACATACCAGCTTCATTTCCCAGCTCTTCAACTACATTTGTTATTTCATCAGCTGCCATATCCAGCACTGCCCCTATCATTATTGCTATACCTCCTAGCTCAGCAAAGCTTCAAGCCATGGCTGCTAGGTATGCTCCCCTTGGCTTACCCCAAAACCTCCATGATATGCCTCAAGATTACCAAAAAAATGTACCATTGTTTGATGGCATTTCACAATATACTGCTCAACAACATGTAACTAGAATGATAGATTTCTGTTAAATTTATGAAATTGATGAGTCAGATGTCCAGATGAGGTTATTTTCCCAAAGTTTGACAGGTGAAGTTTAAAAATGGTTCAAAAATTTAGCTACCGGTAGTATAGCTGACTTAGCTACATTTCATAGAATATTTTTAAATAAATGGGAAAGGAAAAAGAACCCCCTTCAAATTTTGTCTGAGTTTGATGCTTTGGAAATATCTCCTACTGAGTCTGTCCAAGACTATTGCACTAGGTATAGCATTGTCTATTATTATATTCCTGCAACTCTTAAACCTACTCCTTACTTTGTTCTGCTCAAATTCCCTGATGGATTTGATACATATATGGCCTATCAATTGAGAGAAAGAGATGCCCAAACCTTAGAACCGATGCAATTAGATGATGTAAGTGTAGAAATCAACATTTTAGCTAGGAAGGGCGGACTTATAAATGAAAGAAGAGTTAAAATTAAAGAGGAAAGTTCAAACTCAGATGTTAAATTGGACTTATTTGCTAAAGCTTTAAAAAGGGTGGTAGAAAGATCAGATAATATAGATAGAAAACCTCAATGGGATAATCAACCAAAGATTAGAAATCCCAATTTCAGAAGAAGAAAAAAACATTAATTCTGGAAAAGCTAAAGAATCAGCTCTAGACCAAAACATTAGGCCCCCATTCCAGGAGAACTATGCTGAAAGTTCTCAAAATAATGATGAAGATGAGGATGACATAAATCATCTAATGGGAATAGATGAAAACAACACCATTTTCCTCACTCAGGAAGATCTGGAACTATTTGAGCTTCAACAACTCAAATTAAACTCCAGTGAATCTTTTGACTACAAACAGGGTTATGACTTTGCCATAAATGAAATACATAGTCAGTATAACCTTAGAAACAAGAAAAATAATGAATCTTCTACTAAAATAAATTCCCAAAATCAAAATAAGAAAAATGTAGAAGTCCCAAAAATAAAAAATTTGCAAATTCTACCAAGGGAAAATAAGAAAAATTCCAATCCTTCCAGTCCTAAAAATAAAAAAGTCCCAAAATTATTGGCATTACTGATGAAGTAGCTCAATATTCCAAAGAGGCACAGAAATATAATACTCCTAAAGCTTCTAATTCAGTAAAAACAACAAATTCTGATCGTAAAAAGATTTTTGTTGATTCTAAATTAGCAAATCCTAGAACACCTGCTAATAATTATAAGTCTGATAAAAATTTTGCTGCCACACAAATAGTCCCTGAACAGAAAATTAAAAGCAACAAAACTCAAGAAACTCAGACAAAGAATGCCAAGACAATTGAATATAAAAATAAAACTGTCGAAAATCAAGAAAAACCAACTCATATTACAGTTACTAAAGATGAATTAGTTCAAATTAGTAAATCTCAACCCTCATTCAAAATTCAGTCTGAAATTGCTAAGTGAACAATACCTATTCCTTTAACATAATTGGTTAAAAATGACTTATACAAATCGACTATAACTGAAAATTTGAATATGAATGATGGTGAAGATGCCATTAATTTGAATGATGATCAACCAGAATTGATTTTCGACCCTGATGTCAATGGAAAGCATTCAGATGGATCAATCCCTCCTTTCTATATCAATATTACCATCCATGATCAGATTCATGAGCTTCCCATAATTTAATGCCCAAAGCTATCATGGAAACCCTTAATCTAGAAATACTCAGGCCTTACAAAGATTTGTTTTCATTTGATTCTAACAAAGTTAAGTGCTTAGGATTAATTAAATACTTATGTGTGAATTTACTTCAGTACCCTGGTAAGAGTATGGTAATGGACATTGTAGTAGCTGACATCCCACCAAAGTATGGTATGCTTCTTTCTCGCTCATGGGGAGAAAAGTTGCAGGGATCTCTACAATTGGACATGAGCTATGAAACAATATCAGTGTTTGGTCAACCTAAAAAGCTATATAGGGAAACTTTAATGAAATTCATGGTCAGTAGTGCTGAGAGATCCATAAATTACCCCATTTATTCTACACCAACTGACCTTGACTCTTTTATTTTATGTAACTCTGATAACAATGAAATCCAAACTGAACTGATTGATAAAAAGCCAAAACCAAACAATGACAACATATTTCATGAGTCCCTTTGGCACTTAGACTTTGATGGCTCTATAAAAAAATCAGGAGCAGGAGCAGGAGTATGGATTACAAATATAGAAACTAATCATTCAGAAGGACATGCCTTCAGACTCAACTTCAAATGTACCAATAACATGGCAGAATATGAGGCACTCATTCTAGGCCTCCATATCATCAAAAACTTAGGAGGAAAAAGAATACTAATCATGGGAGATTTGGAATTAATAATTAAGCAAATAAATGGAGATTATTCTGTTTATAATCCTAGACTAGCCAGATACAGAGATACAGCAATTGATTTAACTGATGATTTATTGGAATACAAGTTTGCTTCTATACCCAGAAAACAAAACATTCAAGCACATTGTCTAGCAACTTTTGCTAGTACTTGTAACTTACCATTCCAACCAACTCATAGGTATACTGTTGAGGTTAAACATAGACCAATTATCCTAGACAACCTCAAGTAGTAGCATATTTTCTCTCAGGATGAACAAATTTACCATTTTTTAAATAATGAGGAAGAATTTCAAAATTGTAAAATAGATACAGACTGTAATATACATTCAAATTTTGAGTATGAAATAGATAAAATAGATGTACATAAATTTAACAAACCAACTGTATTTACTCAATCTGATATAGATAACTTAGAGAATATAGATATTGAGCAATTCATTGAAGAAGAAATTGACATGTTAGATTTGAAAGATAATTTTTTGCCTAAAGGTTTAACCCCTTTGGAAGACCTTTTTTATTCCAATGATGTGCCTAAAAAGCCAAAAATGGAACCAGTTAGGTCTAACATTAAGGAATGTAACATTGGGACATAATTAAAACAAAAAATGATTAAATTATCTAAATATTTACCTCCACAAGAAAAGGAAAAATACATTGATCTTTTAAAGGAATATCAAGATGTGTTTTCTTGGAGTTATGGAGATCTTAAAGCTTATGATACAAAAATAATCCAACACAAAATTCCCATAAAAGATGATCAAAAACCCTTCAAACAAAAATTAAGGAGAATTAATCATGTTCTATTACCTTTGATATAAAATGAAGTAAAACGCATGTATGATGCTCAGATTATTGCACCAATTAGATATTCTGATTGGATTTCCAACCTAGTTCTAACAATAAAGAAAACTGGAGAAATTAGGTTATGTGTCGATTTTAGAAATCTTAACAAAGTGTCTTTAAAGGATAATTACCCTTTACCAAAGATGGATCATATATTACAAAGGGTAGTTGACTCCTCTAGAATTTCTTTGTTAGATGGTTTTTTAGGATACAACCAGATCCTAGTCCAAAAGGAAGATCAGGCTAAAACATCTTTCACCACTCCTTGGGACACTTTCATGTATGTGAAAATGCCCTTTGGTCTGATAAATGCAGGAGCAACTTTTCAGAGAGCTATGGACATAGCCTTTGCAAACGAGATTCATGACTTCTTGGTAATTCATCTAGATGGCATTACTGTATTTTCCAAAAAAAATAATGAACACTTGGATCATTTGAGACAGGTCTTTATTAAATGTAGGAAATTTGGCATCTCTTTAAATCCCAAGAAAACTCTCTTTGGATTAGAGGAAGGTAAGTTACTAGGACATATAATTTCAAAGGAAGAAATTAGAATTGATCCTGCTAGGATAGAAGCAATTTTGAACATTCATCCACTTATACATATCAAAGAATTACAAGCTTTCTTAGGTAAAATTAACTTTTTGAGAAGATTTATCTCAAACTTAGTTGAAATCATTAGAGAACTAAACAATATGCTCAAAAAAGACTCAACTTTAAAATGGACCGTTGAAGCCAAACAATCATTTGGTTCCATAAAACAGGCTTTAACCAAAACACCAGTCTTAATCAGCCCAGATTTCAAAAAATACTTTATAATTTTTTATTTTGCATCAGAACATACCATTGTTGTAGTTCTACTGTAGAAGAATGATCAAGGTTTTGAACAGCCTATAGATTTTTTCAATAAGACTCTGAAATATAATATAATGGAGAAACAAACCTTATCTTTGGTCAAGGCCATAAAATATTTCGGATTTTACATTCTCTATTCCCACATAATTGCCTATGTCCCTAATTCTATAGTTAAAGACATTCTTACTCACGATGGCCCTGATGGAAGAAGAGTTAAGTGGATTGCCACTATCCTAGAATATGACATAGAAATCAAACCAACAAAACTCACTAAAGGACAAGGATTATCCAGATTGATTGTTGAATCCAACTGCAATTCATTAGACATAAATTTTATTGCTCAGATTGATGACCAGGAAGAGATGGTGACTCCAATTATCAGTGAAGTCTTTCTAGATTCACCTTGGTACTCAGATATTATCTTTGTACTTACAAACTTACAAGCTCCTCCTAGATTATCAAGGACAAAAGTTGGATTCTTAAACTTAAAGCAATGAGATTTTGTATTTTAGATAATGTGATTTTTTGGAAAGAACATAGTGGGATATTACTAAATTGTTTACTGAAAGTAGAAGCTGAAAAAATAATTTAAGAATTTCATGCAGGTGACTGTGGAGGGAATTTATTATGGAAAATTATTGCAAATAAGATCCTTAGAGTTGGTTTTTACTGGCCTACCTTATTTGCTGATGTTAAGAAATTTCTTACTTCATGTCATAAATGTCAAATTTTTGAAGGAAAAAAGAAATTGTTACCTTTACCCTTAAAGTCAATTTCAACTGAGATGTCATTTCAACAATGGGGTTTAGACTTCGTTGGAGAAATTCACCCCACATCCTCTGGCCAACATAGGTGGATTTTGACTGCCAGAGATTACTTTACTAAGTGGATTGAAGCCATTCCTACCAAACAAGACACTAACACAGTCATTATCTCTTTCATAGAAAACAACCTTTTATCTATATTTGGATGCCCTCATAAAATAATTACTGATAATGCAGCAGCATTTAAATATAATAAAATGATTGTCTTCTGTCACAAGTACCATATTACCCTAGGCCACTCTACTGCTTATCACGCTCAGGGTAATGGCCTAGCTGAATCTTCAAATAAAAGCCTTGTAAATATTATCAAAAAATTACTTGAAGACAGCAAAAGGACTTGGAATAAAAAGTTATTCTATGCCTTATGGGTAGATAGACTTACTACCAAAAATTAAATTGGCACTTCCCCTTATCAAATTGTTTATGGGATGGATGCAGTTTTTCCATCATCCTTAGGTGTTCCAATAATGAAGATCATTCAAGAATCACGAGTGGAAATCAATGATATACAAAGGAGGATAAATCAAACTATTCATCTACAACAAACAAGGGAAGAAATCTATGAGAAATTCCAAGTCATTCATGATAAAATCAAGAAAAATTTTGATAAAAGAAGTAAAGAAGATGAATTTTACATCGGAGATCAAGTGTTAAAGTGGGATTCTAGGAGAGAGGACAAAGGAAAGCATGGGAAGTTTGACTTTCTATGGAAAGGACCTTATGTAATTTATGGATATAGGGGTAACAATTATTTCTTCATCAAAGATTTGGATGGAACAGATATTCAAGAAGGACCAGTTAATGGTAGAATGCTCAAACACTACTATTCTTCTGAGTTAACCAATATTTAGTCCCAGTTACTTTTTACATCATTGTAAATATCCATTGAAGTTTTTAGATTGGATTGGATATTTTCTTTCCAAAGTTGATGCCCGGAGAGAAGGCCCTAAGCTTTGAAGAGTAAAATGTCATAAATATGAGTTTTTGTAGAAAAAAAAAGACAATTACTGGATCATCATGGTAAAAATTGAAGGCTACTAGTCTTGCAGTTCTTGACATTTCACCAGGAAATGCCATCCCCATGTGAAGTCGCTGTTAGGGTCCTATAAATATAGGATTCATAATTTTGAATTGACTTTTGATAGTCTTGTAAAATATGTACATACCTTGCTTTCTGCAAGTTGTTTTCCCATATTTTGAAAAAAATCAAAAAATCAAAAATCAAAAATGAGGGTAAAAGGCCCTAAAAGAAAGATCAAAGGACTTAAAAATATAGACCCCAAAAGAAAAAAGATTAAAATAAAATATGAAAGTGTGCAATTCCAAATGCCACTACTTTTATTTTTTGCAAATGATTATGGTAGAGTGTCAATAAATTCCATAATCCATGATGAGTTAAACTGTTTAAACTTGACTTGTCATGTTTTCAATTTCCATGTTTTAGATAGTGAATAAATATTTATCAGACACTTTAATCCTGACAAATCATTAGTTAGGTAGAGAATAATGAGGAGCTCATCAATTTAATCTGAGCCCTCGGATGAAATAATGTAGAATTAGATAGTTTTATGCTTCCAAAAGAATAAAATGTTTCAAGGTAGCAAGCTTAAATGCGACTGCTAAAAGGAAGAAAAAATGTTAGAGTAATGTTGGGTAGGTAGAAAGAAGTGGGAAAAATCATGTAATATTCATCACCAGGCAAAAATCACTAATTACCCTTCCTCTGTAAAAATTCAGTATTCTATACTTCCAGTTAAAGAGGCTCAGAGCATTTCTCTGACTTCTGTTGGGACCAGACCCAAGGCTCGATGACTAGTTAGTTGAAAATGTTGAATTCTTATGACAAAATCCCCATTTACCATTATTTATCCCTTATTCATACATTTTAACTCATTTTCATAAGTAAAGACTCATTCTTACTTAATGAAACATAAAACCACATCTGATTAACTTCCTTCACTCCGAAACATACAAAAAACCCTCAAAAAATACTTTATCCTAAGTAAATTGGTGACATGATGAAATGAAAAGCTTTGCTTTATTTATTCACTTTAATTGGTCATTTAATCTATTTTTGTGTATTCCATCTCCCCTTGTCATATTAACTTTTAACTTATGCTATTAATTCCCTAAAAATACCTTATCCTATCTATATAATTCCCTTTATCTAAAATACCCCCTAAAAACCCAATATTACAAAGTTTTTAGACCAAAGTTATTACCCACATGTTAAATTAAAACCCAAATTAAATGCCCTTTGGTCTAAAACTAACTCTAAATAAATATCCTGCCCCCATCGTTTTTTAAACTATTCAAAAAGGTTTAAATAACATATAAATATAATAAACTGCACCTGTATATGTTTTATTAAAACATTTTTACAAATGTTTTTGTTAAACACCATGTTAAGCACACACATGGTGTATGAGAAGGATAAACGCACACACACACCAAGAAACTCAACACAATGAAGGATAAGAGTGCAGCTCACTGCTGCATGCCAAAAGGAATGTTACATTTCACGTCTGATGGTGTGACTCTTGGTTTCACATTCCAAGGTCACTTAGACTCCATTGTGACTTTTCACATTCCACACCTACCCATGTAGGATTAGGTGTTCCAAAATCCCCCCTTAATCCGAAGGGGTATGTGTGAGTCCAAGAAAAGATTTGTAATACAAATCTACAAAGTATGCATGGCAGCACTTGGGCTGAATCAACTCTCTGAAATGTTGGAAAAAATGAGGTGGTTTAAGGTTGACCACCAACACTGGAACGCAAAAATTGTTGCAGTTCCTAGAACTCTTCCAAAACTAGCAAGAAGCTGAAAGTTTTTGCTGGAGGAATTGTCCCTCATAAAAAAGGGAGACCTTCAACCTAAAAGAAGGGAGGTCTACTACCTGTGATGGTTTTAGGATTACCAACAACTCTGGAATGCTTTGAAGCATTTCTTGGAACTCAGCAAAACAACAAGAAAGGCTGGGAAGCCCGCTGGAGAAGTGTTCCTCATATATGAAAGGAGACCTTGACCCTAACCAGAAGAGTCTACTACAGCAGGTGGTTTCGTTGTCCACCAACCAAAGATGATGGTTTAAGGTTGTCCACCAACTTGAAGGCATGCTCATGGGCATCAAATGTCTACGCTACATCTACGAATCTAGAATGACGGGTGTAGCTCAGGCCTGCTTGAAGCTGCAGCTACAACTACAGACATGGAATGAGATATTGTGGCTCGGCTGGCAAAATCTCATGTTGAGCTTGCACATGTGCACATTTCCCCACATCGGGGACAAGGTGAGATGATCGTGAAAACTCATTGCAAGTTTGCTCAATATCGTAGACATGTTACGACGTACGACTTAAACATCTTCTTGGCTGTTGATGCCCATTTCCAAGAAGCGATCCATACAAGATGAATCTTGGTTCTTGTAGGAGGCTTGTGTCTGAAGCATCTGTGTGAAGAATGAGTATGCTGACCACAGTGCTTGCAAGGATGAAGATCAAAATAGTGATCTTTCATATGACCAACTCGATTATAGTGTTCGAATTTTACAATCTGTTGTTGTTGTTGTGGAAGTGGAGCAGGATCTAGAACAACTGCAGGTGAACTGTCATATAAGAATCCGGCACTCTGAAATATGATGGGCTTGGTGTAGTCTGGAATATGAAAGGACACATCCTTGTCATATCCAAGACCAGTTCCCAATGCTTGATGTGAACAAGCTCTTCCCAAGGTCTGATGATGGGCTTGAGAAGTGCAGGCTGAGCTGCTGCATCTGCATGTACATCTGATGTTCTGAGACGAATGTGGATCATGCAACTTTGATGACTTGCTGCTGATGGGGAGTCTTTCTCAATCATACGAACGACGGGTTCATAATGGTGACTCTTATAGGAGAAGTTCTTCTTACTGAAAGATGAGATTCTTAAAAAAAACTCAATCTTTTCTTGTGCATCTTGTAAACAAATCTGAATATTACAAAGAGCATCCTTGCTCATTTTTATCATGTCATCGACATTGGAATGAATGAGGTTATTCAACAACACTAATGCCTCATTGATTTTAGCCATTTCAACAATTTAGGCTAAAAAATGAAAGGGTGTTGACTTCAACCAAAAATGCACCCGTTTACAATGTGATTCAACAAGAAAGATAAATGACTCAAGAGAACTTCCAACTATGGAAATCTCAAAGTACAAAGTGTGCTCCTCAAATGATGGAGGACAATCAACAATTTTTTCAACAACTCAAATACACTTCAAATCTTGATCGCAACTATGAATGAAGAAGCAATATTCACTCACAATGTGAGTTCAATACAAAATCTCTGCAAAATATTTTGTAAATGTGCAGCTGAAAACACTATGCAAGAAGTATTTAACGCAACTGAATTTTCCTTCAAAGAGTTGTTTTGCACCAATAACAACTCGTCTTCAAATGTCAATTTCTTCAAAAAATCACCCTTATGCCACAAATTATAAAATGTCAAATCTGCAATTTTCTCTATGTGTCACTCCATCTGCTCACATGTCATTTCCTCTTTCTTTCTGTTGTTCAAATTTTCTCTTTCCTCTCTCTCTCTGCTTTTTTTTTTTTTCTTTTTTTTCTTTTTTTTCTTTTTTTAATTAATTAAAATTAATTAAAAAATGGGAATAATTAAAAATGGAGATGGATTGTAATAATGGAAAGGGATTTTAAAGGAAATGTTAATTAAAAAGAGGATTATTAAAAAAGGGATGGGGGGTGGGTATTATATGGAGGTTTATTAAATAAAAAATGGGAAGGGGAAAATTTAAAAAGGGAGGGAATTTAAAAAGAGAGGGAATAAAGCATATATTAAATCAATTTAAAAAGGAGAGAAGGGAATTTTAAATGGGGGCGGGGAGGTATTGTATGGGAGGGCGTAATTTTAAATGGAGAGGAAGGTGTATTGATAAATGGAGGGCGTAAGTTTTAATGGAGAGGAAAGAGTATTGTTAAAGGGAGGGCGTAATTTGCAGTGGAGAGCGCAGTGAGGAGGAGTGGTAAGTCGTGGAGGGCCGTAGGTTTCAGTGTTGATTACAAGGGATTGGGAGATAGGAGTGGCGTTGTACGGGGAGCGGCGTAGAGGAGTAGCCGCAAAGTTTGGAGAGTAGCACGAGTAGGGGCGCGGGTGGGATGGGTAGTCGAAGGGTAGGGAATGGGTTGCAAGGCGTGTGTAGGTCGGATAGGGAGTAGCGTAGGTCTGTTGGGAGAGGTGAGTCGAATTATATTAGTTATGGAGGGCAACGCTTGAGAGAGAGATGTATATTCGATGGGAAGGGGTGTGAGCAGATTTCAAAGGGAAGAGGGAGCCGCAATGGGGAGCGGCAGGACTGTGTAGGAGCATGTGAGGGCAGCGTTAGAAGGAGTGGGTAGGCCGTGGGAAAAGGGATGAGGGTCGATTGCAGGAGTTGGGGCGTCGATTGCAGAGATTTTAATTTTATTTTATTTTTATTTTTTTTATTTTATTTTTTTATTTAATGTTAAAACAGCAGAGATTGGAAATTAACCTTAAAACAGTAGCAGAATTTTCAGAAATTGCAGAGAAAGCTCAGAAGTCTTTACTTAAAAAATCCAGAATTTTTCTTCAAAAAATTGCAGAGTGCCATATAGCAGCAGAAAATTGGAGAATTTGCAGAGTTAGAGATTTGTAGAAAAATCAGAAATATCAGAAATTTTCCAATGAAAACTCAGAAATATTTCCAGTAAAAACTCAGAAATTTCTTCAAAAACCCTCTTTAAACTATTTTCCAGCAGCTCTCCAAAATGGTGCAGAATTTAAAATGCAGAGATTTTTCAATGGAAAAATAAGCAGTGAGAAAACCTTCAGATGCACAAGGCTGCGTCTCCAAGCCAATTTCTGAATGCTTTCAAGGATTTTGAATGCTGCTCCTTCTCCAAGATAAAATTTCTGAATGCTGCAAAATCACTGAATGTTGCTCCTCTTCAAAAAAAATTCTGAATGCGGAAAAAAGACTGCTGCAGAAATTCTCTAAATGCTGCAAAAATGTCAAGAATTTTGCAGATATGCACAGGCCATAAACACAAATGGCTCACTCAATTTGGAGCAGGGCCAGCAATCGCCTGCTCTGATACCATATTAAACACCATGTTAAGCACACACATGGTGTATGAGAAGGATAAACGCACACACACACCAAGAAACTCAACACAATGAAGGATAAGAGTGCAGCTCATATTTTCCATTATACAAAGATGTACATTTATAGTACAATGGTGTGACTCTTGGTTTCACATTCCAAGGTCACTTGGACTCCATTGTGACTTTTCGCATTCCACACCTACCCATGAGGATTAGGTGTTCCAACAGTTTTAAAAAAGACAATACATGACATTTATCCTGCCACTGCATATTATTGAAC
This sequence comes from Pinus albicaulis, assembly GCA_034641835.2. Taxonomy (NCBI): domain Eukaryota; kingdom Viridiplantae; phylum Streptophyta; class Pinopsida; order Pinales; family Pinaceae; genus Pinus; species Pinus albicaulis. The sequence continues at coordinate 201,290,910 of CM076569.1, forward strand.
CCAACCCGCATTATATTTTACCAAGGTTTAAGGTGTAACAACCTTGTCTGAAGTGCCTTTGTAATGATATATTACCGCCCCCCCTGCATACCTTCTAGCCCAAAGTCTATTGAAATAAAATAAGGTTTATTTAATAAAATCAAAACCCTTGCCCCGTATATATAAACCCCGCATCCATATTCATTAAACAATATATAAGTTAAACCTTATATAAAAAATTTTACCCGTCTGCACGTATATAAGTTCCTCGGTCCAACCATCTTTTATCCATTGAAAAATAAAAGGTTTAAACCCCGATCCCACCCTCTTTTTGCCGCACCTTCCAAAATAGATCTCAACCCTTCGCTCCAGATTGTCAGATCCAACGGCTCTTGAATGATATCGTGCTCACAAACTGATCGCTCACCCAAACCCAAATCGGACGCGAAATAGATTGTTTTATCAATTTTGCCTCCTGCAACGTGGCATCCTCTCATAGGACTGGGTTCGTTTCAAGAGAAACCACTTACCGCCTAAACTCAATGCAAAAACCATCACCAGGTTTCACATTTTAAACTAAAACCACTCTCGCCATTTGATAAGACCTGCATTTAATGCATTATATGGTGATTAATATCAAAGGTTAAAACCTTTGATATATCACTTTTGATGTTTATTTGCGCATTTCAAACTGTAAAAGCTCTGATAAACTGTGTGAGAACTCTTTTCCACAATTGTCGGCTTATACCCAAAATTTACGAATTTGACCATTAAAGATTGACCAGGAGCGATTTCTTGATACAGTAATCCGGACCAGACTTCAGATTCAACCATGACCTCCTCAGAACCTTTCAAGAAGCCAAATACCTGCGTTTAAGGTTTTTTTCGACCAATTTAAAGCCTGTAAATTCCATTTAAAACCTTATGTAATAGAACCAGGCTTCCAATTAGGAGATTTCACCAAGCCAAGTTACCTAAAAATACCAAAAAGAGGCTAAACCCTTGCCAATTGTTTCCAGAAAACACTGTTATGAGCCTTTCTAATTCCAAATTTCCAATTTTTTGAAGCATGAAGAACAAACTCAAAGACCTACAGGGTTGAATTTGTTGAATATACCCTAAAAACCCCTTTTGCAATCAATCTATTCAGGAAACCCTTGTTTTCTGTCTTATCCCAGTTTATATCCTCTCACAAAGAAAAACAACTCCTGCAAACAATTTAAGCTTGTAGTAGTTATTCCAAAATGACTAAAAATCATATCACAGCTAAACCTGGAGGTTCTAAACCAACCAAGCCTGGAGGATCCAAACCTCCTAAATCTGTAACACCTAAAGCTGTTAAATCTACTCCATTCCTCACTGCTAAATCCATTGTATCAGTAAATCTTCTCCAGCCACCTGTAGCTGTTGTAGAAACCCTTCCATTGACTGATATGGACTTCAAGATTGTTGATCCTGTTGTAGAATTCAACATCTTATAAATACATAATTTGTGCTATGATAAATACTTGGACAGAGATGAAATACCTATTTGGGAGACTCATTTACCAAAATATGTAGTTCCATTGACCCACCCTGGACAAGACCTTGTTAGATTATGTCAAAAACATTATGAACCATACCAAAGGGCCATCGTTAATGCTAACAGAGAAATCGTTTTTACCATCACAGCAGAGTGAATAAATCAAATGCTGCAATTACAATCTGATCCTCAATCAGTCCCCCTATCTATAGAAGCTTTGACCCAATTGTACTTAGGCCTGGATTTCCCAAACAAGTTTATGATATTTCAAAACATTTTGCCTTCCCATGTTGACATTCCTAAGTTAAACCCTCCTTATTCCACTGCCAAATTTCCTGAAGGGTATAGACATATTATCTCAATGCTATCTTTTATACTAGGATACTTTACAAATGGATTCACTGATTAATCCATTCTTGGCTTTCTATCCACCTTATCTCCAGGCCAACCTCCAACAATAATTTTTTATTATGCCAGATTCATAGCAGACAGTATTCAACATCAGCTGACCAAACTACCCACTGAAGGGGTTTTAGATACTCATCCTACTTGTTTCACTTATTTTTATTCTTTCAAGCTGATAATTTTCCAATTGCATTGCAAAAGATGGACTTAGAGGGAAATCCTATGTCCGTTATCTTATGGACTTCCTTGCTCAGGAAAGAGGGTAGTGAGTTCACCTACACAGATTTGCAGACCTCTTTCTACATCCAGCAATGAACATTTTGTACAAAGCAGAGCAGCCCAGAGTCAATGAAGAAATGAAAAGAATCTTGCAAATATTAGAACAGAATAAAATGGGAGATTGGTTTCTTTATGAAAAGCATACAGAGATAAGAATTTTTGGATCAAACTTATTACCTTATAAGTTTCCAAAATATAGGAACATGAGAATTTTTGCATTAGAGTATCTAAGACAGATTCTGAATTCTGACTCTATTAACTTTTTAGCTTCCAGGAAAAAGACTCAATTCAAGCTAAAGAATCAGGTTGGTCCTTTCATCATAAACAACAGAGAGGCAGAAAAATAAATCACAAAAAGACAAGCAGAGTTTAAATTTCAATAAAGTTTTCCGTGGAACTACAATCCTCAAGGGATCCTGAGCAATTTAAGGGTAAAATGTAAACTAACACCCTTCATACATGAGCTTAAGCCAGAGATTGAAAATTTTGCTAATCAAGATGAATGGGTGGAGAACACACTGATATATACAGCTACTAATACAGAGACAGTAGGAAAAATGGTTTCTGGTGTCGTTCCTAGAGACAGCCTTGAGTTGTGAAAGACCAGTGCCTAGGACATCTTATATAGCAAGGAGCATATGATATAATAGGGAGAGTTATCAACAAAAATCTCTCATGCTATTTCCTGAAAAACAAGAAATATTAATCTGAATGGGACCAAGACCTTCAGAAACTAGATACATGGAGAGCAACACTGCAGAGGCAAGGTGCAAAAATCCAATATAAAAGCAACAAAAAATTCAGAGGCAGCTGATTGTAAAGAGGGCCGATTCAGAAATACGCCACAGAAATAAATTATCAGAAGGTGTTGGTTGTGTATGAAAGATTAAGAGAATACTAGTTGTCATTGAGATGATATCCAGATACACAATATTACCATGTAATGGGCTTACCAATTTAAGAATCCATACATGAAAATAGCGTTTTAAAAATAACCTCCCAGAGAAATTAATATAGTAGAAATATGGTTTGAGTGAATAGTGAAACAGTATATCATGCCTGAGGAATATTTAAAGCGCTTGACTAATTCGAGCATGGGTATCAACTAGGATAAGTCCATACCAAAAATCAGTGAGCCACTCGCATTCCAGAAACATGATACAAGAAAGGTGGATGTAATGAAATGATTTATTAAAATGGCACATATGAGAGAAAGTTACACACTGTGAGAAATCAAAGACCAGAATCCTCTTCAAAGACGAAACTCCTCTTCACTGAAACCCTACGGGATCTGTACATTCATATGAGATTTTTTACAAAAATGCATACAAAAATTCTCTTACTGCATAATTTTCTGATAAAATCTGGAACCCTAAAAAAATATGTTCTTCAGGAGTTTTATAGGAGAGAAAGAAAACTCGTAAAGGACGTCCTTGATGAACATTTAATTTTACTCTTTAAGACAGGATGGAGAAAACGTGCACACCCATACTACTTGATGACTCTGTAATGTTGTTTGTACTCTGTGGCCTGCTTTCTGAATAAATGCACTGGGTGGAAGTCTCTTCAGGAACACGGTAGAGAAATAAATACCTTATGGGCAGTCTGTCCTTTCCGGGAGCGAAAATTCTGCTGAAATAAAACCTTGAGGGTATCATTTTCTGTGCATAGACCTTCTAAGTGATCTACGGGGTCTTCGATCTGGTATTCTACCTTCAAATGGTTAGGTTAAGGCTCCAAAATCTTCAATTACACGCCTTTAATTCTCTACCTTTCACTGATACTCTCTGTCTGCCATATTAATGTTTCTGATCGCAAAATCTGCGCTTTGAATGACTCTGGAGGGTTTGACAGAGTTTAACCCTGCTTCTTTAATGGCGGTCATGTCGTAATAGCTTCCCAGACCCTTTCTCCATAATTCTAGCCTCTGAAAAATGGTCCTTTCTAGTGTTCTCCGCTACTGTAATCAAGACTGTGAATCATGGCGGTTTACCGCCGTTCGTACCCTGAAAAATGCACAAAATCGTCAAGAAAACAAATGCACAGGAAGGTGGATGCAACAGGGATAATGAGGATGACAGTGTAGCATGGTGATGGCCTAAAAATGCAGCGGAATGGCGGAGAAATGCTCTGGTGCAGGTTGGCGGAATGCAGAAATTTGGATGCAAAACCTTTGAACTTTGACCTCTTGAATATATAAAGAGGGATGGGCGAAATACAATAAACTACGTGGAAAAGGTGACGTGGCGGAGGACACGTGTCGGAGGCGGGCAGGCAAGCAATCTAGACCGTTCGGTCTCAGGAGGAGATCAACAGCGGAAAAAATATCGGAGGGCGATGGATTGGCAGGCCAGGGGTATGGATACCTTGGGTTAACTTCCACGCATCTTCGGAGTGTGATGACCGTTGGATGAAGAGCCCCAGATCGGACGGTTGACATGAATATCGCGTCGGGTCAAATTCCGAACAATAACACGCGATGGGGGGGAGGTTTTGAAACAGTGATGGAGCCACGTGTCATACGCTGAGTGGAATCGCTCCGAAATGGAAAATACCGCCTGCCCTCCAAAGGCGGTGCGATGAATACCACCGGTTTTGAATAGTGTTTTTGGGCGCGGGGACCACAAAGGCGGGTGAGCTGCGGACCGTTGATTTATGGTTTGATCGGACGGTGAACAGTTGATCGGAGCGGTAAATGGGTGGGCTATGGGCGTAGCGTTGATCCACGAAGACCGTCCGATCTGCACAGATCAACAGTTAATACTGCGCCCGATCATTTGGTTGATAAGCGCTCTCCGGGCTAGCACTTGGTTCTAGCGCCCCGGTCACGTGAAAAATATAGAGGGGCCAGGGCCGAAGGAGCTTGGCCTGACATATTTTCAAATGCGGGTTTTCGGCCTTTCATAATGTAGTTTGGGGGTAAGAAATGGCAACGATAGGCAGAAAAAGGATTTTTTAGGACAAAAAGAGGGGGTTTGAAAGGTTTAAGCGAGATTTCTTGTCAAAATTTTAATAGAATGCTGACATGATCAACATTGGCTCCACCTAGGGACAGCACGTTCATCCCTGGGTGTGTCGAGAACTTCACAGACCACCTAATAATCTTCTGTGCAAACTCTGCTCTTCAGCACTTCTACTTTTCTTTTTCATAATTCATCACGACACCCACATTATTCAAACAAGGGTGAAAACAGGAAACTAATATACAGTATAATACACCAGGCTATATATGCCTGAATTAGAACTGGAAGTAGGGTTTAAGGAACTGACCATTTACAGGGGCGTCAAGCAAGTCACCCTGTAAATTTTCCAACTTGAAAGTGTTGTTACCTCCTTGTTCCACAATTTTGAAAGGACCAAACCAGAGTGGGTCGAATTTACCATGTTTTCCTTTTTCAGCCCTCCAGATATCCCACCTGAGCACTAAATCACCAATCTGCAAATTCTTGTCCTTGGCATGCTGATCAAAAAGGTACTTCATCTTCTCTTGATATTCAGTCAACCTTTGACCTACCCGGTTGCGGGTTTCTCCCAATTCCACCAGCTGATTTATTCTCCTGGTCATATCATCAGGCTCTTCTTGACTTTCTTGCATGAATTGGGCTACTGGTAGGGCTAACTGTATAGGGAATACTGCTGCCCTCCCATATACCAATTCGTATGGGGATTTTCCAGTTGCTCTCTTACTGGTAATTCTATTTGCCCATAGAGCGAATTTCAACTGGGAATCCCAATTTTTCTGATTTTCATTTATAGCCTTCTTCAGTGCCCTTACCAGGGTTTTATTGGAAGAGTCTGCCAAGCCATTTCCTTGTGGATAATAGGCTGTAGAGTGGCTTAGTGTAATGCTATACTGCTGACAGAAGCTCACAAACTTTGCAGACTTGAAGGCCTAGGAATTATCAGTCACTATTCTGGCAGGGCAGCCAAACCTGGATATGATGTTTTCTTCCATGAATTTTATTATCACATTATCTGTGGCATTCCTCGCAGGTATGGCTTCCACCCATTTTGTGAAATAATCAGTGGCAGTTAAAATCCACTTATGCTCACCACTCAATGGAGGATGTATTTCACCTATAAAATCAATTCCCCATTGTCGGAATGGTTCGTCCACGTGCACGGGAATCATGGGCAGAGGTGCCAACTTCTGTCTTTCAACAAATTTCTGACACTTCTCACAAGCTCTAACCCGGGCAAAAACATCTCCAAAAATCTTGGGCCAATAGAAACCAGCCTTCAGGATTTTGTGAGCAGTGGCCCTCCAGCTGTAATGACCCCCACAGATTCCTTCATGAAATTCGGTTATAATACTCTCTACCTCATCCTCTGTGAGACACAAGAGTAGGATGCCTGAGGGATCTCGCCAGTATAGTCGGCCATTGGCGACTATGTACTTCTGTGATTTCAATCTTAGCGTTCTATATTTAGCTTTATCACAGCTTGGAGGGCAGCTGAGTGTGAGGAGATATTCTACTATATTTTTGTACCACTGACTAGTGAGGTACTTTATATGTGTTTCCGGAGTAGCTATCCCAATTCCCTGTCACTTTTCTTTCTCCTCGGATTCCTCACCTGCTATTATGGACAAATTTATACCTAGAGCCTGATAGTTTGACTCAAATAAGATTTTGGCTAGCCCCTGTCCCTTGATCAGCTTGGTAGGGCGGATGTCTAGCTCATATTCTTGTATTTTGGCAATTCACTTCCCCCTTTTTCCTTCACTATCCCCTTGGATAAGAATATATTTTACAGCAGCTGTAGGCACAAATGCAGTGATATGGGACTGCAAGATATACATGTGGAATGCTTTGAGGGATTTCACTAGGGCGTATGCTTGATTTTCTAATATGTTGTATTTTAATTCTGCATCGCGGAGCACCTGACTGAAGAAGGCGATGGGCTTCTCGTACCCTTCCTCATTTTTCTACAATAAAACTCCTGCTATTGTATGAGGTGATGCAAAAGAAAATATCATGAAAGGTTTAGCGTAATCTGGTCCAGCTAGCACAGGGGCTTCTGCAAAAGCATTTTTTATTCTGGTAAAGGCCTCTCGTGATTCCTGGAACCACTTAACCTCATTATTTTTCTTCAGAATGTCGGTTATATGTCTAACTATTTCAGCATAGTTAGGAATAAACCTTCTCAGAAAATTAATGCGCCCTAGGAACACCTGCACCTCCTTCTTATTTCTAGGAAGATAAATTCCATTTATAACCTCTACCCTCTTAGGATCTATCTTCACCCCATCTTTAGTGACAATATGTCCCAGAAGTTTACCCTCTTCTAATGCAAATAATGACTTCTGAGGATTCAGAGAGAGACCATACCTTCTGCATTTCTCAAAGGTTCTACGTAGATGCTCAATGTGGTCAGTATCATTCTTCGAAAATACAGTGATATCATCAAGGTAGACTACCAAAAATTTATCTTTCTCTCCAACGAAAGCAATATCCATGGCCCTTTGAAAAGTGGCCCCTACATTAATCAACCCAAAAAGCATCCTGGCATACATAAATGTACCCCATGGTGTGGTGAAAGTAGTTTTCTTTTGATCTTCTGGAAGTACAGCCACCTGATTATAACCAGAGAATCCATCCATCATTGACATCCTGGAAGCTCCAACCACCTGCTGCAGAATGTGATCCATCTTAGGCAGTGGGTAATTATTCTTTAAGGATGCTCTATTTAAATTTCGGAAATCAACACACAGCCTTATTTCTCCATTTTTCTTTCGAACAAGGACTAGGTTTGCCACCCATTCAGAGTACCTCAATGGCACAATTATTTTGGCCTTTAACAGCTTCTTAATTTCCTTCTCAATAGAGGGAAGCAGCAGCGGATTAATTTATCTGAGCTTCTGCTTATGAGGTTTTGCATCTCCCTTTAGTGGAATTTTGTGCTGCATTATACTGATATCAAAAGTTTTCAAGTCCTGATAGGACCATGCAAACACGTCTTTGTAAGACTGAAATAATTTCAGGTATAGCTCCTTATATTCTTCTGGGATCTTCTTGGATAGCTTTACAATTTTGGGGTCAGCATCAATACCAAGATTCAGGTCTTCTACCTGATTTTCTTCTGTGACTCTGTTTGGCTACAGTGGGACATCATTCTTGTCAAACAATCTTTCTAGAGGCACCAGCCCTCTGGGTATAACATTTCCCTTCAATTTTAACACTTTATTACCTGCCATTTTCTTCTCCCAATTTCTTTCTGAAGTGTCTTCAGACTCTCCTTCTTCACCAGCATCAATCTCCATATTTGAGAATTCCCCTACTGTTTCCAGGAATCTCGTCATCTTTTCTTCATCCTCAAATACCTGCCAGTGCTTGATGTTATCTGGGATTGATGGTCGATAACATACCTCAATTTCATATCTTAAGAGGGGGTTCTGAGGTGGACGGAATGTACTGGCAGCCACAGCAAGGGAATCGGCTATCCTATTCTGTTCCCGAGGCATGAACTGGATATTAAATGCCAAGAAAAAATTCTCTACCATATCCCAAACTTCATTCCTATATGCCCTCAGCCGAGGATGTTTGGTTTGACACTGATTCCTGACTTGTCTAACCACCAGTTCTGAATCTCCTAGAACTTTTAAACTTTGTATGTTCATGCTCCTGGCTGTCTGCAATCCTAACAGAAGTGCTTCATATTCAGCCACATTATTAGTGGCTTCATATTCTAGCTTGAAAGACAATGGGACCCATTTTCTTGTAGGATAAATCAATAATATTCCAGCTCCATTACCTTCTCTTGAATTTGCTCCATCAAAATGAAGTGTCCAGGTTCCTGTTTCATGGCTCTCTGAGGGCTTCCCAGTCTTGATCTGGCAGAAGGATGGTTCATGATCATAATCGTGATCTTCTTCCAGCATCAAGCATGAGAAATCTCCTTCTTTTCTGTAGACTGGTGAATTAACAGAGTTGTCAGCCTTAGTCACCATCTTGACAAATCTAGTTTCCCTATACAACCTCCTCTCCTACCCACCAAAAACTGGGATAGTGGCATATGTTAAATCCAAATTAATTGACCCACCAATTTTTGTTCCCTATGACCTTAACAGTAACATGCCAAAGCGAGCAGGGATTTTCTCCACCACGATGTCCATTACCACACTTTTTGCTGGGATTTGGGCCAAATTGACCACCAAATCCTTGATCATCCCCAGGCATTTAACTCTTTTGGAATCAAATGAATAGAGGTCCTTGTATGGACAGGTGATTTTTAATCCTAGTTGTTCCATGACTGACAGAGGCAATAGATTATGGGAAGCTCCAGAATCTAACATACAATTATGTAATAGCAGGTCATGAATTACTAGAGACACATAGAAAGGAGGAGTAGAAGCATCTAACTCCTCAACATGTGGGCCAAATACAACCATGGGTCTTTCTTCTTGAAGGTTGAGACTATCTGGGGTGAGTGCTGCTTCTGGAGGGATCATAAAAGAGGTGACTTGGGATTGATATGCAGGTTGCTTCAATAGTTCAGTCAAGGGAACTAGGATTTTGACTTTCTCAATTTCCTTTTGCAGAATGAAAACAGGAGGGTACTTCTCGATTACAACCTCTTTTGACTCTTTATTTTTAGCTAAGGGTTTGACTTATTTTGACACAGACTTGGTATTAGGGGGGATGACTACTTTTGAAGAGGAAGGAATTTGATCATTAGACTGCAAAGGTTTGTTTAGAAGCCCCTTACCTTTGTCTGTGACTTTCTGCATTTTTGACTCCTTCTGAGTAGGTGCTTCCTTCTGGGGTAGCTCTTCTTCTTGATCCTGAGTACAAGTCCTCTTCCTAGAAGATCTGATATCATATCTTCTATTGAACTGTGCTTGCATGAAATCAACAAATTGCTTACATTAGTGATCAATTTCTGAGTCTTCTGTGTCTCTAGCCTTTTCTTCTCCTTGCAATGAGAACTCGGTGCCATTACTTCCTTGTAAGGGGCATTCTTCTCCATCACTATTCGAGAAATCAAGATTTGCATCCTCTAGTCCATAGGCAGTGTCTTCAGTAGGATCATCTTCTGGACCTTCCAAGTATAATGGGTGTGGTACCTAATCTTGTTGTTCCTTTGGTTCCCTTGGCAATATTTGCAGGGGTGGTTTCCTATACTGAGGATTGTAACCTCTGTTTGGAGCATTGTGGAAATTCTTGGAGGCTGAATTCTTGGCCTCCAATTCAAGCTTGACCAGTTTACCAGAAAGGTTCTTAATCATTTTTCTCATTTCTTCAATTATGTCATTAGCTGAGTCTCTGTCTTGGTTAGACTTTGATACCTCCTCTTTGCCCCTTCTTCTAGTATCCTGTTCATATTTTCCCTTTGATTTACCAGTGGAGGCGAAATTTGCCTCCAACTCTAGTGCATCTGTCTGAGCATCATCCATAGTAGCAGGCTTTCTTTCTCTCAGAGAGAAACCGAATTCTGAATCAAAGGCTGCTACAAAAACAACTTTAGCAGCAGATTGATGAGGCTTCATATCAGCAGGAAGACTCAAATACAATTTATTAAATCTCTTGATAAATTCTGACACCCCTTCATTATGTCTTTTCTTGAGTGTATTGAACTCAGTAAGACAATGTCCATGATCCTTCTTCTCTCCCCATTTCCTGAGAAAAGTATCTTCCATTATTTCCCAAGTAGTAACAGAATGGTCTGCCAATGTCTTAAACCATTTTTGAGCTTCACCATCAAAAGATTGGACAAACAACCTTAAGACTACATCTAAATGTTCCACATTAAAGTTCTCTGCAAAGGAGCAGAATACCTCAATATTTTTTTGAGCATCAATCTCATTTTCCCCATTGAATCGAGGTAAAATCTTCAGATAATCCTGTGGCATATCGTTCAACACTTGAGGTAATGTGAGGGGGGAATATTTATTTAGAAAGAAGCCTGGAACGTTGGCCATTGGAGAGGGTGGAGGTAGTGCAATAGTTTGATGTGTAAAAGGAGGAGGAGGAGGTGGAAGTGGAGTATGAATAACAATAGGAATATACTGGACAGCAGCTTGAGGTGTTGAGGGGAACAACGATCTGTTAATAGCAGATACTTCAGTGACTTCTTTGACCTCTTTGACCTCAGGAGTAGGGTGAAAATTATCTTTATTTCTGACACCTCCCCGGGGTGGATTATCTGAATAATAATCGGTATCTCCCACAGTGGAGTCAGGAACTAGCACTTGGGCTACTTGGGAAGAAGAGGATGGAAATTTTTCTACAGACAATTCAGGGATTTCAGTGTGGACCAATTTTGTTTCCCTCCAATTTCTTCTATGTATGATCTTCTCTGGGTCAAACACTGAAGGTGTCTTTGGCTATGACATATCTGACCTCAGGTGTGGCTTACGAGGAGCCAGGACTGCAAGTGAATTTATCTAAATAACAAATGTGGAGTCGCCAAGGTGAGGGATCTACGACTCTCAACTCTCCATACTCACCTGCTTGAAGAGTGAATTAGGTTTTGTCGAGGCCCAGGGATTTAAATTTTCTCAACTTCGTCCCCGGCAACGGCGCCAAAAAGATGTTGTTGTTCCTAGAGACAGCCTTGAGTTGTGAAAGACCAGTGCCTAGGACATCTTATATAGCAAGGAGCATATGATATAACAGGGAGAGTTATTAACAAAAATCTCTCATGTTATTTCCTGAAAAACAAGAAATATTAATCTAAATTGGGCCAAGACCTTCAGAAACTAGATACAGGGAGAGAAACACTGTAGAGGCAAGGTGCAAAAATCCAATATAAAAGCAACAGACAATTCAGAGGCAGCTGACTGTAAAGAGGGCTGATTCAGAAATACCTCACAGAAATAAATTATCAGAAGGTGTTGGTTGTGTATGAAAGATTAAGGGAATACTAGTTTTCATTGAGATGATATCCAGATACACAATATTACCATGTAATGGGCTTACCAATTTAAGAATCCATACATGAAAATAGCGTTTTAAAAATAACCTCACAGAGAAACTAATATAGCAGAAATATGGTTTGAGTGAATAGTGAAACAGTATATCATGCCTGAGCCATATTTAAAGCACTTGACTAATTCGAGCATGGGTATCAACTAGGATAAATCCATACCAAAAATCAGTGAGCCACTCGCATTCCAGAAACATGATACAAGAAAGGTGGATGTAATGAAATGATTTATTAAAATGGAACATATGAGAGAAAGTTACACACTGTGAGAAATCAAAGACCAGAATCCTCTTCAAAGACGAAACTCCTCTTCACTGAAACCCTACGGGATCTGTACATTCATATGAGATTTTTTACAAAAATGCATACAAAAATTCTCTTACTGCATAATTTTCTGATAAAATCTGGAACCCTAAAAAAATATGTTCTTCAGGAGTTTTATAGGAGAGAAAGAAAACTCGTAAAGGACGTCCTTGATGAACATTTAATTTTACTCTTTAAGACAGGATGGAGAAAACGTGCACACCCATACTACTTGATGACTCTGTAATGTTGTTTGTACTCTGTGGCCTGCTTTCTGAATAAATGCACTGGGTGGAAGTCTCTTCAGGAACACGGTAGAGAAATAAATACCTTATGGGCAGTCTGTCCTTTCCGGGAGCGAAAATTCTGCTGAAATAAAACCTTGAGGGTATCATTTTCTGTGCATAGACCTTCTAAGTGATCTACGGGGTCTTCGATCTGGTATTCTACCTTCAAATGGTTAGGTTAAGGCTCCAAAATCTTCAATTACACGCCTTTAATTCTCTACCTTTCACTGATACTCTCTGTCTGCCATATTAATGTTTCTGATCGCAAAATCTGCGCTTTGAATGACTCTGGAGGGTTTGACAGAGTTTAACCCTGCTTCTTTAATGGCGGTCATGTCGTAATAGCTTCCCAGACCCTTTCTCCATAATTCTAGCCTCTGAAAAATGGTCCTTTCTAGTGTTCTCCGCTACTGTAATCAAGACTGTGAATCATGGCGGTTTACCGCCGTTCGTACCCTGAAAAATGCACAAAATCGTCAAGAAAACAAATGCACAGGAAGGTGGATGCAACAGGGATAATGAGGATGACAGTGTAGCATGGTGATGGCCTAAAAATGCAGCGGAATGGCGGAGAAATGCTCTGGTGCAGGTTGGCGGAATGCAGAAATTTGGATGCAAAACCTTTGAATTTTGACCTCTTGAATATATAAATAGGGATGGGTGAAATACAATAAACTCGGTGGAAAAGGTGACGTGGCAGAGGACACGTGTCAGAGGCGGGCAGGCAAGCAATCTGGACCATCCGATCTCAGGAGGAGATCGACGGCGGAAAACATATCGGAGGGCGACGGATTGGCAGGCCAGGGGTACGGATACCTTGGGTTAACTTCCGCGCATCTTCAGAGTGTGATGACCGTTGGATGAAGAGCCCCAGATTAGACGGTTGACATGAATATCTCACCGGGTCAAATGCCAAACGATAACGTGCGATGGGGGAGCGGTTTTGAAACAGTGACGAAGCCACGTGTCATATGCTGAGTGGAATTGCTCCGAAATGGAAAATACCGCCTGCCCTCCAAAGGCGGTGCGATGAATACCACCGGTTTTGAACAGTGTTTTTGGGCACGGGGACCACAAAGGCGGGTGAGCTGCGGACCGTTGATTTATGGTTTGATCATACGGTGAATAGGTGATCGGAGCGGTAAATGGGTGGGCTATGGGCGTAGCGCTGATCAACGAAGACCATTCGATCTGCACAGATCGACGGTTAATATTGCGCCTGATCATTTGGTTGATAAGTGCTCTCTGGGCTAGCGCTTGATTCTAGCGCCCCGGTCACGTGAAAAAGATAGAGGGGCCAGGGCCGAAGGAGCTAGGCCTGACATATTTTCAAATGCGGGTTTTCGACCTTTCATAATGTAGTTTGGGGGTAAGAAATGGCAATGATAGGCATAAAAAGGATTTTTTAGGACAAAAAGAGGGGGTTTGAAAGGTTTAAGCGAGATTGCTTGTCAAAATTTTAATAGAATGCTAACATGATCAAAATTTACAACACAAGCCCTTGAATTTGTAAAGCATCCAGAGACTTCAGCCAAAATAAATAGAGAAGAAGGAGCATACACAGCAGAAAAAACTTCATAAACTAAATTCAAATTGATTTATAATCAAAGAGTTAAATTCAGTTCAATCGGGAAAGAAAAAGGTAATTGACATTGAATATACAAATGAGCCAGAGGTAAATAATGATGAAGCTACAGTGATAAACAATGAAACCCTTGCAGAGATTGAAAAAGAGCAAACAGCAGGTAAAAATGATACTCAAATGATTGAGAAATAGAATATTATGGAGGCCTATTCCTCACAAACAGCTAAGGAAAAGGATTTAGATATCAAAGAGAAATATAAGCAGATAAAGCAGAATAATGAGGAAATTAAATCAGAGATATATTCTCAATTCCTCAAGCAAAAACCTGGGAATCAAAATAGGCTACTGAAAGCCTTTGATTATTCTACCAAAAAAATGATTATGTCATTTTTGCAACCAACTACCTCAGCACCAAAAACAGTGACAGATTATAAAAAGATGGATTTTGAGGTAGACACTGAAAATGTTCGTGAGCTGGACCAAATTGAATTTCATAGACATAGCTCTGAAATGTTGTATTCAATTGTGTTGACAAAGGAAATGAGTGCTACCAAGTTGCAAAATACTATTCTTAATATGCAGGATCAAACGAAGTTAGACAGGGGATCTTTGTATGCAAAGGACCTAAGGATTAAAGCCTTAGAGGATTTCGTTTTACAGGTGGGATATGATCCCTCAAATATTCAAGCAGCAGAATTGTTGATAAAGAAAAAGAATGATGATATTGCAGCTTTCAGGAAACATCTAAAGCTTCCTCAAAGTAAGCATCCACAGACCAAAAAAATCCTTCAAGAGCAAAGTGAAAAAAGAAGAGATGATGAAGCTCATCCTCAAATTAACTGCTCAGATAAAATAAATGGAATCCCAAATGGACCAGCTTCTCCAAGAGAAGGAAACTGTGAAAGAAACTGACACTCCTATCATTCCTTCAGTTATACGAGTGATTACCACAGCAGTGGCTTCCACATTAGGAGAAAAACTAGCACCAAAAGAACCATTGGCAACTACAGTGCCAGTGAGTTCAACTACTACTTCAAACACAGATTCTTCTACAACACAGGTTCAACCAACAGATAAAGCAGGTCATATTGTTAAAGCTATGGAGGAAATGTCTTTGAAAACTAATGAAATCAACAGCCTAAAGAAGATGATTGATAATCTTGAAGCTACAAATAAGTTATCTCTAATAAATGTTAAAACCCATGAACAGAAGGCAATTAGACTTGGAGAAGAAATCAAGGGCTTACAAAAAGAGCTAACTTTCACTGAGAAAATTCCATTTGTAAAAAATCATCTATGGACAAACATAATTGAAGCCATTCACACTCAATGGCCTTCAATTCAGGTTATATATGAGCAGAGGGACTTATTATTAGCAGCTCGGGCAGAGATTCAAAAGACCAAGTATGAGTTAACCGATAAGCCAGCTCAGGCTTTAAAATTCGTCACATTCCTGAACAGCAAGAACATAGAAGAATTGGAAGAATTACAGGTATTGGACAGAACAGAAACCATTTTACAGATTAAAAAGGTAGTAACCAAGAAAAAATTGATGAACTACCTGGAAGAGAAATATGAATCAATGAACATTGCCATAACAAAGTTTATGGTAAAATACACAAACTTAAGATAGAGGGGCTTGCCAGATATCCATGTTTTTAATGAAAAACTAATGCCCCAGAAGGATTATGATAAGAAGATTAGGGAATTTTCCAAGGAGAAAGTCAGAAAACCATTACCACAAGGCACACCCACTAGAAAAGTCTTCCTTTAGCACTTTAAAGATTTGTTCTTTCTACAGCATGAATTAAACATCTCTTTGTGTTCAAGCCCACTTTTGCTAAATACACAGAGGCTGATGAGAATTTTAGAAAGCTAAATAATGTAAAAATTCCCAATGAAGAACAGTGGCAAACATTTACAGATTTAATGTAAAAATGAAAGGTAAAACAATGAAGAAAATTACCCTGAAAAACAGTCAAAAGAAAAAGTGAAATAAAAGGACAGTCTGCTATTTTTTTACTGCATAAAGATAAATTTTTACAGTAGTAAACAGTGGAAATATTAGTCAAAAGTGTATCAGCGTTAAAGAGTATAAGATGAAAGAGTATCATCTAAGGAAATTCAAATGAAGATATTTTCTAGCAGTCAGCCAAACAAGACAGCTAATCACTCAAAAGCTCCTTGTTAGATAAAGTAGTTCTATTTATTTTGGATAAGAGGACAGCTTACTGATTTGTTAAGCAGTTGTCCCTCTTATTTTGTAAAGATATTTTATATTTCCTAAAGATATTCCTAGATGTATCCTAGGATATTTGAAACTACATTTTGTATAAATACTTCTACATTAGAAGTATTCAGGGTGGAATAAAATTGTTGGACTTATTATAGACATTTTGCTTAACATTGGAGGCTATTGTGTGTTGATTTCGAAGTAGCAGACTGGACAAAGCTAAACTGGCATCATAATTCAGGATCCCTGTGATAAGCTGATGAGTGAAGTACTCCCTTCTTTTCATTTTTTTCTTTTCTGAGTTTCATGCAATTCATTATATGTTTTTTCTATCTTAATGTGCAACTAGGAATATTACTACAGGTTAGTATAAGTGCTCCCTATTTTTAACTAGTTACCATTTAAATGTTTTCTGCTGATTTCCAGTGTTAGGAATCCTTGATTGCTCCTACTCCCGTTTGACCCCTGCCTCCTTCTTCCATTTTCTAGATCAAAGTATCCTTTATTTCCCTTTATCCCGATCATACCATTTCACCAAAAAACACTTTCCCAAATCTCTAAGGGTTATCTATCTTGCCCTAAATACATTTGTACCTTTTTGGCCTTGACTTCTAGTGTTGCTAGCTAGATTTAGACTCCATAGCCCAATGGACAAGTTGATTTCTCTCTAGTTTACCTCTAAGTGATTTTTTCCCACCAAAAACTTTAAAAACAAAACCAATTGTTCTATCATAACTAGCCTAAAAACATAAATCAAAAACAAAGATAAAACTTAAAGAGAGAGCCCTCTCTGAATTATAGGAAGGCTAGATCCTAGAATTTGAAGTAGGTTTTTGGTTACCTCTAGTGTTCTTGGACTAAAAACTCAAATCCCACAACTTAATAAATTACTTGAGTGATAACAAGCTCTATCTCCATCTTGCCACATCATCATCTTCTGACAGCGCAAATCGCACTTCACGGATTTTAGTTGTTACCAAATTCCCCAAACTCTAAACTCTGTGACGTGCGGTAAACTATAAATCAGTAGATAGGTAGAGAATAATGAGGATATCAACAGTTTAATCTGAGCCCTCGGATGGAATAAGGTATATTTAGATAGTTTATGCTTTAAAAGAATAAATGTTTCAAGGTTGCAAGCCTAAATTCACCTGCCAAATGAAGAAAAAATGTTAGAATAAGGTTGGGTAGGTAGAAAGTAGTGGAAAAAGCATGTAGTAAATGATTATCAGGTAAAATCACTAATTTCTCATCCCCCATAAGTATTCAGTATTCTAGGTTATGAATTAAACAGGCTCAGAGCATTTCTCTGACTTTTGTTAGGACCGGACCCAAGGCTCGATGACTGGTTAGTTAAAAATATTGAGTTCTTATGTTAAATCCATATTTATCATCATTCATCCTTCATTCATACATTAAAATCTCTTTTCCTAAGTAAAGACACATTCTTACTTAGCGAAGATTAAAATCCCATATAATTAACTTCATCCCTTCAGAAGCATTCATAAAACCCTCAATATTACATTTATCCTAAGTATTGGTAAAATAATATAAAGATGAGAAATGATTTGTTTTTAACACTTTACTTAGAGATTTTATGTATTTTGTTTTACATTACACTATCCTTTCATATTAACTTTTAACATATTTTATTAAATCCCTAAGAAATACCCTATCCTACTTATTAATTCCCTATATTTAAAATACCCCAAAAAAACCCACTATTACAATGATTTAGACCAAAGTTTATTATCCATGTGCTCAATTAAAAACCCAAATTATACACCCTTTGGTCTAAACTATCTTTAAATAAATATCCCGCCCCTATGGTCTTTAAACTATTCAAAAAAAGGTTTAAATACTATATAATAAAATAAATCACGCCCATTATGTTTTTATTAAGACATCTTACAAATGTTTTGAATAAAACATATTAACCCCCACTTATAACCATTATTCCAAAGTTTTGAATCGAATATAACATTTATAAAGTTCAAAAGCTTTAGTCCCTTATACATAAAACAACCCCCCCCCCACCCCCCCCGCTACATATTTTATAACCAATGTTTTCATAAAGACTAAACCCTCGCCCTGTATGAATAAAACCCCGCCTCTCTATATAATCAAACTTTTACCCGCATATATTTCATAAAGGTTTAAACCTATGTTTTACCTATACGCGCACATAGATGAAAGCCCTGGTCCCATGCCTTCCCATTCAGTGCAACTCCCAGAGCAATCTCAGCCCTTCACTTTTATCCTTCTCATCCGACAATTGAAACGCAATCTCGCATTGAAAACATGCCCGACCGCCCGAGCTCTAAAATGCACGCAAAATAGGTGGTTTCGCGAAAACTCCTCCCCTCCACGTGGCCTCCATTTATTGGATCACGTGGGTTTTTCTCAAATCCACTTACCACCATAACCCGCACGATAACCACTGCCCGGTTTTTCCATTTGAATTCTGAAACTGCCCTCCCGCCTAATGCGACCTGCATTCAATGCCAAGGGCTAATACAACTGAAATTTATATTAAACCTTTGTATATGAATTTTTCATTCTTCTACCTTCTTTCATTTAAAACCTATGCCTTCTGCATTAGCTCTCCCCACTGTATAAAATCTGTTAAAACCCTTGGTTGCCATTTTTATGCCCAAAACCTCTGAAATTTACCAAAGGACACCTGTGAAGACTGATGGAGAATTTGCATCTTGCACCAGAAAAGATACTACAGAACCTATCAAATGCCTCAGAGCCATTTTTAAATCATTTTGAAGATTGGAATTGAAGGATGAATTCAAGGATAGAACCATATTATGCCTATTGTTACACAGTAATTTGTCACCGTCCCTGCAATCCCCGTCTCGCACATTGGAGGGCTCATTTTGTGACCTGTGAGCAGTGACATAACTTGGAAATACTTTCATGACATTCCCCTGAACATGTACTTTCATCCCCCTGAAGACATCTCCTGCTGAAAAACCCTAAAAATGGCCTTTTTTTGCATTGGCGCGGGTAGCCAGTTCAGCACCCGCGCCAATGGGGAAAATACTTCAAAGAGGTCGCGCCAATTGGCCCTCTGTCCCAGAGTCGCACTCGCGCCAGCCAATTTAAGGAGTTTTTTTTTTTAATAAATGGCGGAAGTTTCGTCCTAGCAAATTCCTGGACCGCTATCTATCCTGAGTTGGGAGTTTTGGCTACAGATTTCCATAGAGAGGAAGTGGTTTGCCACCTCTCATGGAAGCGTCCTTGATGATAGGGCCAATCCCATGATTATAGGGATCCCAACTCCCCTTCCTCCATCTATAAAAGCTTGCCCATCTCCATGGCAAGCTAGTCTTCAAGTTCCCAAATTCTAAAGAGCCTTATGCTGCAAGAGCCTCGATTATTTCCCTAAGGCAAAATTCAAGCAAGGAGACTATTGTCAAGGTCCGAAGAGAGAGGTTTGTCCCATCCCTGACAGGATTTTTGAGACGTGTTCTGTTGGCGACCCTCCGAAGGAGAATTCAGCATCAGAACTATGGTTGTATTCTTCCTTTGATTGATTAATAATAAATGACTATTGGTTATGGTTCCACTCTTGTTATCATTTATGATGATGAGATATGTCCTTTCTGACTGACATATAGTTGTATCTACTGGATTTTACGCTTGTGTTTGTTTTGTTTCTCGCATGTGCAGGTGTCCATCACGGAGATCGTGGGGATTGTGATCTGCCAGGGCTGAGGAACGGGAGCACTACCTCTTCTACAAGCAACAGCGTTGGATTCCAGGTAAGCCTTCATCGCTGGTTGGTTTATTTGCAATTAGGAACCTGCACTGTAGCGTGAATGATTGTTGCTAGACCTGGTCTAGGCTAGTAGGGATCGCCTCTGTCCGCAGAGGGGATTTACCTCCACAACACCTATTTTATCCAAGAACCCCTATCTAAGCCAAAAATACTTCTATAAACAGTCTAAGCTTACAGAAGTGTACAAAAAACCTAAAAACAGAGTTCCTAAGACCTGAAGGATAAAATTGCGAGAAAACCCCTGTTATGGCTAGAAGTCCTTTCACTATATTCCCTGTTCCCTAAAAAGCATTATTGGCTTCCCTTGCAGCCCTGGATTTCATTAACAAATTGTTTTATTGTTGCAGGTTATTATCAGAATATGGAATTAAGCCAACAGTTTCAATACTAGTTGACAAAATTGTTTGCTCCAAATTCTCATATTTTAATTCAAAAGCTTCATTCAAAAAACAATTTGTATACAAAGATATAATAAAATCAAGTCAGAGAGAGATCAAAATGATAAAATTTTCACAGTGAGTGGTAAAAGTGAAATGAGAATTCACAGGGACAGTGAAAACACAACAGCTAAAGAGTACCAACGGTTAAAGTGTATCAGGTAAAAGTCAGAGTGAAAGTTAAACAAAGTTATAGAGCAGTCAAGGTAAAACAGTAAAAGTAAAAACAGAGGTAGTGATGGTTAAATAGAGATGAAAATACTTTCACCAACAATGAAATTTATCCAAAGTGAATGTAAAAACAGTTAAAAGAAAAAAAAAGTTTAAAAGATGAAAATAGAGTAGGAAGGAACATTTTTGTAGAAATTTCTTGTTTAAGTCATTGTTTTGTAGAAACTATTGTGACCAATCCAAGATGAATTTTGAAAAAATGAAAGAGGTTTATGTTCCTAGGATGTCCATCTACAAAAAATTCTCTCACTTTTCTTACAGCCATTATGAGTTTGGAAATATTAAACAATATTTGAAAGCATTTTTTACAGAAAATTCCTGTTAAGTCATCATTTTCAGATAAGACTATGGCCAATCATAAATACATCTCACAAAATTGAAGGAAGTTTTTGTTCCTAAGAGACCCATCTACAAAACTCTGTCTCACTTTTTTCACAGGTATTACACAATGAGAGATACATGCGCATCTTTACAGCATATTTTTTAGACTCTGTAAAACTTTGTTTTACACATCTTTGTGCAGAGCCTATTGTGAACATTTGGAGTAGAATTTTAGGGACCTGAGAGAGGTTTATCTCACCAAAATATTTATCTACAATAACCTATTTCACTATTTACACATCTATTTTGGATTGAGAAATAAAAATTTATCATTGGACCCTAAGTTTGCAGAATTGCTAGAGCATAATGCACAAAGAAAGGAGACAGTTAATGACTTGGATGCCTCATCATCAACTAAGAGTTGAGATCAAATTCAAATTCTCCTCTTTGTCATCACCTATCCATAAAAAATAGTGCCAAATATGTTCATTAGTTTTTAGTGTCCTTTACTTAAGTTCTATTTATGTAAAACTGTTGGAGATATTTGTAAAACAATCTTGATATTTTTTCAAGATATTCTAGTTTAGAATTTTTATAAATACTTCACTCTTTCAAGTATTTTTGGTGGAATAAAATTGTTGGAATTACTATAGACATTTTTTTGGACATTGGAGTCTCTTGTTTGTTTGAATTCAAAGTAGCAAACTAGACAAGCTGACTGGCATCATAATTCAGGATCCCTGTGATAAGCTGATGAGTGAAGTACTTCCTACTTGTCACTGTTTCCTTTTCTAAGTTTCATGCATTCATTTTATGTTTTTTATATCTGAATGTGTAACTAGGAGTATTACTATAGGATTAGTCAAGTGCTCCATGTCTTTAACTAGTTTCCATTTTAATGTTTTCTTCTGATTTCCAGTGCAAGTAACCCTTAATTGCTCCTTCTCCCGTTTGACCTTTTCCTTCTACTTCCATTTTCCAGATCAAATGATCCTTAAGTGCCCTTTATCTCAATCATACCACCTCACAAAAAACCACTTTCCCAAATCTTTGAGGGTTATCTATCTTGCCCTGAATATATTTGTACCTTTTTGGCCTTGATTTCTAGTGCTGCTAGCTTGATTTAGACCCCATAGCCCAATGGACAAGTAGATTTCTCTCTATCTTACCTCCAAGTTATTTTTTCCCACCAAACCCTTTAAACCAAAACCAAATTGTACTTTCATAACTAGCCTAATATTATAAATCAAAACAAAGTTAAACTTTAAAGAGAGAGCCCTCTCTGAACCCTAAGAAGGCTAGATCCTAGAGTTTGAAGTAGGATTGTGGTTACATCGGACTATTTCTCTTGAACCTAGAGAAATTACTGAGTGATAATAACCACCATCCCCGCTACGTCTCACACTTGCACAATTTCACACCCTCCACTCTGTTACCACTTTCCACTTGAGCCCCCCACCCTGAAAAGATGTTTCCACTGTCCTCCCAAACCATTGTCACCTTATGACCATTTCCAATGCCGCTACGCCACGTCCTCCATCATCTGTCCCCGTCTGCCAACCTTCATCCCTTCACGTCCGAGATTATGAGGTTTGTGTGCTACTTTATGAAGAAATAGGCTAAACACGGTAGGAAGACTCGGGCAGGACCCGACAAGGGGCAAAAGGCAGAGCGAGGTTGAACGTCGGTAGCGAGGAAATAGACCGAGGAGGTTGAGTCGAGAAAAATAAATTCATGCAGAACTGTTGTGGTATACCAGCAAAAGCAGAAAATCCAGTAGAACACATCAACACAGTCACTAATCAATGAAAATTAGCCAGCACTGCACCAGATTTTATTACCCAACGTCGGTTTTTCTGCAAAACAGAGCCAGATGTCAAAGCCACCATGGGTTGCCTCTTCATGACCATAAAAACCACCTTCAGGTCTACTATTTGATCTTACAAAGAGTCATCGAAGAGTTTGGATCTACGAAGAGTTTCCCAGAATTAATTCAAGAGGCGGTTGTTGTCAGTGATGTCTAATCAGGCTTTGTATGGCCACACTTGCCCATTTTTTTCTTAAATTGCAATCAATGAAAGGTTGCCAAGTAAGATAGGGAAACTGACTTAGTCTTTAGATAAATATTGCATGCCTTAGCAGTATGAGGGGTTGGAAAATTGGACCCTGCTGAAGCTTGCATTGTAAGAAGCATTGGAACTCTTTAATTGTTTGCGTTGGGCATCAATAATAAGAGACGGTTCACAGGATTCTTGAGCTACGTTAATGGTGATGTTTTTCCTCTGTGTTAACATTTTTTGTTTCTCTGTCTTTTCATGTTGTGCATCAATTTCTCTAATTACAAAATAGAAAATTTAGATTAATATTTGCTGAGAGAGCACTTTAATTATGTCTGTGTTTGTTATCTTAATGTTTTCCTCTGAAACTTGAATACATAATTCAGAGATGGTATGCTCTGCATTTACGTTGAACCTTACGTTGAACCTTAATCCTCCTCCTTTCCCATTTCACACTGCTAGTAAGATCCAGTCTACATAGTTAGCTTGCCCTGTGAATGCCCTTGAAAATTTGATGCACAATTCGGCCTTTTATGACTCCATAGACCAATGGATTAAGTCTCACAGCTTCATTTGTCCAACCACACAATCAATCAAACAAACAACCCTCATAACTTCTATAACTAGCCTAATATCGGCATTAGAATTATCAAGTTAAATCATAAAAACAAAGACAACCCTCTCTGAGTCTAGGAAGGCTAGGTCCTGGACTCCAAAGTGGTTTGATGTTTGTCCTTTGTTGTTTTTTCTTGCCAATCTTACAAATTACGGAGTGATAACATAATGGCGACCATACTAGGGACTGAGTTATTGAAAAAGCTTACTATTTCATCAGAACTTAGAAATCTCAGTCAAAACACGGTATGATTTGAGTATTTTTCCGAGATTGGTATCTGGTTGTTGATGGTGGACAACAAGCCAGACACAATAAATTTGAAAACATCCACCTGGCGACTCCAATTCAGACCAGTTCCTTTCAAAGACTTTGTTAGGGTCCTATAATAATAGTGTTCATAATTTTTTAATTGACTTTGATAGTCTTGTAAATATGTACATACCTTTCTTTCTGCAAGTTGTTTTCCCATATTTTGAAAAAATGGAAAATAATAAAAAACCAAAAAGAGGGTAAAAAGTTCTAAAAGAAAGATCAAAGGACTTAGAAAAATATAGACCCCAAAAGAAAAAAGATAAATAAGACCTGAAAGTGAGCAAATCCAAATGCCACTACTTTTACTTTCACTGCAAGAATAATGATTATGTGCAGAGTGTCAATAAATGCCATAATCCATGATCAGTTAAACAGTTTAATCTTAACTTTTCATGCTTTCAATTTCATTTTTTAGATAGAGAATAAATATTTGTCAAAGAATTTAAACTTGAAAAATCAGTATATAGGTAGAGAATAATGAGGAGCTCAACAGTTTACTCTGAGCCCTCGGATGAAATAAGGTAGATTTAGATAGTTTTATGCTTTGAAAGAAAAAAAATGTAAAGGTTGCAAGCCTAAATGCACCTACAAAATGAAGAAAAAATGTTAGAAATAAAGTTGGGTAAGTAGAAAACAGTTGAGAAAGCATGTAATAAAGCATCATCGGGAAAAATCACTAATTTACCCTCCCCTGCAGGTATTTAGTATTCTAAACTATCAGTCAAAAATGCTCAGAGCATTTCTCTGACTTTTGTTGGGACCGAACCCAAGGCTCGATGACTAGATAGTTAAAAATATTGAATTCTTACATTAATCCACATTCATCGGCATTTGAACCTTCATTCATAAATCATAATCCCTTTTCTTTTCTTTTTCCTAAGTAAAACACATTTTTTACTTAGTAAAAATGAAGTCCTAAAATAATTAACTTCATTCCCTTCAAAATCATTCATTAACCCTCAAAATACATTTTATCCTAAGTTAAAAGTGTATCATAAGTTAAATTGTGAAATATAATATAATAAAGCAAGGCTTTATTTTTTACACTTTACTTAGAGTTAGCATGTATTTTATGACCATTACACTACACTTTTTTCATATTAACACCTAACTTAGTGTATTAAAACCCTAACTACACCCTCCCATATATATTAATTCCCTTATATTTAAATAAACCCACAAAACCCATTATTTTAAGTTTAGACCAATGTTAAGTATCCCCATGTGCGCAAAATAAAACCCCCACCTACAAACCCATTGGTCTAAACATATCTTTATTTAAATACCCTACCCCTATAGTTTGAAAACTATTCAAAGGTTGAAAACTATATAATATATACTATCATGCCCACATATAAAAATTTGAAACATTTCACAAATGTTTTAAATAAAAACATTACCCCCCCGCCTATTTTCATAATACCCAAACTTTAAACTTTATTAAAAGTGCCTTTGTTATAATGTCTAAATTCATAACCCACCATGCATATAAAGCCTGGTCCCACCTCCCATTCCAATGCAACTCCCAATCAATCGCGACCGTTCGCATTGATCCCCAAAATCCGATGGCTGACATCTGATATCACATAAAAAAGTTGTGTGATCACCCGAGCTCCAAATCTCTATGAAATGAGTGGTTTCACAATTCCTCTCTCCTCCACATGGTCAATTCTTATTCAATTGCGTGGGTTCAAGCTAAAACCGCTTACCACCAAATTGTCACGCGATAACCACTGGTTGTTTTCATCTGTTGAAATCTTAAAACCACCCTTCTTGCTGACGTGAAAATCATTCAATGCATAAGTAATGTGACCGAAATGTATATTAAACCTGCGAAATAAACTTCATTTGTTTCTCTTCTGCATTTAACCTATGCTCACGCCTTCCTGACTGTAAAAACACCCTTTTTAAGCCTTTTTCCGCCATTTCTGCACCTGAAACCTACAAGATTTACCCTGTAACCTTTGAAGATTGTCGAGGAGCTGCACATTGCTCCAGAAAAGCTATAGAAGCCATCAACTCATTCAGAAAACTCTGAAACTCTTCCAAATCCAAATACCTGCATTACAACAGGTATTTTTCTAAAAATTGAACGAGCAAATGATTTGTAATATATTTTAAGAACAAAAGCATACTTAGAATTTAAAAATCGATTAAAAGAAACTGCCAAAAGGCCCCAAAAACAGGCCAGACCCTGTCAAATTTTTCCCTGAAACCCTGTTTCTCTACTGCGCACAATTTTTCAAGAAATTTGTGAGTTTTTCACACTTTGATGAACTTTTTCAATCTTGAGATGAAACTAGAAAACCTCTACAGGTTTCCTAAGCCTCTGTAACCCTTTTCAAAAGAGTTTTTAGCCCAAATTTCCATTAAAATACTCAAGAAACCCTTGTTTGTTGTTTTAAACCAGTTAATAGCCTATAAAACTCTTTCACAGACCTAATTAAGAAGAAAGCCCAAAGAAAAAGCTATACTTTGCCAAATTTGTCCAATAAACCCTCTGCTAAAGTAAATTACTTCTGCAAACTGTCTAAACTTGCATAAGTATATCAAAATGCCTAAAAAGCAGAGCTCTAGCAAGCCTGAAGGTTCCAAAGTACCTAAACCTACCCCTGCCATGACTTCCAACACTGTTATTGTTGTAAATCCTCTTCAACCACCTGTTGTTGATATTGAACACATCCCACTAGCTGATACTGATTACAAGATAGCAGATCCCATTGTTGAATTTAACCTGCTAGATATCCATAACTGGTGCTATGAAAAGTCATTAGATAATGAAGAAGAGGTCCATATTTGGGAATCGCATTTGCCCAAATATGTTGTCCCATTAACTCACCCATGTCAGGAGGTCATTAGATTTTGTCAGCAGTATTATGTTCCTGAGAAAAAAACCATTGTAAATGCCAATAAAGATGTGCTTTTTACCATCACTACAGAATCAATTAACCAGATGTTACAGCTTCATACTAACGCCCAATCAGTCGCTTTATCTATAGAGGCCCTCACCAAGTTATATATTGGCCTAGATTTTCCCAAGAGGTTCATGATTTTTCAGATATTTATGCCTCTTCATGTAGAAATCCCTAAGCTAAATCCCCCATATTCTATTGCTAAATTCCCTGAAGGTTCAAGACATGTGATTTTGTAATGTTCCCAAATTTTAGCTTCAAAGCTAAATGGAACGTTAGAGTTAGCAATATCTTTAGCCAGTGAATAAATGGGTAGAAAAGCCCATAAGTCTCCTAATAAGGAATAAAAATACTTCAAGTGTGAAAGGAGACACTCCTTGCAGCTTAATAAAACACCTCCATGTGTGAACAGGGATAATATCAGGTTGATTCAATCTATTTTGACTAAGTCAACAGCGCAGATGTGGAGGAGCAGGGATCAAGGAAGGAATAGCGCGGTTTTGGAGGGAGATGAATCTCTTGATAGAAATGACCTAATTGGGTGGGGCCAAGGGCAAGAAAACTCACATTTTATTTAAGGAAGAGGATGCCAGCATTATTCTTCATGTTTTATTTTATTATTTTGGTCTGCTCAGACTTTTTCTTCCTCTTGTTGTTTAGCAGGGTTGTTGTGATGTTTAGCACCGGGTGTTCCTGAGCGGGAATCACATCTCTTTCCTTGAGGAGCCTCTTGGGAGATTTTTCATTAATATTCCACGTTAGGTTTTCAGGCCAAGCTTCAGCTTACTTCATCATCATAGTTTCTACAGGTCATTGTGTTGTGTTGCAGGGTGCAGCAGTGGAGGGATTGGAATCCCACTTTTTGAGATAGTTTTCCATTGGAGGGAGGTTTCCTTCACTTGGGAGATCTGTTTGGAGAGGTCTTGAGCTCATTTCAGATCGGTGGTATCAGGCCACACATTTCCCCAACAATCCCAGTGTTTTTCCAGCTAGGGAATGCGTTATTTTTGGAGGTAGCTTTAGTGGATGGTCTAGTGGCTTCTTTGCAGTGTTTCCTTGTGATTGAGGGGTTCATCCTTTCATGGGAGGAAGCCTTTGAGGGATCTAAATTAGATCATATATCTTTCAACCTTCTACACTTTTATTCTTCATTTTTGCAGTGATTATTCAGTAATTTTCTGAAGATCACATTTGTATGCAGAGTGTATGACAAGAAACCCTTCCCGAGTTTTCTTGTAATTGTAATAAGGAGACTAGATCTCATTTTTTGAGCTTGCTTGTCTAAAATATGAGCAGATATATTTGTTTCCTTAATTTATAAGTTAAAACCCTCTTAATATTGTGCATTTTCCTTTGTGCATTATTTCTGAGTAGCAGTGTTTGGGGTTTTAGTGTTTTTCAGCTACACCAGGTGGTGGGAGGTTTGTTTACCTCACCTAGTTTCATTTCTTCCTGATCTCCTCTTGGAATTAGATGCTATATGGATATATCTAATGGATCCAAGTGATGATTTTCATTTCTATGGCATATATTTTGGAAATGCGTTTTTCTGTGAATGCATTGCTGAGCAGTCCATTTTTGGAATATTTTAAGATGTTCCCAATACTGCTTATTTTCCATATTTTGGGATACTACAGATTTCCATGCTTTCCTTCATCCTTGGATATTTTATTGATGAACACACTGATGAACCTATCATGGGATTCTTATCCACTTTCTCCCCAGGTTAACCCCCATCAGTAATATTTGATTATGCAGGTTTCATTACTGATAGTATTCATTATCAATTGACCAATTTGCAAATTGAGTGAGTATTCAGATATACCTCCTATATTTTCCATATGTTTCTATACTTCCAATCAGATAATTTTCCAATTACTCTCCAAAAACTTGACATAGAAGGAAATCCTTTATCTATCATTTTTTGGACATCCATGCTCCGCAAAGAATGTATAGATTTCAGTTATTCAGAATTTTCAAAGTTATTTTTACATCCAGTGATCACAATGTTGACCAAAACAGAGCAACCAAGAATAAATGAAGAAATGAAAAAGATATTGCATTTTTCAGAGCAGAGTAAGGTTGGTGATTGGCATTTGTATGAAAAATATACTGAGATCAGAGTCTTTCGGTCAAACTTGTTACCTTACAAGTTACCCAAACATCCTTCAATGAGGATATTTTCCTTGGAGTATATCAGGAAGATCCTAAACTCTGATTCCATAAATTTCATGGCAGCTAAGAAGAAGACACAATTCAAATTAAAGAATCAGATAAAGCCATTTATTTGCAATCACAGGGATGCAGAGAAAGAGGCATCTAATCAGTTATTGGAATATAAATTTGAAGAGATTTTCCCTTGGAACTCTGATCCGCAAGGGATCTTGACTAAACTAAGGGTTAAATGCAAGTTAACACCCTTCATCCATGAAGCAAAACCAGAAATAGAAAATTTTTCCAATCATATTGAATGGACTCAAGACACTTTAATAGATGCAGTGAACAAAGGTAATACCAGTCATACCTTAGAGACTGCAAATCAACCAGAGAATTCCATTAAAATAGTAAGGAAAGAAGGAGCCTATGTGGCAGAAACTACAACTGAAACCAAGTTCAAGCTCATATATAACAAAAGGCCCAAATTAGATGCAGCAAGTAAAGGAAAAGTGACTGAATAGATGTGGAAGAAACAGAGCCTTTAAATACCAATACAGATTTTCCAGAGACAAATGTTTCTACTGTGATTATCAATGAGCCAAATACTAAAAATCAATAATGAAGACACACAGTTGATGGAAATACAGCAAAGCATGGAAGCCTCTTCCTCACAGGCAACTAAGGAAAAAGATTTGGATATCAAGGATAAATATAAGAAGATTAAATTGAATAATGAAGAGATAAAGAATAATATTTATTCTAAATATCTCAAACAGACTCCAAGTGTACAAAACATGCTCCTTTCTGCATTTGATTATTCTAATCAAAAGCTAATCATGTCAGTGTTGTAGCCCACAGTCAAATCTCCAAAGACAGTGGTTGATTATAAGAAAGTTGATTTGGAAGTCCAGACAGACAAAATCCATGCTCTTGATCAAATTGAGTTCCATAGACAAACCTCTAAAATGTTATATTCTACTCTCACAAATAAAGCTATGAGGGCTAAAAAGCTCCAAAACACCATCTCCAACATGCAAGATCAGATGAAGATGGACAAAGCCTCATTGTATGCCAAGGATCTAAGGATAAAAGCCTTAGAAGAACTATTTTTGCACGTGGGATATGACCTTGCTAATATCAAAGCAGCAGAATTATTGGTGAAAAAGAAAAATGAAGATATAGCAGCTTTGAGGAAATAGCTCAAACTTCCTCAAAGTGAGCATCCTCAAACAAAAGAAGTCATACAGGAATGGAGTGAAAAATATGACATGATGAATATAATTCTTCAGTTGACAGCCCAGGTTAAAGAGATGGAAATACAAATGGACAAACTTTTCCAAGAAAAGGAAATAGTGAAAGAACCAAAGATTCCTACAGTTATTCCAGTTATCATTGCAACAGTGCCTTCAACATAGCTGAAAATTTGGCATCCAAGGAACCACTGGCGACTGCAGTGCCAGTGACTTCTTCCACAACCTTAGCTACTGCATCATCTACAACAACAGTCAGCCTACAGATGAGGCCAGCAAAATAGTGAAAGCAATGGAAGAAATGTCTTTAAATACAAATGAGATTAACAGGTTGACAAAGATGGTAGAAAATATTGAGAAGTCAAATAAATTATCTCAGATAAATGCAAAGACACGTGAACAAAATGTCATCCGACTGAATGAAGGGTTAAAGAAATTGCAGAAGGAATTGACATTAAAGGAGAAAATATCATACATTAAAAAAAAACCTTTGGAACAATATCATTGAAGCCATCCATGATGTGTGGCCTTCAATTCAGGTAATTTTTTAGCAAAGAGAGTTATTACTAAAAGCACAAGCAGAAATTCAAAAGACTGAACTGGCTGACAAACCAGAGCAAGCTTTAAGGCTAATTACCTTCTTGAACAGAAAAAACAGACAAGAGTTGGAAGAACTCAAGATTACATACAAAACTGAAATTATCCTAGAAATTAGGAAAGTTACTACACAGAAGAATCTGATGAGGCAACTTGAAGAGAAGTGTGAAAGCATGAATACTACTATAACCAGATTTATGGTTAAGTTTACAAATTTGAGGCAAAACGGACTACCTAACATTATGGTCATTAATGATAAATTGATGCCTCAAAATGACTATGATAAGAAAATTAGAGTGTTTGAAAAAGAACAGGTGAATAAACCACAAGGTCAAGGCATACCAACAGGAAAAGTGTTACTCAAGAGTTTTGAAGATTTATTCTACTTACAACATGAGATAAAACACTTATTTATCATCAAGCCAACCTTTGCTAGATATACTGAAGCTGATGAAAACTTTAGGAAATTAAAGAAAATACAAATTCCTAAAGATGAGGATTGGCAAGCACTCACATATTTACTATAAAGGATAAAAGACAGGTAGATGAAAAGAGGACTAAATTGTTTTCTGAATTACAGTCAAAGCTGATTTTACAGCAGTAAACAGTTTTTGACTAAGGTTTAAAGAGCATCAGTTTAGAGAGTATCAGTGAATAAAGAGTACTCGAGAAAGAGTATCAGACAAGGCAGATCAGCTTCCAAAAAATTTCTAAGAGCTAGCAAGGAGGACACCAAGGCAGCCAGCTGCATCTTATCCTCTAAACAGTTTCTATTTCTTTTGGATAAATAGGACATCTTGTTGATTTGTTAAGCAGTTGTCTCTATTATTTTTGTAGAGATATTTTATTTTCCTAAGATAATTCCTAGAAATTTTCTAGGATATTTTGTAAAACATTATTTATAAATACTTCATCTTTAGAAGTATTTTGTGTGGAATAAAATTGTTGGATTTTTGTAGACATTTCTTCTTGGACTTCAAAGCTTTTGTGTGTCAAATTTCGAGTTAGCAGGTTGGATCAAAACAATTGGCATCATACTTCAGGATTCTTGTGATGAGCTATTTAGAGTGAAGTATTTCCTCACTTGTCATTGTTTTATTTCTTTGTTACATGCATCCATCTATGTTTATGCTAAATCTGAATGTATAACTAGGAGTATTACTACAAGATTTGTTAAAAGCACTCTGTTTTTAACTAGTTATCATTTATATGTTTTCCTCTGATTTCCAGTGTAGGGAACCCTTAATTTCTTCCTCTCTCGTTTGACCTCTTCCTACTACTTCCTTTTCTGGATCAAAGGATTCTTAAGTGCCCTTTATCCCAATCATACCACCTCATAAAAAAAAAAATCCAAGATCTCCAAGGGTTATCTATCTGGCCCTGAAAACATTTGACCTTTTTCCCTTGATCCCAGTCATGTTTTCTTGATTTTTAGTCCTTAGCCCAATGGACAAATAGATTTCCCACTATCCTTCATTTCAAGTGATTTTTCCCACCAAATCTACCAAAACAAAACCAAAGTTTCACTTTCATAACTAGCCTTATATTTAAAACTTGAAACAAAGTTAAATATTAAAGAGAGAGCCCTCTCTGAACCTTAGGAAGGCTAGATCGTAGAGTTTAAAAGTAAGTTTGTGGTTACCTCTAGTATTCTTTGACTAAAAACTAAAATATCACAACCTTAGGATTACTAGAGTGATAACAAACTCCACTGGAGGAAAGACCTGAAACATGACCAGTCAGCTTTGAAGGAGAAAGTATTCAAGCCCAAATTAGATTCAAGAAATTGTTGTTTTTATTTGTAACTATATTCTATCCTAATTTAAGCCTGATAAAGAGTACATTGTTGAGTTTTACATTGATCAGTGGTGAATTGATGAGGCTCAAGAAGATAAGCCCCAAATTGTAGACCATGTACATACTATTACACCTGTGCATATCCTTGATGCACTTGTAGAAAACCTAGTGGCACATGAGCCTTGTACTTCATCTCCTGTTCTTGAAAAAGCTTCAAATGGTTATAAGCCTCCTGCTGTACTACCTATACCTGTAAAAGTCCTAGAAATATATAAGCCTCTAGTTTTTCCTCCTATCCTCCATGACCTCCCTGCAAATTTTATCCATAATCTACCCAAATTTGATGGAGAAAATGCAAAGATCATTGTTGGAAAACACATGCACAATATTGAGGATTTTCCTTAATGGTATGAGGTGGAAGAGGATGATGTATGTATTGGGATGTTTGCCTTGTCATTGCAAGGTAAAGTTAAAATCCGGTTTAAATATCTTCCAGCTACAAGCATTAGAAATTTTCATCAATTCACTCAAGTTTCCTAGATAGATGGGTGGTCGTGGGAAATTCTTTTATCATCATTGAAGAGTATAACCATTTAAAAAGACAGCCTGGGGAGACAATACAGCATTTTTCAGCCAAGTTAAATAAGGTATACTATTCGATGCCTGCTAAGATAAGGCTACCCCCAGGATTAACACTCTAGCACTACCCAGAGATGGCATTCCAGTTAAGAGAAAGAGACCCTGCAACCCTTGAGGAGATGAAAAATATGGCAGTTTATGTGGAAGAAAACCTATTGAACCAAGAGGAAAAGTTAAAAGCAATGAAGAAGGACAAGATAGAAAAAGAGCAACTGATATCTTCAGAGATAAAATTAGATACCCTGATAAATACAGTCAATGAAATTATTCATATGATTAGCAGGAAAGAGAAATTATATGTTCAAGTACCTCTTGTTCCATTAGTTCCAGAAAAGACAAACATCAATGTACCCAAGTAGTTTGCAACCCATCCTGGACACCGTAAAACAGAAAATGATTGTTTCATGGACTCTATCCACAACACAGCCAAAGATGAAGTCCAAAATCAGAAGGATGCAGGGAAATCCTCAGCAACAATGTACATGATAGATGACCTTGCATATAGAGGT
The DNA here is from genome assembly GCA_034641835.2 of Pinus albicaulis. Lineage (NCBI taxonomy): Eukaryota > Viridiplantae > Streptophyta > Pinopsida > Pinales > Pinaceae > Pinus > Pinus albicaulis. Next base: position 201,325,055 of record CM076569.1, read on the forward strand.
AGCCATCTCAAATATGATTATCAAGAGGAAGACTATAAGGTTAAGGTTGAGATTGATTATTCAAAGCAACCAGCACTATTTTCTTGGGAAGAACAAACTCATTTACCACCATGCAAAGATGGAAACCAAACCTTGCATGCTAAGCAACATTGTAAGGAGGAAAATATAAGAAGTTGTCAAGTAAGTACAAAATGCCTTCCTCTATATTTTGCCTCACTCTTAAGAGAGGATTACAAGTAGGTTGCAAATAGGAAGGAGGAGGAAATATCTAATGAGTCAGTTGAGGAGAAGAGGTATGATACAAAACCTTTTTCAGATCTAGAAGTTCTCCCCCTTAGTCATCTTGAAATCACAGAATCTAAAATAGAGGAGGAACCAATACATCTTGAGTCTTTACCCTTATGTTTCAATTCATTTCAGATTGTGAAAGGGAATCTGGATCACATTCTAGTTGAAAATCACAGGGGAAGAGAACTTTCTCACCAATTAGATGAGGAAATCAGGGATGATAAAATATCTATTTTAGATCCAGGGGTTCGTCCCTTGAGTTCTTTTGAATGTCAAGTAGCAGATGAAATCACAGAGTCTAAAATAGATGATGGATTGATCCAATTTGACTGTCTAGCTTTGTTCTTTACTTCATTTCATATTATAAAAGGTAATTTGGATCATATTTTGGCTGATAGTTATAAGAGAAAACATGAGGTCTCAGAAGAACCAACACTACCATCTAAAGCACCACATGACCCAATAGCATATGTGTTGGATGGTTTTTCTTTCAAAGTCAATCTTCTTGTGTTCATAATGCTCTCAAAAGCTACTATGATATGTATATGATCAGACAGTCTTCCCCGTTGTTTGATTCAGTAGAAGTAGTGGCACAACACTCATCAGATAACATGCACACATGTTCAGAGTTGATTGAAGACCAAGACAGCACAACTGCAGTACCAGGATATAAATTTGAGTTGGTTGAGTCAGAATACCCAAAAATAAATCAAGAATATCTTGATCCAGTGGCTGTCTATATGGAGGAATTATTCTTTACAAAGCCAGCACATATTTCCGGCAAGTCATTTTTTTTTTCAAAGGTACCAAGATCCATGTAAACAAGATCAGGCCGAGAATTTCTATCAAACACCATTGTCAGGTTTGTCTCTGAACATGATGAAGAGAAATGAAAGAACAAATATATTAGAACAATTCAATACAAGGAAAATACCCTCTAGCGGATTTTTTTGAGGAACCCCTTATAAAAATACCCCATACATCCGTTTCTAGCGGAGGTTACTAGAGGAGGTTGGCGGGCGGAGGGTTTTGCGGATGTTTTCCTCTTAGTGCGCTTATCATCCAAAATTGCACCAGTACTCTCTAAAATATAAAGCACCGGTGTACATAAAACATTGGCACACTGGACACCATGCGCTCCGTACACACCCGCCTGGAGCGTCGTATTATTGTAGAGAACCGGTGCTTCACAACTCTTCCGCTCCGGTGCATCATAAAACACCTTGCCAAAACAGAAACCGCCTAGTGCGGTATTAAGAAACTGCACTGATACATCATAAAACACCATGCCAAAAAAAAAACTGACCGGTGCATTCATATGAAATAGCACCAGTACACCTCTAAACCCCGTACACCGAAACAAGGTTAAATATAAAAAAATTACGGCCAAAAAACTGCATTTTTCACTTTTTTCAGTGCTCTAGAGCTCTCAAGCACCGATGCACTCTATAAGAGAAAGCACCGATGCACACAAACATTGGCACACCGGACACCATGCACTCCGTACACACCCGCCCGGTGCGTCGTATTACTGTAGAGCATCGGTGCTTCACAACTCTTCCGCGTTCATGCGTCATAAAACACCGCGCCAAAATAGAAACCGCCTGGAGCGGTATTAAGAAACCGCATCGGTGCATCATAAAACACTGCGCAAAAATAGAAACCAACCAGTGCGTTTGTAAGAAACAGCACTGGTGCACCTATAAAACTCTACACACCAGAACAAGGTTCAATACAAAAAAAATTACGGCAAAAAAACAACATTTTTCACTTTTCTCGGTGCTCCAAAGCTCTCAAGCACCGGTGCAATTTATCCTTGTCTGAGCTGCCCTAACATCGGTGCTCCCATTGCACCCATTTCACACATTGTTGCTGTACATTGCCCACCAATATCCAACTTGCATTTCGCAAAACGGTGGGAAATTTTTCTTTTGCAAATTCTACAAACAATATGCCTCCTCGACGGCCAAATGTACAGGTATTTTTCTTGTTTTTCCATAATTAATCTTTTTAGTGGATTATAATTTCAAATAACCTTAAAATTAACCATTTAAAAGAAGAAGAAAAAAATTGTCGTGCAGTGCGCACGAACCATTCAACTCGCACCAGTAAGTGGTGTTTCCTGTAAAATTTACAAGTTGCATTGCAATCAGTGCTAATGGTATTCACACCGTGTCTGGGGCGGTAATGGAAGGCGCACCGTGTTATTTTAAAATTTAAAAAAAAGTGCGGTGCAATCCATTAACCAATCGCACCATTGACCATGTGGAATAGCAACACGGTGCGTTGACAGAAATATCTGCCCCGGTGTCTGTCAGCACACCACATTTAGCATTCCGACAGGGTCAACTGTGTGGCCTTGTAAAAGACTGCACCGTTGACTATGTAATTAGTCAAGAAGTCGGTGCACCGACACAACTATACATGTCGGGGTGTATATTTTAGTTAGCGCACTGCCGATTTGACACCATACATAGTCAACGGTGCTTTAAAAATTTTCAGGTGCACCGCATACGGTGCATTGAATGTCATATGGGGCACCGCCCCTAGTGTGCGACAAACAAACAACGCACCGAAACCAGTGCATAGCTGTTTTTTGTGGCACACCAACTAGTCTGTTTTTTTTTCCAAAAAAAATAATATATGTATATTCCTAAATACATGTCTCATTTAATAAAAAAAAATTATTTAATATGTCAATGATTCAGAGAGAAGAGGGGGAACAACAGCAACAACAGGCGGAGCCGTATGACATGGTTCGCTTATGGAAGGCATGAGAGAGGGAGAGAGATGTGTACCCTCTCCCTATTACAGCAGCTACCCAGGGGCTCCTAAGGTAGGTAGGAATCCTCATGTTCTATGAGGAGGCTATTATTATAGGTCGATTTGGGCACCATTCCCAATGACCTGTTTAACTAGGCATCATCTCTAGGACCAATGATCAAGGGTCTAACATTCCCTATCATAGGGAATATTCCCTATCTATTTAAGCTTATTATATAGCATATGAGAGCTCACCAATGCATGCTCTAAGGGGCCTAAGTGCGTTGCATATGCAGGTAGCCCCATGCAAGGTTGCTCTGCAAAGCACTTCCTGACATTCACAGGTGCGTTGGTCACATTGGGAGTGAAATTCTCATTGTTACAGAATCTCTGCTTGGCCAGTGCCTTCTAGAAGAGTTCACATGTGTCAAGCTTTGGATCCAAGTGTCCATTTGACATCTACATGACTGGAAACATGTCTTTCCTATTATTTCAAATTCATTGATTGCAAAACAACCTATAGTTCATCTATAAATTGAGCACAGATCTAAGTGCTTGAGAAGGAATAATTTGAGTAGAGAAATGTTGGAGAATTTTCTATTGAGAGCTAGATTTGTATAGCTGCTGCTGGAGAGATTTATACTGTGATGAGGCTTGGGGACGTTGCTGGAAGGGTCACTTTAAATCAGTCATTTGGTTGTAACATCTCCTTCTATCATCAAGAAAGAGTACTGCTTATTTTTCCCTATATGCATCTATATTGACTTTGATTTTCCATATTGCAAGATGTTGGTTGATGTATATGGTTTATGCTTTATTGATTTAGCTAACTAGCTTGAATAGATATCTATATTATTGCATCTTCTGATGTTCCAATGTTCTTTCTTGCACGAAGCATTCAACACAAAACCGCTTTAATTTGAAGCTACAACAGAAGCGACAGAAGGAGCCATTTGGAAGCGACTGAACAAGTAAGCATCCAATATTTTCTGTGTATCTATTTTGAGTTAGGAAAAATGGTCGTATATTCTTTCACCTGTTGTTCTAGACTAGCACCTGTCTAGGGAAGCGTGATTTATCCGTAATTCACAATTCTGGCCCAACAAACTGGCGACTTTACTCGGGAGAATTTCTCTTAGTTCTACGTGTTTAAGCCCCTGATTTTCTTTGTTTATCCACCCATTATTACTTACTCATTAAGATTAAACTTTTTCAAAGCCAAATTAGCAAAGACAATGAGTTAAACAGTAGTATTTTTCTTTGTATACTGCGTCCAATGCACCCTTAGACAGGACACAGTGCTTTGCAGAGCACTGTCTCCCTTCGTAGCCTGCGTTGCAGAGCATTGTCTCCCTTTGGAGACTGCGTTGACTCCTAAAAAAACCCAAATTCCATTGAATTTTCCTTTGCAATTTTCTTCAGTTTGTTTTCTACTGTGCTTTGAGAATTTTGCTTCTCATATTGACTAGTGACTCTATATACTTCTTCCTCCTTTGACTGAAAATTTGTTCAATGTTTGTTTAAAAAAAATTTTATATATCATTGACAAGTTGATTTCAAAGTAATTTTTATGGCCGCATTAAGAATCATTTGCTTTCGAAAAAGGAAATTGTCGTAAAATCTTCATTTCCTTGATAGGAGAAATTGTTGTTGAAGTCCTCGTTTTTCCTTCAAAAGAGAAGTTGTTGTTTTTATTCTTCATTTCTCGAAAGTAAAAATCATTTGAATTGTTGATTTAGTGCACCTAGTTTCTTTTCAACATTCATAACATTAAAGAAACTGAAAACAAAAACTTGCATTTGCATGTAGAATAATGTGTGTTTTGCAAAAGGAACATTAGAAAATTTGCATTTAGTTTGTGCTCATTGATTTGTTTTGTTCATTGATTTGTTTGCTCACAAATTATTTGCTCTCTTCCCTTAGTAGCTAGGTTTTTCATTGAAAACGCTGAAAGTGAAAGATTGTTTATCATTCTTAGCTTGTATTTTAGGAATTTCATACACATCATCGCGGTGAACATTTGAAAGGAAAATTGTAAGCAAGATCAACATAAAATTAACCTCGATTTACCTAAAAAAGCATTGGAACCATAACGATAACATTTAGAAGGTCTAGGCTAGAGACGTGTTCCGACATCGTAAAACATAGCAGCTGTCGTTAACTTGTCTGTGATACATTCCGAGTGTGATACCTCACTCCATGTACGTAAGTATATCGTAGCTCATCCACGTACTTTCGGGTATATTGGGCGGTGTTACAGTACAATAAGTAAAAAGGGGTGCTCTCACTATGCGGTTTCGCATCAGATAGCGCTAATACGGACTTAGGCCTCCACGTACCTTTGGGTATATTTGGGAGGATAAATTTTAGGTGCTATCAATCCATAGTGAACCGAGTCGGCCGCTTTGAAATTGTGATACACCGAACACAACATTCGGGGAGATTGTCTGCCCGTACTTCTTGGTTCGCTAGGAGGTATTCTGCAGTTCACAGTTTCTTGGTAAACCCTTTTTCCTAGCATTACCCTCTTTTTGTTTATTTGTTTTTTGGTTAAAATAAATCAGTAATCGTGGAAGAACAAAATCCTATCCCACGTCGCTCGCGTAGATTAGCTTTAAAACCACCTTTACCGCCAGAAGTTACTTCTGGTAGGCGAAGGCGATCATGATCTACCAAATCAAGTACAATCCGTACCTCTGGTGAAACATCACTTTCCAATAATCCAGAGTTAGCTCAATTTGTTTCTACACATCCCGGTTCATCTACTGTTGTAGAAACGGAGTCTTCACAGCTACCTGTGGTCATGATCCATCCAATCTGTGAGACCATACCTCCTGAAGCCAATGTTGTTCAACTGGAAGTTGATCCAAATCCCATTGTGCTTTAGGGGGCAGTTTTTATTAATCAAACTCAACATCTTCCCCAGGACCATATCATCCCCTTATATTTCAATTGCTATATTCCCTAAGTGGAGAAAATCTTGATCCCGAAGTTGAACAACCGAAATTTGTTCCTGTATTGGTCACTCCAAATTCTATTATAGCTATTGACTCTCCCATATCGCGTAGTCAACCACCTAAAATATACTTTGGGCCTTACGACAAAGTTCTTCCACCCGATTTGATTTCGATTGAAGAAATATACAAGACAAGACACCTTTAACTCCAACTCATTTTCAGTAGGAGCTTTACCTGTACGATTCTTTTCCTCAATCACCTTCCTCTACTTTTGTTGATCTTGTTTCACTTCGACTTCCTGTAGATTCTATAGGGTATATATTGGGTCATTTGACCATGGCTGAGATAACATCCCAGACTGAACCATCTATTTCAGCTGCGACAACATCTACTATTACTTCATCTTCGATGTTTTTTCCATTAAATTCACCCATGTCATCACCTGGAATCCTATCTTGTTCCTCCTTTATGAGTAATGAACGTCTTAGTCCTTTATTCACATCTTCAGTGCAATATAAGGCTGATCCCATCAGTGTTTCTCCTTGGTGGCCGGTGATACCACAAAAATTACCCTCGGAAATTCCAAAATTCAATTAAAACCCTGGAGAAGACCCGTCAACACATGTTATAAATTATGATTTGTGGTATTCATCAAACTCCTTAAATGATGACTTTGCTAGACTACGTATTTTCTAGCACACACACACTAGTCCAACTACACTATGAGGATGATTCTTTTCCTGTGTCAACCTCGTTAAAAAAAATGAAACAGGTTTTGAGGATAGTTCTTTTCATATGTCAACCTCGATAAATGAAACAGGTCCCCGGGAGGATAGTTATTTTTTCTTGTGTCAACCTCGTTAAAAAATGAAACAAGTGCCTTTGAGGAAAGTTCTTTTACTGTGTCAACCTCGTTAAAAAATGAAACAGGTCACATGGAAAATTTCAGGGGCTAATATTCACAGGTGGGCTAATTTTCCATGGTTTTTCCAAAAAAAAGATTCGCCAATTTCCATTTTTTTATAAAAATGATTCGCCCAAATTTTACAATATAAAATTATTTTACCTTAAAAATCGCCAACATTATATAGAAAATATATATAATATCATTATAAATTTGAATAATTTTACAAATACATCAATAAAAAATTTATAGTTTTCATATTAGGGACTAGTGAGATTCGCCAATTTTTTAAACTCCAAGATAATTTTCCATCCTTAAAATTATCCCTGACAGGTCATGAGCATAGTTATTTTCCTGTGTCAAGCTCATTAAAAAATGAAACAAATCCTCTCCTAATTACAACGAGTCTTCCATCTGATCTCGTAAATGAGCCTTCATTCCACCCAGCTATTAGTAACCAGTAATCTACTTAGATGAATGAAATGAAGCTTGGGGGGCACCTTCTCTTTCAGGGGGCATTCAAAACATTCTTTATAATTTCACGCAATCAACGATTGAAGTTCATGGGCAAAATAGGTTCAGAAATCCAAAATGCAAATGGTAACTATGGAATGGTAAAAATGAATAGTGAAACTAATTTTTATAGTCATTTAATTGTTTGCAAGTTAAATTTATTGCTATGACTATGGTTTTATTATTTTTTTATCATGAAACGGGTATTTTTAATTCATTTGATGTTGCTCTGAAACAGGACATACAAACGATGAATAGATTAGTCATGCGGATTTATTCAAAGAATGACCTGACCACAAACCATACTTTTCCTCCTTATTTTTCAAGCTTTGATAAAAACAAAAAAGGATTTGAAGCACACTTTTATCTCTTTTTCGAGCTTCGATAACAGCAAAAAAGGAACCTCCAGAGTCTTCTTTTAGCTCTTTTCAGACTCCGATGATGTGAAAAGACTGTCGAGCACTTGTAGTTTTGAGCTCGTTAAAGTAAATGAATTGATATCTACTCAGTATAAGTTTAACCCTTTTCCAGACTAAGATAGATTATTTATGAAAAAGGAATACCTTGGTTAAACATGACCAAAGAGGTTCTTTCAGATATTATTTTACACTTTTTCGAGTCTGAGAGACAAATTTACGAAAAAGTACTTATGGAGTTTTCTTTCGTCCTCTTTTTCAAACTCTCTAAATATGAAAAAGGATCGGGCTATCACTATTTTTAAGCTCGTTAAAACATAAAATAGCGACGGGCTTGTCGATCATGGCAAGAATCGAGTTTCATTCATCGCTAGACTCGTTAAATTATTAAATAGCGATACTTTATTCGCCCGAAGGGTTGAATTATAGATCAAGCAAATGTTATCCTCCTCAAGCTTGTTAAAAAATAAAGAGGTACTGGTTGACAAATGACCGGGGAAAATTTGGGAAAAGAGAGCTAGAATTATTTTTGGTAGTAAGTCGCTCTTGAACGTGACACTTCTTTCACTCCATGTCCGTGATTGTTTGGGTTGGGTAATCATCTTGACGGTTCATTCACACCTACGGTTCATCATACCTTCGCTTTGGTTTTATTTCAATGTTTCCAACTCATCACAGTGTCGCCGATATGTTCAAGAGAAGTCATCCAGTGATTTAAAACTCATCCTTTTGCAATAATCATAAACCTTCATTCTCATGACCGTCATCCCTGAAAATTTCTATATCAAGTTATACCCTTGTCTCTGAAATCAGTAACTCATGTTTTGCAATAAGGTGACTTCCTGTCAACAACAAATCAATATCCAGAAAGTTCACTTAGAAACATCAGATTCCAGTACCATGAGGCTTGTTACAGCATCGACAAGATCCTTGCTTTCAAACCTTTGACCGAAATATTTTATTTGGCGTTCGACATCAAATCATCTATTCTCGCCTTACGAAATGTACTACAGTACCTTGAGGACCATTTTCATTAATGGTGGTTCTCTCGCGTTTGTTAACAGCTCACATCATTGGTTGGTAATCAAACGATGTCTTTCCATGTTCGACTACAAATCATATATTCGCATGGCTAGACTTGTACCCAAATGATCGAGCGAATGAGATAAGAAGACCCCGGATCTAGTTTCATCCACCCAAGCTGCGATTTCAGGATTGTTGTACACATCATCTGTACGGTGACCTTACATATAGATTTTCATCCAAACATGGGCCTATATCTGTAGGCATGTCTGCATCTGGGCAACATTCCAATGAAGACGACTTTTTGAATTATGTACATGTTATTATATTGTTTATGTGATGAACATGGGAATGCCTACCCTTAGCAATTATGATCAAATAGGATATATCATGATGTAACGTATTGTAAGATTGATGCAGGTGACCGTTCCGCTTCGTTTCCAGGCTCATCACAGTGTAAAGCATCTCAATCAAATGTTTTTATTATTTGGATCTCATGCTTTAAGGAGCAATTGTTATAGGTCAATTTAGGCACCATTCCCAATGACCTCATTAACTGGGCATCATCTACAACACCAATGATCAAGGGTCTATAATTCCCTATAATTTTAGTTGCTACATGCCCTAAGACAAAGAACAAAACAAATCAAGCAAGACTTTCATCAAGCAAAGGTTTCCAAGGTTTGAAGCTTATTATATATCATATGAGAGCTCACCAATGCAGGCTCTAAGGGGACTAAGTGCATTTCATATGCAGGTAGCCCCATGCAAGGCTGCTCTGCAAAGCACTTCCCGACATTCACAGGTGCATTGGTCACATTGGGAGTGAAATTCTCATTGTTCCGGAATCTCCACTTGGCCAGTGCCTTCTAGAAGAGTTCACATGTGTCAAGCTTCGGATCCAAGTGTCCATTTGACATCTACATGACTGGAAACATGTCTCGCCTATTATTGGAAAGTCATTGATTTCAAAAAAACCTACAGTTCATCTATAAATTGAGCACCTATCTAAGTGCTTGAGAAGGAAGAATTTGAGTAGAGAAATGTTGGAGAATTTTCAGTTGAGAGCTAGATTTGTATAGTTGTTGCTGGAGAGATTTATATTGTGATGAGGCTTGGGGACATTGCTGGAAGGGTCACTTTAAATCAGTCATTTGGTTGTAACCTATCCTTCTATCATCAATAAAGAGTACTGCTTATTTTTCCCTATATGCATCTGTATTGACTTTGATTTTCCATATTGCAAGATCTTGGTTGATGTATATGGTTTATGCTTTACTGATTTTGCTAACTAGCTTGAATAGATATCTATATTATTGCATCTTCTGATGTTTTAGTGTTCTTTCTTGCAGGAAGCATTCAGCACAAAACCACTTGAATTTGAAGCTGCAACAGAAGCGACAGAAGGAGCCATTTGGAAATGACTGAACAAGTAAGCATCCAATATTTTTTGTGTGTCTCTTCTAAGTTAGGAAAAATGGTTGTATAGTCTTTCACCTATTTTTCTAGACTAGCACCTGTCTAGGGAAGCGTGATTTATCCTTAATTCACAATTCTAGCCCAACAGCTACTTCCCTAAAGGCCCATAGTGTGTTTTTGAGACATCTTATCTACAGATGGAATGCCCACCGACAGGCTTTCTAGGTTGGTCCTAACCAGTGGTACACACCCACTGAGGAGGATATATATTTCATTACAGGGCTATCACGGAGACGGGTGGATTTTCCCTTTTTCCCAGAGGTTCTAGATGGTTGTGTAGCAGGGAGTCAGTTAGTTTACTCCCAGAGATATATTGGAGCATCAGTACTGTCTCCTGCAAATTTTCAGGTCATTGGAGGTCAGTTACGTATTGGTGCATTTGGTAGTGAGAAGGTGCACTGCCTCTCACTTCTCATTTCGACCATTCCACACAACACCAGTGATAGGAAACGCATTAATTTATTGCTTCTATATTATGTTGATTCTTTATTATAGGAGCCACGACTTGTCAGGTGGTTTTCTATTTTTTTGCGGCAGTTCTGTACAGCTTTAGATAGATGTTGTGCTCATGCACAAGGGAGAGTCAACCTCCCTTTTGCTTCAAATATTTTTTGTTTATTTTTCGAGAGGTTTCCAGAGATGAGGCCTACCTTTTTCGGCAGCCTTGTAGGCCGATGTTGGAGGCACAGATGCACATATGGGGGCATATGATGCCCAAGAGGGGCAAGACTATGTTTCCAGCCAGGATATCGCATGATGCACTGGAGTTGCTAGCCAGTGTTGACGAGTTGCATCCCTTCATTATGGTCCCTTGTCCTTATGTTGGATTGCATTGGCAAGGGTGTGCCAACATCCTCTTCACAGATGATGAGCCACCAGATGATAGAGTTAATATTTTTGTTTTATTTAAATTTATTATAACATGTTCTTTGACTTTTTTTATTAAATTGTGTAATGAAATTGTCTAATTATTGTTGTGTACTTGTATATATTTTGCAGACATTGGCTCTTTTGATGGTGAGGACATGCCGGAACCACCACATGATCTAGATGTGGATCCTGATGACGATCAGGGCGTGCCAAATGCTGAGGATCATCAGGAGGTTGGTGCAGAGATACATGCTCTTGTTGGTGTGCCAGTGCCACCTTTTACTAGGCATAGTCGACTTGATACTAGATACAATATGGAGTTGGGCGACCAACTCAGTGCATTGATTGTTGAGGTGAGCATCAGGCTCGCTCATTACAAAGATATACAGGCCTATGATAGGCTATTACAGATGTGGACACTACTACATTTGGCGGAAATTCCGACACCTGTTTCCGACGCTTTTGACCAAATGTCGGAAATTTTAACAAATTTTTTCCATCCTGCCCGAAATCGTCGCTATACCGACGTCTATAGAAAAGTGTCGCAATACCGACACTTAAACTAGTGTCGCAATTACGACGTTTAAAGGAAGACGTCGCAATTGCGACACCATGGCCCAAAGCGTCGCTATTGGGACGACTCTAAACGTCGCAACTGCGACACAATGTCTAGGTGTCGTCGTTGCGACGTTTGGAGGCACCGTCCTAATAGCGACGCCTTTTCCGCCGTCGGTATAGCGACAGTTATTTTCGCGCTACATAAAAATACCAAACTTATATGGGCCCTACATAAAAATTCGAAACTTATATGCGCGCTACATAAAAATGTTTCGTATTTGTCGCAATAGCTACGTTTGATATCACGCGTGCATTCGCTCTCTGCTCTTGCAGAACAGCATTTTCCCTCAGCATTCGCGCTCAGCTCTTGCAGAACAGCATTTGCCCTCAGCATTCGCCCTCAGCGTTCGCCCTCAGCTCTTGCAGAACAGCATTCGCCCTCAGCTCTTGCAAAATGGTAAGTTCTTACTGCAGGCCCTTCCTCCTATAGTAGGGTTGACTCTATTTGGGTTTTTTTGGTCAATTCCATTGGATTTTGTTAGGCTGTAGGGTTCTCTGTAGATGTCAGGAGTCAAGATTCAATACCCTCTATTATCTTCATCACCCAATACAAGATTTAAATTTTTCCCAAAGAAACGCTTATTAATTTGGCAGCCATTATTTCTCACTGCTTTAAAAACCCTACATTTAAATGAAAACAAGCATTGCATTTCAACTACAAAAATCTATTAGTGTTCAAATGTACATGTGTGCTACATTAACGTATGATATCACGCGCGCATTCGCCCTCCGCTCTTGCAGAACACCATTCGCCCTCGGCTCTTGCGGAAACCGGTCGCCTTCGACGTCGCACGGAAGCTCTTGCGAACGGCCGGTCGCCCTCGACGTCGCCACAGGCTCTTGCAGAATAGCATTCACCACCAGGATTCTCCCTCGGCTCTTTCGAACAGCATTCGCCCTCGGCTCTTGCCGAACGGCCTTTGCCCTCGACGGCGCCCTCGGCCCGTTCGCCCCGACCCCTCTTACAGAACAGCATTCATCCTCAGCGTTCGCTCTCTGCTCTTGCAGAACAACATTTTCCCTCAGAATTCGCGCTCAGCTCTTGCAGAACAGCATTTGCCCTCAGCATTCGCCCTCAGCGTTCGCCCTCAGCTCTTGCAGAACAACATTCGCCCTCAGCTCTTGCAAAATGGTAAGTTCTTACTGCAGGCCCTTCCTCCTATAGTAGGGTTGACTCTATTTGGGTTTTTTTGTTCAATTCCATTGGATTGTGTTAGGCTATAGGGTTCTCTCTAGATGTCAAGAATCAAGATTCAATACCCTCTATTATCTTCATCACCCAATACAAGATTTAAATTTTTCCCAAAGAAACGCTATTAATTTGGCAGCCATTATTTCTCCCTGCTTTAAAAACCCTACATTTAAATGAAAACAAGCATTGCATTTCAACTACAAAAATCTATTAGTGTTCAAATGCACATGTGCACATTAACGTCCGGTCACGCGCGCACCGTCCGCTCTGCGCACGACTATTCGCCCTCGCCCTCTTGGTCAGTGACGCCTTCGCATTCGCCCCCCGAGGCTCTGCACGCATCTTTCGCCCTCGCGCATTCGCCCGAGCTCGCGAATAGCATTCACCCCCGGATTCTCCCCGCCCTTTCGGCACGCATTCGCCCCCGCCCCTACCACCCTTTGCCCTCGCATTCGCCCCCGGCCGTTCGCTCGAACTTCAAGAACAACATTCGCCCTCGGGGCCGTTCGCCCTCGCCCCGCAACCAGCATTCGCTCTCAGCTCTTGCAAAATGGTCAGTTCTTACTGCAGGCCCTTCCTCCTATAGTAGGGTCGACTCTATTTGGGTTTTTTTGGTCAATTCCATTGGATTGTGTTAGGCTGTAGGGTTCTCTCTAGATGTCAAGAATCAAGATTCAATACCCTCTATTATCTTCATCACCCAATACAAGATTTAAATTTTTCCTAAAGAAACGCTTATTAATTTGGCAGCCATTATTTCTCCCTGCTTTAAAAACCCTACATTTAAATGAAAACAAGCATTGCATTTCAACTACAAAAATCTATTAGTGTTCAAATGTACATGTGTGCATCACTTGTGTAGGGTATTCCTTTTCCACTTTCACATTATCCAAGAATGTGTGCAGTATAGTTCATATTTTTTGTGATTTAGATTGCCTTGAAAAGGAAAGGTAAATTATTTCCCATGGAAAAAGAAGGTTTTCCATTTTTATAGGTTGTTTGGACTTACGTGGAAAAATTTATGGTATGCCTTTCATATTATGTAGTTTAAATTTGAATTAACAGATTATTCTACATGAAAATACAATTACCTATGTGATGTCCTTCATCACTAATTAAAATTATAGGCTTTCAATTTCCTAGACTCTAACTCATCTGATGCTAAATTCTAGGTTCTCATTGGTGGATCACTCTTCCATTGATTTCTTTTCCCTCTGGATCTTGTCATACTTTAAAAGTCATCAATGATACATATATTATTTCAGGTATCCCAAAAGGCTTTATAGTAGAACATATTGTGAAGTTTTTTGACACTTGAGGATTCTTTTTAGAACTGCAACGTGGTCTATGCTATCGAGTTATATATCAAGCAGCTTGTCCTTAATAACCACACTATGAGGTAGGTTCAACCAGTTTGAACTTGTTGGGACATAGCATATGAAGTTGTGTGATGAGTCCATATCACAAGTCTATTATGGTGAAAAAAGTGAAGACATGTAATGATAGTTATTATGTTAACATTACTAGAAACATTTTCGAAATTATCCATGCTATCAAGATGTCAAAATTCTAGGCATTAGGTGTCAATACTCGTAGCTAATAGATAATAATAATAATATAAAAAAATCTCAACTTTATTCTTGAAATATGATTGTTACACACTGGTAACCTAGTTCATGAGTTACTATCACCCAAAGATTGCAAAACAAACTTAAAATATAAATTAAACCAACATGAGAATCCAACTAAGGGTTTCTCGACAAAATCATGCCATAACCTGGTATTTTGAAACCCAAATTTGAATCCATCATAAGTAATACAATGCAAACTCAGATGGATTTTCAATGCATGTTTGCATGCTACACTTATTCTCTGTCTAGATATCATTTTTTAAATGGAACCATTAGTCAAGCCTACAGTCCTTTTTATGTGAAAAATTTCAGCTCTATTTGAGCTCTTTTTTGCTCCACCACCTCCATAAACCAGTGTTACACGGGGTCTCACCCCCCCACCTAGGGGTCTAGATTCCTCACCCCCTCGCGCTCCGGGGTATTGGGGACTTCTAGGGGATGTTTCCCTCACGCCCCCTCACGTCCCCCTCACCGCCCCTTTTAGTTTATGGTTTCGTGTTAAAATTTGATGTGCCACTTAGCATATTTGAGAATCCAAGTGATTCTGATTCAGATGGTGACATGGTTGATCTTGATATATTCGTGCAGAAGTTGGATGCAGAGACTAGTGGGGTATTAACTTGAGCATTTATGCTCATTTATCATTATGATGATATCATTTGATATTCATATGTTATGTTTTATGTTTTATGTTTCAAACATAACTTATTTGCGTTTAAGTTTTATGTTTCAGACTTGAGTTGTAAACTTAAGTTTAAACTCTATTTTGAATCTTGATATAATATGTCATATGATATCTTAAAATTTATTTTCATTGTACATTGTTAGTAGTTACATTAATGATTATATAGCTACAAACTTACAAACTTACATGCATGATTGTATGATGTATGTTTTAACTTTTAACTTTTAAATTTGTTTCAATTATATGATTCATCATTCATCGATTTGTATTTTTATCATTTATGATTTATCTTTCATGATGCAAGTGTATGATGACTGTATATACATTCCTTGCAAAAATATAGTTACATTTTAAATATTAAATTTTATAATTTTTATGACCCCGACGTCCCCCCACGCTTCCTGAAAATTGGTAGGGAGCTTTTGCATAGGCCGCTCCCGCGCTCCCTCGTCCCCTCGCTCCCACCTCCAGGGGACTTGGTGGAACATTGCCATAAACATATGCAAACACATATCATGATCTTGGAATCCATTACATATGTATGTGCCAATGTTCCATAATCTTGCCCCATCATCAATTTAAGAAATTTCCATTGACTATCAAATTATGGAGGGGGGGAAGTTTTTGCTGCAACATTTGGCTCAAAATCAGGGACCATCTTCGTATGAGGTGAATGAGAACTATAGATATTTGAAGAAGTAGATTAGTGCCTTTTCCTCCGGCCATGGAGTCATATACAGTCATCCATCACAAAAATTTGTCTTTGTTCATTCTCACCTTGAAAGTTGCAAAAATTCATGCCCTAATTGAAACGACACTAAATTTGAAAGATATAATAAAAATGCAAGCTAGAAGTGCCCTATGAATACAAAGGGAAAACCTTCCTACCTACCCTAACTGAGATAAATTTTGATTGAATAGGAAACATGATATTTCCTATGGAGTTGATCCAACAACTTGTTAAATGTATGGGACTAAATCATGCATTTGATTTCCAGGGAAACATGCGAATGAAGAGAAAAAGTGCAGAATTAATGGAAAATCCATACATGCCACTTATAAAAACTACACCGAAAGGTCAAAAAATACTTAAGGCCTTAACTTAATTTGAATTCAAAAATGACAAAACAGGATTAGTGAAAACACGAGAGTGGTGTGGGTGAACAACATAAATAAAAAGTGAAGATACCTTTCCCCAAGATGCCTTTGTCACCGTTGTATGAAAACATGTTTTCCTTTCCCTTTATACATGCAAGTGAATGCATTATAGGTATGGTGTTTTCCCAGAATAGGAGAAGCCTACTTAAACATATCATTTGTGGATTGAATGTTTGGGTGCCTTAATGTGCAATGACATGTTTCCAGGACTGAATTCAATGCAAGGCATATTTGAAACTCTAACTCTGTCTTCCGGTGTCTTATTAGAAATTATTTCAGTTTTCATTTTGTGTTTTCAAGTTAGATATTGTTTTCAAGTTTTTACATTTATAATTTTATTGCAATGTAGCAGACTGATCAGAGCAGTGCAGGAACAACCCCGAGACAGGATGATCGCGGAAAGAGGCCAGCGGAAGAACATGTAAAGTGCCAGCATTGCTCTATCTTTAGGTATTTTAGTTATTTACATAATTGAAATAATATTAATTTTGTTCAAATATGGAGACACCTAGCCATGGTACGCCTGATGATTCCCTCTTTGAGGAAGAGCTTTTTTCATCCCTATCTCCAGTGTTGTTGTTGCAAAAAAGGCACGAGATGCAACGTCGGAATTTAATGCTTTGATAGATGCGCCTCAAACACCTGAAACAGAAGAGAGGATACAACATCTTATGAGGCAGCTAAATAGATATCAGGTAATAATAAAAAGTCAAAAGGATATTTTTTTTGTTCCGCATGAGATGAATTGTGATAGTTTGATTTTTAATTTTTACATTGACTAAACTAACAAAAAGTTCTTTTGTATGTAGTGTTTTCTGGCACTTGCTGAACCCAGTGTTGGTAGTAGTGGGACAGAAGGGCAAGAGATTGCCCAACAACCCTCTCGTACACCTTTTACTCCTTTAGGTGCCAGCCAAGAAACACACCCTGCCCAAGCAGACACCCAGCCAACCGCTGAACGTGTTGGCAATGATGAGGCTGATATGGCCAACTACATTATTGCGTTTCCTGGAGCTACACGTGTCACCTCCACAGGGACCATTAATGGCACGTTGTTGGTGAACGATGAGGGTGTCCCTATAAAGCATGTACAACTCCCAGGTAAATTTTAATATTTTAACTATTTCATGTACTTTATCTAAAACATATTTATCATGATTTTTATTTTTAAATTAATTATAATATCTTCTTCTTTTTTTGGTTTTATTCTGTGTAGGAAACAATGAGTTCTACAGGATTCCGGAGAGCCATGCGTTGGTAATTTTTGGCCCAACCATACGTACAGGGTGGAATTCCCAGAATTCCAACCTGAAAAAAGAACTTCTAGATTATCTAGAAGCCCTTTTTGGGGTCGGCACATTTGACAAAAAAGCGGTGGCTCAGGTAGCCGACAAATATTTGAAATATACCAGGGACACCTATAGGACGCAATTGCAATTTAACCCTAGATATGAGCGTCCTCTCACAGTTTCAGAGAGTGAGTGGAGAGCACTCATCCATGACGGAAAAGAGAAAAGGGCAAAGAAAGAAGGAAAAAAGCCAACTGGACCCGCAAGGTAAATTACAACTTTAATTCAATAGCTTTAATTTTCTTTATGTCTAAAATAAAAGTGTGCTACGTCATATCTGACTTCAATCTTTTGATGCTAGGTTGCCCGACACCTCAAAGGCAACCAAAGCTAGGATAGAGAAAAAGGGCCATCACAAGCTCGGCCAGGGTGGCTACTTGAAATTAGCTGCAAGAATTGTAATTAAGTAGCTAAACATCTTATAATTAATTGTATCGCCTTCCAACGTTTTTGTAATCCTATCAGATATGATTAAAATACACAATCATATATAATGTAGGGTGATGACTTTGGAACAATAACTACAGAGGAAGATAAAAATATTGCTTTCCGTTTTGGCTATCAAGCTGTAGTTGAACGTCGCAGAAGCTTGGGGCAGGTCCCAAGATCTACAATGCCTGATAAGGTAAAACATTAACCTTTCAATATTTTTGTTTTCGTCCACAAATTTAATGTCTAACAACTTTGTTTAAATCAGGGGAGCAACACTACCGACGAGGTAAATAACCCAGTTTTAGAGCCAGATGTAGATGATCCTCTCGTGCAACTTGATCATTGTAGTGGGGACCAGGCCGACAATGCTGCTATCAGTGAGGGCCGCGACGGTAATTAATTTCCACTTATAATTTTTTCTAATTATACCTTGATGGTTGTCCTTATAACGTTTTTTGTTTAAATGACAGAGAATGTTTCCCTTGAGGATCTTACCACCAGAGAGGAAGACAGGGCAACAGTCTCAACGGCGACAACTGGTGCACCAGGCAAATAATCTCATTGCAATTTTTTTTATTAATATTACCAAACTAGTTCAATGATATTTAAAAACTGACAATTAAAATTTAATATTATTTGTTTTTGTAGGCGATGCCCCGTCACTGGATGAGACCAGACATCGTGACTACGCAACTAGGTCAGCGGCGACAACTGGTGCACCAGGTAACTAATCTCATTGCAATTTCTTTTATTAATATTACCGAACTAGTTCAATGATATTTAAAAACCGACAATTAAAATTTAATATTATCTATTTTTGTAGGCGATGCCCCGTCACTGGATGAGACCAGACATCGTGAATAAGAATTCAGGCTACGAGTTATGTGGTTGAAAGGCACGAAACAAGATGTTACCTTATTGATGATGTAATGAGAGCTTTTAAAATAGGAAGAAGAAAGAAAATTTTACAAAATGTAAAATATTGTATTATTATACAAATGCTACTTTGTTACTTGAAATATTTTTTTACGCGTGCATAAAAAACTCATTTATCATACAATTTTATGTTGCTACCAGAACTGTAATGCTCTTTGCGTACTGGAATTGTTACTATTAATAAACATGGCGTTCTTAAAAACAGTTACGATTGGGTACAGAACCGAGATGATGAGGGGGGAGGCCAAGAGCTTCCACCTTCACATGGTTGGCCCTGTTTAGTAGAGAATAATTTATTGGAGCGATTTAATCTTGGAGCAACCTCCCTCGATCCAACGTAGCAACAAAAAAATCACTGTTGAGTTAGTTGCTACTCTTTCAGATCGTGGGAGGCTTGTTCCAAGTTCATGCGACTCCAATAAATTGTTCTTGAAACGAAGAGGAGCTTATTCAGGTATGTTTTGACATTTTCAACATATGTTCGAACATTATCATAAGAATGCATCTTAGAGTAAAAAATACTACATCAATTACTTGTATTTATTGTATAGATAATGATGGATTTTGATTGACTTGGCAGTGCAGGTACAAATCCTCTTGCATCATGAGCAATACAACTTGTCAAACAGGGTCATGTCCAGGATATTTTTGCTTGTGCGCTTGACCAGGTTCGTAATGTCACATTTTGTAAGTTCCTTTACAGTTCATAATTCAATATTAAGCTTGTTCACGATTATTATCTAGGTTTTTTGTATGTGTTTTTTCATCTATTTGATCGTAAGCAACTATGCATGTTTCCTGTTGTTCACTATGATTTCTCCCATTACCACTCCCAGGATGAATCCGACTTTATTGTTACATAGGTTACTTTATTGTTACTATGATTTCTCCATTTACGATCTCATAGGTTACATCATGTAAAGTTGTCAATCTCAGGTTGGTGATGAGATTTAGTTCTCCAGATTTGGGGCTTTTCTGATATTTTCTCCCTCATGTCATTCCTGCATCACCTCGTTGTTTGAGCATGCTAATTGTCTACCACTTGTACCAATTGGCACATGTCAATCTCTGAGTGGTGCCACATTTCACCTATTTTCAGTGAGAGTTTAGGGTTTCTCTAACATAGCTTCAGAAATCCGATTGAGTGCCTGCTTGAATATTGTCACATAATACTTATGGTTTGGATGGATGAGCATGTTCTGAATGGTTGGTTGATTCATAAGAACCACCCATAAATCTCCCTTCCTCTAACACACAGAAAATAAAAATTTCTTTGACAGGAGACAGAGTTTCAATACTTTGAAAACAAACTTTTATTCCCTTCAATAACTCAAAAAAAAACTATTACACTACTTCCTCACTGAGAGGGATTACAAAATTATGACTGCTACAAAACGCAGTGCATAAAACCAACTCACCGTCTGTTCAAAACAAACATACTCTGTCTCTAAGACACTCTGCTGTGTTTTTCCCTTTCGCACTGCTGTGCATACACACTTAAAAAGTTACACTCAGTTTTTCACTTTTTACACACTGCTATGTAATAAAAAATTTACGTACTGTCTATAAAAAAAACTATCAAGCTTTTTCGACCTTTTTATTTTTATATGCCGGAACATATAAAACATATTATAATAAACCCTCTTTTAAAAAAAATAAAATTAAAACTAAATTCTATGGCCCACCTTTCATTTCGCATATGATATATATATAACATATGTTTAAAATATATGTATATATTAAACTATCAAAACATTAAAGAACCCTTTCCGTCAGACTTCAAAAGTCTGAATAGATTGAATTTCAAACCAAATTCGCGTTCCAAAATGGGATGCTGACGTCTGCCTAATTTTAACTCGAATTCTCAATCCAATGTGCCCTATAAAAAATTCGGGTCCGGTTTTCAAGTTTTCAGATTCCCTTCAATTTCATGCGATCCAATATTAATGCTCCACGTGTCCTCCTTTTGAATTTACAAAACTGTCGGGTAAATTTCTGTTTGTTTAATTTCCGGTTGGTGAATTGCGTTAATGCTGGCTGTTGTGTTTAAATACAATCCTGTACAGAAATATGGCTGTGGCCGTCTACAAAAAAAACTTGCAGGAATTTTAAATGCTGAATTAAATTTCTGGATGGCATGCAAGCAACCTCCAAAAAAAAATGTTGCCGCTGCATCCGTCCTTCTGCTGCAGCAGTTGAAGTTAAAATTCAACAGCACAGGGTTTAATAAGTGAGGGTGTAAAGGTAACTTTTTGTCGATAGCACTGGATTAAGATCATCTATTCATTTTTGTAGGGTCTTATGGTGTTTGGTTTTTTAGTTTTGGGTTGGGCTTATTGAGTCTAAGATAGTTTTTGAGTGAAAAAATTGCTATCAGGTATTAAAAAATTTTGGTTTTTTTGTCAAAATTTATGAGCTTGTTAGGAAATACAAAACTGACAATGGTTGTATCTTAAATTTGTGGAAAATAATTTGAAATGAAACCTTTTTGTTTAGGTTGTTGAAGCAGGTGCAAACCCCGTTCAAATTACTAGGGGCATTGACAAGACAATAAAGGCCCTTGTTTCGGAACTCAAAATTTTGTCAAAGGAGGTAAACGCTTGCCTTTTGAGTAGGCTGGTTTTCCTTTTTGTTGATGGTTTGGTGTATCTAATTGAATTAGTTGCCTAAGGTATTTTTGGTTGCAAACTCCTTTTCATTTTTCATACAGTATTGGCCTTGTGGAACACATTTGATTGTGTGGTCTTGTTAGATCTACAACATTTGTAGTTGTTTAGTCTTATGGCCGAGGTGCACTTTTATTATGGAAATAGTTGATGCAATATTGTCATTTAATCCTTACTGCAGGGTAGCATGTTGAGAAGTTTCTTGTGAAACATTTGGTATTCAAAATGACACTTGATCCTATACAAGATCATGCACTTGACTTCAAAATTCATATTCAAAGTGTGCCAGACAATTCTTGCAAAATTTCAAATATTTATGTTGTTTTAAACCATTATCTTTTTCATGTATTGGATGCTGAAAATGAGAAAAAGACTTTGGTATGAAACTAACTGGTGAATAATTTCCAGCAAAACAACCACTTCCAAGACATGATTTAGAAGTAGAACATATGTACTTATGAAGCATAGAAAGATATCCTTGATGCATTGTCAATGCTTGGCTAGGGTTATTTTTGGAGAAAATAACTCCTTATTCCTAGAATAGTGATCTTCAATACAAGTAAATGCCAGAGAAGAGAGATCATCGTGTGACGCAACAAAACTGAAATTGGACCCCCAAGGAGAGCTGGTGTGTCTACAATCGCTCTGTCAGCATTTTCCCTCGGTGTACCCCGTTCTTTTCCTCCAGCCTGAGTCTTAATTGACTTCTTCTTTCTTCGGGTTTATTTATCAAATTCGTAGAATTTGATAAATAAATACTATCCACAATGGTTGGACTTTAATTTATATTCCCTACTTTATATTATCTCCAATCCTTATAACCAATGTTTAACTTTCAACACTTTGTATTTATACTCCACGTTTCTTTTTAAATAAATAACTTGTAGTGAACTTTCGGCTCTATATTTCACCACCCAGCCTTACAACAATAACCCTCCAGACTTATGCTAATTATCCGCCAATCGTTTAATTAAACAATTTCATTATACTCCGGCCCCACCTATATATATCAATAACCAATCAAACACTTGTATCGTACCTGGCTATCCTCCGCACACCTTAGTTAACCTCCGGCAAGTTCAACGTGCGACCACCGTCCGATGGCCCTTCTCCAAATCAACGACTCTTGGCACCTCATTTCGAAGCCCAACGTCGAAGCAACATGCGATGGCGTGGACAACGTGCTATGCCCTTTGGTCACTGTTTCATTCCCTATGGATCATTACGATTAGGAATATTCTCAACTCGCAAAAGCGTGCGATATGGGCAACCCGCTTTTGTGATTCCGCTCGTGGTTTTGTGTAGAGGGCTTGACCACAAATGTCCGGTTCGGCTATCCTTTTGTTTGTTAACCCGTCCAGTCCCTGTCGTCTGTGCCACGAACACTTTTCTCTCTTTATTAAGCGGGATTTTAATATGTATATTATCAAAGAAAACCAACACAAATTTTATAAGAAAATTGTTCAAAAGTCGAGCCCGCCGGACTTCAAACGGCGATAAACCATAATTCAAACCAAATTCACGTTCCAAAATAGCCTGCTGACGTCGGCCAATTTTGTGACGCGAATTTGTTATCAAAATCGCCCTAATATTTTACGGGTCCGGATTTCCACTGCGCGAGCGGCCCAAACAAATATCCGCTCCAGTCAATTTTTGCTACGTGTCCTCAATAAAAACTTGCCCTGCTCCCGGCTGCGGGTGCATTCGATGGCGTTTAAGGTGATGGGACATGGATATGGCGATTTCATATCATTCGCATTAACATTTAACGCTGTTCAATTAAGTTTTCACATCAAATCTAGATTAATTAATTTTTAACACTGTTCAAAGATCGGATTTCTCCACCTCCCTGCAGCGATTCCTCACGTCCAATTTGATCGCTTCGCTCTCATTATTAATGATCAGAGATTCTATCAGACGGTCATTCTTTGTTTGCATTGCATGGGTTTAAGGTGCCGGCGTTGAGCGTGTTTTTCGTGTAGCCGGCGGCCGGATTACACCGTCCGGGTAACTCTGGACGATAAGGAGAAGTGTCACGAACTGCCTAGACTTTGGTCGTGTATATTTCATTTCTTCTGCCTTTGCTCGCTTCTCGTTAACCGACTCGCTTGCCCTCGTGTCGACCGCGGGCCGAGATTGCACCCATGCCCCGCGTGCGTCATAGGATGCGTTGCCGCAGGGGGAGCACTAGAGGTCAATCCCGGCGCGCTCCCTCCAGCACCTCAACAGAGATGACTTCCGGCCAATCCAGTGATTATTACTTAGGTCGATATCCAAATACTAGGAGTGGGCGGGGTCGGCTTGTAGCATCTGGCCACCGTATGGATTCCCCTGCTCCTGGCTTCCCCACCGCTAGTTCACCTTCTCCCACGACGCGCACTGCGCAATTTTCCTTTGATTGCACTCTCAACCGCCCGCGAATCACAGCTGTAGTCACTGTGGTCTTCCGCGAGGAGGCCCAAACGGAGGAAGAATGCACCCGTCCGACGGGTCTGAGCTCGGAAAAAGCCGGCCAGCATTCGGGCCTTCAGGAGGGGAGCCGTGGCATGCATGTGGAGGTAGCACCTAGCGATCCTGGACCTTCCGAAGGATGGTGCCGAATCGTGGAGGAACCACCGGAGGATTAGTTTGGTTAATTTGTTTTTCTTGCTTAGCAGGCCCACTTAATTGGGCTGCTTTTAGATTATTTTACTGTGCTGGACCTTTGTAATATTTTTGAATTCTGTAAATTAAACGTTCAAGATTGGTTTCCCCGTATGAGGGCAGTCTTCTTAATTTTTTGATTTTTTGATGACAAATTTGCCATGAGTCTGGCCAGGCAATGTTTTTGACTTCGGTGTAATTTTATTCGTAATGTTAATAGATTAACTTTACTTAGAATTCTCACATGATTAGCGTTTTTCTTGATCTGTTCAAGGATTTTGGGTACTTTAATTTGTATTTGGAACAATGGACGTCGGTACTCTATCTGTTGCTTTACTGTTCTACATACTACTATTTCACTTTCTTATAGATGCCTTGGGAATATTTGAATGCTTTCTCAGATTGTCGATAATCTCCATGTGGACCGTTACTGGATTTTATATCATGTCCCTGTATGTGACATGGGGTATTTTTCTATCATTGTCTGGGGTGGGACTTCCACTTTTCTCGATGGATATTTGGGTTCCAATCTTCAGATGTGAAAATGTAATGACTTCATGGACTATTTTACATCATATAATATATTCAAAACAACGTTTTTTCTCTTGTGAAAAAAAAATGATTAATGTTTATCACTCTGCCTTCAAAACTAGCGATGCTGGTCTATGTTGCTGGTTTATTGATATGGTCCGATGGTCTTTTTATATTTTGGACATATCACACTCCTCACATGATTAGCGTTTTTCTCTGTTGCAGGATTTTGGGTACTTTAATTTGTATTTGGAACAATGAACGTCGGTACTCTATCTGTTGCTTTACTATTCTACATACTGCTATTTCACTTTCTTATATATGCCTCAGGCATATTTGGATGCTTTCTCAGATTGTCGATAATCTCCATGTGGACCGTTACTGGGTTTTATATCATGTCCCTGTATGTGACATGGGGTATTTTTCTATCATTGTCTGGGGTGGGACTTCCACTTTTCTGGATGGATATTTGTGTTCCAATCTTCAGATGTGAAAATGTAATGACTTCATGGACTATTTTACTTCATATAATATATTCAAAACAACGTTTTTTCTCTTGTGAAAAAAAAAATGATTAATGTTTATCACCTGTCTTCAAAACTAGCGATGCTGGTCTATGTTGCTGGTTTATTGATATGGTCTGATGGTCTTTTTATATTTTGGACATATCACACTCCTCACATGATTAGCGTTTTTCTCTGTTCAAGGATTTTGGGCACTTTAATTTGTATTTGGAACAATGGACGTCGGTACGTACTCTATCTGTTGCTTTACTATTCTACATACTGCTATTTCACTTTCTTATAGATGCCTCGGGCATATTTGGATGCTTTCTCAGATTGTCGATAATCTCCATGTGGACCGTTACTGGGTTTTATATCAAGTCCCCGTATGTGACATGGGGTATTTTTCTATCACTGTCTGGGGTGGGACTTCCACTTTTCTGGATGTATATTTGGGTTCCAATCTTCAGATGTGAAAATGTAATGATTTCATGGATTGTTTTACTTTCATATAATATATTCAAAACATCGTTTTTTCTCTTGTGATGATTAATGTTTATCCCTCTTGCCTTCAAAACTAGCGATCTTTGGTCTATGTTATTTGGTTTATTGATATCGTACGATGGTCTTTTTTTATATTTTGGACATATCACACTCCTCACATGATTATGATTAGCGTTTTTATCTTGTTGCGGGGTTTTGGGTACTTTAATTTGTATTTGGAACAATGGGAGCCGTCGGTACTCTATCCCTGTTGCTTTACTATTCTACATCTTTGCTATTTCACTTTCATGGTACATTTTTACTTCATATAATATCTTCACTTTCATGGTGTTTTACTTCATATAATATCTTCACTTTCATGGATACATTTTTACTTCTTATAATATCTTCACTTTCATGGGCTTTGTTTTACTTCATATAATATCTTCACTTTCATCAAAATTTGTTTTACTTCAACTTTGTTGTAGGGTTTTGGGTACTTTAATTTGTATTTGGAACAATGGACGTCGGTACTCTATCTTGTTGCTTTACTATTCTAGATCGTTTTAGCTATTTCACTTTCATGGAGTGTTGTTTTACTTCATATAATATCTTCAAAAACGGCGTTTCTCGTCTTTTAAAATTTTAAATAAATTGAACCCTCTGATCTGGATCTCTGACAGCGCCTGTGTGAAACGGGCGGAGGCTGCGACAACCCGGGGAAACGTCGGAGAGAGACGGTATGAAAACGTTGGAAGGCGTGACGTTCTAAACGTCGGACCACATATCGTCGGAATTACGACATCTTCTCAGACGTCGGAAGAGTGACGTCCAAAACGTCCGGACCACGATTAGTCGGGTGCGCGGCGGTTTACAAGCGTCGGAAGAGAGACGCCAGAAACGTCCGGAACCACGTTTAGTCGGAAGCTTGCGACGGTTTATGAGCGTCGGAAGAAGCCGACGTCCAAAACGTCGGAGGCGCGACGGTTTGTCGAGACGTCGGAAGAGTGACGCCTGTTCGGAACGTCGGAATAAGTGTCGATAGTGCGACACTTTTTACTTGCGTCGGAACGGCGACGGCATGACAAACCACGGTTTGTCCGCCCTTGAACTGTCGCTCTTGCGACGAATATGTGTCGGAATAGCGACGAATTGGCCGTCGGAATTTCCGCCAAATTCTCTAGTGGGAGAGGCATTCCGCGTGACATGCACAGCCTGATGTGGCATGTCATAGGATCTACGACATATGTTACATGGCTGAGGAGGATTGTTGCACGTTATAGGCGTGGTCGAGACATAGCACATGATGGACAGTCCGTGAGTAGCGACTCATCATCTCATGATCGTTCACCTCGCGTAACACCAGATGAGCATGAGCCTCCACTAGCATCTAGCAGCAGCCATCATGGAGATGAGGCTGGACCTTCGCCCACGTCTAGTCAGCAGCTTGCAGCATCCATCAGTACTTATGATCATGAGCAGGCTGGACCATCGACCGTCGACGAGGATGCACCATTCACTGAGCAGGCCCTGACTAGTACTGTTATTGATGTTGTACCACCAGATGATCCATGACATTTATATTACAGTTGTATATTTTTAACATTATTCAGTTATATATATATATATATATATTGTCCATGTATTTTCTTTACATGTTGCAGTTGTACTTAATTTACATGTTGGTGATCATCATGATGTGTATATTGTTAGGTCATGTTAGATATGTTCATTTAATATGAATCTTGCAGCTGATATATGTGTATGTGATAGCATGACTTATTTGACATAAGATGTATATTTGATGTTTGTGTTGTGATGATGTTAATTGTGTTTTGTTAGATGATCATGATCACGATGATGTTAGCGAATTTGAATGTGTTTTCTAGTTGAATATGATGTTCTACGATGGTTATCATGATCATGATGTTTATTAATTAATTTAATATTAAATGACCATGATATTTATTAAATATTATGTCGTGACTGTAATTTAAATTTAAATTTTAATTGTATGTAAAATTGTAAAATTGTATTTGTATTTGTAATTGTTATTTTAACTGTAATTGTATGTAAAATATTTAATGTAAAATTTTAATTGTAATTGTCATATTTAATTTATTGTGAAATGATTGTAATTGTAATTTTAATTGTAATTGTATATATGACAAATTGTAAAATTATAATTGTAATTATAATGGTATGTAAAATTCTAAAATTGTAATTGTATTTGTAATTGTATTTGTAATTGTAATTGTATGTAAAATATTTGTAAAATTGTAATTGTAATCGTAGATGTAATTCTAATTCTAATTCTAATTGTATGTAAAATATTGTAAAATTTTAATTGTATAACTGTGAAATGATTGTAATTGTAAATGTAATTGTATGTAAAATTAAAATTCTAATTCTAATTCTAATCGTAATTGTATGTGAAATTGTAAAATTGTAATTCTAATTCTAATTTTGATTGTAATTGTATGTAAAATATTTGTAAAATTTTAATTGTATTAATGTGAAAAAATTAATTGTATTAATGTGAAATGATTTTATTAAAATATTTAAATTTGTAAATAATTGTAAAATAATAAATCTAGAATAATATGAATTTGTGTAACATAATATAGTTTAGAAAATAATGCAAATAAATTCATGTACTTTAAAATTATCATTATTTTATTATGATCTTACATACCAAAAAAAAAAGAACTTTATACAGTCTGGTGCGCTTATCATCATAACATGCACCTGTGTGTCTTAGTACTAAGACGCCCTAGTGCTTCACAACACTTCCGCACCGATGCGTCATAAAACACCGCGCCAAAACATAAACCTCAATCTTACGAAACTGCACTGGTGTGCCTATGAAACCCCGCGCATCGAAATAAGTTTATTCTGTAAAGTGCAGTATTGGAGCAGTGGAGGGTTCGAATCGCGGGCAAGAATTTTTCTGAGGAGATGAGGGTTTGAAAAGGCAAGAATTAAAATTTCAGCTAAGAAGTTTATAGCAGAGAAAATGAGTGATTCAAACATAAAGATAGATAAATATGCTTACAAGGATGCAGAAGGCTATAGAGCTCGACAAAGTACAAAAGGAGAAAAGGAGTATAGGTTGAGACCGGCAGAGAGCATTCGGTTGAGGAAGGCGATAGGGTTAAGAGGTCCCATGATAAAAAAATGGAGAGCAGAGTTGATGGCAGAGAAATATTGGACAGTAGAGAAAGATCAATCGAGGCAGTGGATAAATCCAAGAGGCACCATGAAGGGAAGGATTCTCATTCCCTTAAGGAAAACAGAATAAGATCAATTGACGTTGTTGATCGAGATACTGGTAGGTCCCATGAAGGGAAAGATTCTCCCGAGAATGCGTTTAAAAGCGATTTGGGAGTATTGTTTGAGCTTCGGTTGGCTTACATAAACTTTTACCGAAGCAAAGTAGACATCGCATAAAATCACATCTTCGGCTTTCAATTGAACACCGAATGGCATCTCTAACTTGTACGAGTTGTGGTCCTGTGGATGAAACTAGTAAAAAAGTATCGACTTGTATTATAAATGGAAATCAGTGACCATTTCTATGGAAAGAAAAGCATAGATACTGCAGACTACCATATTTCCACCTGCAAATTGGTTTCCCATTAGAAAAAGCTAATGTAATAGCCCATTTTGCAATGTCTTTCCTCTTTGCTCAACCCTATACCCATTTTCTACGGGAAACCATTGCCTCCACATGTAATAAGCGCATCGTCTCAGTCGAAAATCGGTCTTCTTACTGCCCTACGACGAATGCGGGAATGAAGGACTCGTTGTCATTGCTCCCAAAACATTCAAGGTTAGTTTCTCGTAAAATAGAGATTGTATAAATTTGTTAAGATCGAGATAGAAAGCACAAAGGAGAAAAGAGGAATTTGGATGCCAATATGGAGAAGGAACTTACAAATGAGCAAGCAAATTATGGGTCAGCAAGCAGATCATGGGGCACATTTTCTTGTTGCAGGTTATGGAAAGGTTCAAGTTTATTTTTCTAAAATAAGAACAGGTGTAGTTTTGAAAAGAAATGGCCCAAATATTTTTCACTGACCAAAATGTACATTTCCAACATGTCTAAAAACTAAAAAATCTCCAACTCAAATAAACTTCTCGGAAAACAAAAACTTTCCCAACCATTTGTGGCTTCCTTACGTCTTAGCATAGCACGAGTTCACATTCATATTGCCCACTTGGGCCCTATAGTATTGCATCTTCACCCGCCCCACATTGCATTCTCTCCACATAATCAGTGGGGACCTCCTGAAATAAACAAAATGCATTGGAAGAATAGTTATTTCCATCAAGAATTTATCCAATTCCAATTCTCAAGAATAAACAAAATTTTAACTCTTAATTTCTATGGTTGGAGTTCATTAAATTTTGGTGTACACACCTAAAATTAATTTCGGTCCCTTAACCACAAATCGATTACTCACGTGCATATAACATATAGGTGTGTTTTAGTCTACGTGCACCGAGTAGCCCGATATACAAATGGACGTCACCGGTGAAACGCAGATAAACGCAAATAATAATAAAAAAACGCAACTCTATTTTCTTTTAAGTGACAATAAATGTGAAAAAATGGAGCGATAAAAATATTTTCAGAAAATCATAATTTCATATAAATAATTCTTTGCAAATACTAAACATTTTCATTATTTTCACTATTTTCCACTTTGTCTAAAAAATTTTCAGCCATAGATTTGCGGGGAGACATACCTCGAGCAAGAGAGCACGAGAGCACTACGTGAGAGACGACAAAATACGTTCGAACGGAAGTATTCAGACAATCAGAAACCAAACCTCTAGTGATTCAAACCCTGTATCATAGAATTTCAAACCATCTCGTGATTAAATTTGATTATTTTTTTTCCTTTTTCTACAATTTTTTTACTTTTTCTGCAGTTTTATCCATTTTTACCCTAAACCCTTCATTTTTTTTGTGTCTGCCCTTTCTTCTCCCTATTTATGTGATTTCAGAATTAGGTCCTTTCATTTTAGATTGACATCCAACCCACTTGACGACTTGCATAGTTGGATCCCAATCCATTCGGCCCTTGCGTGAATTTTTGGGAAAAATGGATTTTTTTTAACAGTATGCCCTTTGTAACCTAGCGCACGATGCCTTTGTATTATACAGTGCACCGCGCTACATCTTCGTGTAATAAAAAATTTGAAAACAATTTTTTTAAATCAGTGCACCATATCTAAAATAGGGCATCGGTGCTCTATGTTATGAAGATAGCACCGTACAGTCTATTACATTGTCTGTGTGGTGCGTTTATAATACCCCCACGCACCGTACAATCTATTATACTATTTTTGCGGTGCATTTCTAATACCCCCACGCTCCGACGTCGATGCGTACATCGTGAAAGGCGCACTGGTTTCTTGAGATTTATTTTTACCTGAAAAGTTGACAATTTATTTATAAATATATTAATGAATGATATGGTACAGGTTTTAGATTGATAAAGAAATGACTGATAAGAGATCAAGTAACAAAAATACTGATAACACATCAAGAAAAGCAAAAAATGCAATTTCTTTGTAAATTCTTTATAAAAAACTATTATTTTTGAACTATACGTAAGTTTAACTAATATGTATTGTTTACTGTGTAATATACTTAAAATTATTAGATAACATGTGTCAAACATTCTATTAATTCACATATGTTTAATGTTCTACAGGGACCAACAACTCAGAAAATGAATATTGTTCTAAGAAAAGAAAAAAAATAGAACATGCAAATGAAAATGAATTGCTCCTTAGCTCATATGGAGTGGTGCTAGAGGTTAGCGAAAGGGGGAAAAACTTTTACAAAAGTTTGAGGGATCTAGTGGAACGAATGTATAGACATTCTTTCCACTTACAATACAAAAACCAATCCAATGATTCCAAGAACCAAATTTTATCTAAACTACAAGAAGAGTTTCCAGAGAATTGGTCAATGAGACATGTTAGAATTTTAATAGCAAAAACGTACAACAAAAAAAAAAAAGGAATGAAAAAGTAATATTCCTTTAAACGTTTGTCTAGAATTATTTAAAAATATCTTTTTTGTTATATTTACTTTTCATATATCAATATAAAAAATAAATAGTTTATTGTCATGTTACATTTTCAGGAAGATTATGAAAATCTCAAAAGATGAAAGAGCTGATATCAGAAATATGCTAGTAGGAATGTCCAAAAAGGTGTACAAGGAGATGGTCAAAGAAATAAAAAAAATTGCATCGCAGGAGGAACCATCTCAACAACAACGTGCTTCAAATGTAATATGTAATCATTGAATTTTTCGATCATTAAGTACAATAAATAAACAATTTAGCATTAAATATTAATTTTCAAGAATTTTCTTGCAAAAAAGAAAAGAAAATGGAACCCATTTAGCACATAAAACAGGATGACAAGGAAGAAAAGGGTTGATAGCTAAGTTTGTGAGTAATTGTTACTTCCTTATAAAAACTTAACTAGATTTCATTTTTGTATTTTTTAAGTTTTTTTTACAAAAATCATCATTGAATGTCTTCAAACAAGTGCTAACATACAAAGAAGAACCATCACACAAATTGATTGAAACTGGGTTAAAAATGGATTGTGAGTATATGTTGGCACATCAGAAATTAATTGTGAAAATTGTAAGCATCTATCGATCTTGTTTTACTTAGCTCCTTCTATAATTAATAGAACAAAAAAATCTTTTATATTAAATATATGATTGTTATGGGGTATAAAACTTGCACGAAACAAAGTATGGAACTGTGCCAACAGATCATATTTTTAAAGATGGAATGGTACATGGTTTTGAAAGAATGTGTGTAGTTTATGAGTCAATTGTTGCTATGGTACGTCATTTTTCTTTTCGATTTACATTGATGTATATTATTTAATATTGCAATTTTCATTATTCTCATCAATGTATATACACTCATTTCAGTTTATTTTTATGTTTGTAGATGGAAGGTGAAGAAGAAGAAAACAATCAACACCGTGAACCAAACATTCCTGAAAATAACCCGTCATGGAAGTAGCTCTAGCAGTGACAGCAGTTCAAGCAAAGAATGATGATCACTGTGTTTGGATATCAAAGCAAGGTGTTGTATTCTTTGAAATATGTCTATGAAATCAGACATTTTGTTTAATTTAATGGACATAGTGTCCCAATTGAAAGACAAAGGGATACCAATAACTGTCCCATTTTGTATGACAAATATTGTCTTATATATATATATATATATATATATATATATATATATATATATATATATATATATATATATATATATATATGTTTTAATTTATTTGATTGTTCATACATTGTATCTGTTCTCCAATTATTAGCTATTAGATTCTCATTAATCATTCTCAAATGCACTAATAAAAATTTAATTCATATGAACATTGTTATAAGATATATATGTGTCGACTTTTGATGAATAATGAATTTTTAAAAACCACAATAATTATGATATGATATAACAAATTAATCCAAAAATCACATTCAAATGCATTAATAAAAATTTAATTAATATGAATATTTTTATAAGATGTGTCGAATTTTGATGAATAATGAATTTAGAAAAATCACAATAATTGCACTGTCACAGGTTGATGTTTCTAAAAAATACAAAATAAACACCGATGCATGTCAGGTACTGTACACCGGTGCTTTTGTATGCTGAAGCGCACCGGTGCATTTCTACTACCTATGGGCGCCGTACAAATACCAAAACCAATAAAAAATCTCAGTATGTTTGTGCGATACTGCGCACCGGTGATTTTATGTGAGACTACGCACCGATGAATTTGTACGACGTATGGGCACTGCACAAATACCAATACCAATTATAAATATTGGTGCGTTTGTCTAATACGGTGCACCGATTCGTTTCTATAATTCTATGTACTGGTGCGTTGAGACGACCTATGGGCACCGCACAAATCCCAAGACCAATTGGTACGACCCCGTGCGTTGTATCACCAACACTACATCCGATGTTGTGTTATACCTTGACGGCCCGGTGCAGGAACCTTTGACCGCCCCGGGGCCACCATCTAGATGACACGTACTGGTGCGTTGAAACCTTAGTAGCGCACCGATGAAAAAAACATCCGTAATAACCTCCGGCCGCCCAGTTTTTTTAGTTGTGTTGAATTTCTGTTAAAATCTCTGCCAAAACCTCCGTAACCATAAACAGATGTTGTAGCAAATGTTTTTTTGACAATTTTGGCCAATTTTATAACACTAAAAACCTCCTTTATAACCTCCGCTAAAGGGTATTTTCCTTGTAGTGATTTCTGACTAGTTGCACTGGCATTATTGTTTTGTTTAAAAGGGAAGCCATTTAAGTAGCGTAGGGTAGGTAGGTGTGCAAATAAGCTCAGTACTTTGAGCATCTTTCAAATTTTAATTTTAGATTGCTTTTCATTTTCAGATCAGTATGTTTCAGACCTTAGTTTCAACTTAGTTATGGTTTCACCATTCAAGTTTTCAAGGTGTAGTAGTATGTTCAGCTTGATGGATTGTAGTGGATAAGTTAAATTGTAGTTTCAGTTTAGATTTCAGTATGATAATAAGCTGGTTGGCCAAGCATGTCGTCTATTTTTATCAGTCAAGGTCAGGAGGAACAATCAGCTAGTTTCCAGTCACTAAGTTTCCTGACAGATCAAGATACAAGTAGTGGGATCAACCAATGGATCAAATTGCTAGTCTACGGTGTTCATGGCACCTCCTAAAGGAGTTTCCATCCCTAGCTAGAGCCACTGTTAGAACCCTATAATTTACAATATCACAAGGTGACTGTGCACTTTCTCTTTGCAAATTTTTCATACTGTACATAGATGTCAATATTCAAAATATTTTCCAAAGCAAGAAACAAAGGAAGAAAAGGTAGCAGAGAAGCAATTAAGGCATAAAAATAGCAAAGGCAGAGTCGTGAACGTGCTAGCCAGAGTCGTGAACATGATTGGGTCAAGTCATGCACGTTGGGTCAAGTCATGAAAATAGGCAAAGCGTGAACGAGTCAAGTATGCCACGAACAACTAAGAAAACAAACGGGCACGGCCAAAGAAACAAAGTTTGCAAACCACAACAAGGGAGCAGTGAGAACCGTTGGATCTGAGCATCGATCAACGGCGGGGATTAAATTTCATATTGCATATTAGCAATTTTCACAGTTATAAGTTAAGCGCTCGCAATGTATTTTGTTTAAGTCGCAATGCGGTTGGCCCCAGCACAACAGCTCCACCCCCCACTTCAGGTTGATTGCAATACATAGATATATCATACGAAACCTCATAAACTTTACATTACCACCGAAAACATTTGCCACTTTATAAACTCCATCGATGCAATGGGCTCCATCTCCATCTTTCCACATCATCATCCTCTAACAGCGCAAATCACACTTCACGGATTTTAGTTGTTACTGTATTACCAAACTCTAAACTCTACGACGTGCAGTAAACTATAAACATTATGATGTGCAATGTGGGTGGGTCCCAATCGCATGTCGCGCTTCATACAGTTTAACTATTACCTCCCTGCACTCATTGCAAAACCTTAAGATCTGTGATTTGCGATGCGAGTTGGGTCTCACCTTTCCCCGCACTTCGCACTTCACAGGTTTTAGATTTTACCTCCACCACCTCGTGTTAAAGTTTGTGATCTAGGGGCTGTGGGTCGGGTCCCACCTTCCTTGCCACGTCACCTCCCCTTCCCCGCACTTCGCACTTCGTGAATCTTAGAACTTACCTCCCCCTGCTCTTAACAAAACATTTTGATCTTCAGGCTGCAAGCGGGCCCACCTCCTTGCCACGTCATCCCCACCCTTAAATAATCCTTGCACCTTTCCTCCTTCTACGCTTCTCTTCTCCTCATCTGACGGTCCTTGTTTTATTTCGCGCTCCCCACAACTTTCAAACTTTAACCATGGGGGGGTCTGAAATGGGTGGTATTACCACCACATCACTATTGTAGCACCCCTCATAAGTTAAACTTACCATGGCAACCTGCCCCCCGGAAAATTTGTTTCCACCATCCTCCCAAACCGGTACCGCCTTGTGACTGTTGCCAATGCCGCCATGCCACGTCCTCCATTATCTGTCCCCGTCCGCCAACCATCATCCCTTCACATCTGGGCTTATGAGGTTTATGCACTACTTTATAAACAAATAGGCTAAACACGGCAGGAAGACTCGGGCAGAACCCGACAAGGGGCAAAAGGCAAAGCAAGGTTGAACGTCTCAGTAGCAAGGAAATAGACCGAGGAGGTTGAGTTGGGAAAATGAATTTCATGCAGAATTTTTGTGGTATACCAGCAGAAGCAGAAAACGTAGTATAACAAATCAGCACAGTCACTAATCAATGAAAAGCAGCCAGCACTACACTAGATTTGATTACACAACGCCAATTTTTCTGCAAAATAGAGCCAGATGTTAGAGCCACCATGGGCTGCCTCTTCATGACCATCACAACCACCTTCAAGTCTACTGTTTGATCTTACGAAGAGTCATTGAAGCATTTGGATCTATGAAGATTTTTCCAGAATTAATTCAAGAGGCGGTTTTTATTAGTGATGTCTGATCAGGCCTTACATGGCCACACTTGTCCATTTTCTGCTTAAATTGTAATCAATGAAAGGTTTCCAAGTAGGATAGGGCAACCGACTTAGTCTTTAGATAAATAATGCATGCCTTAGCAGTATCAGGGGTTGGAAAATTGGACCCTGTTGAAGCTTGCATTGTAAGAAGTATTGGAACTCTGTAACTGTTTGAGTTGGGCATCAATAATAAGAGACTTCTCACATGATTCTTGAGCTATGTTAATGGTGATGTTTTTCCTATGTGTTAATTTTTTTTTCTCTGTCTTTTCATGTTGTGCATCAATTTCTCTTATTACAAAACAGAAAATTTAGATTAAAATTTGTTGAGAGAGCACCTTAATTCTATCTGTGTTTGTTATCTTAATGTTTTCCTCTAAAACCTAAATGCAAAATTCAAAGATGGTCTGCTCTGCATTTACGTTGAACCTTAATATCCTCCTCCTTTCCCATTTCACACTGCTAGTAATATCCAGCCTGCATAGTTATCTTTCCCTATGAATGCCCTCGAAAAGTTGATGCACAATTCAGCCTTTTATGACTCCATAGCCAAATGGATTAAGTCCCACACCTCCATCTGTCCAACCACGAAATCAATCAAACAAACAACCCTCATAACTTCTATAACTAGCCTAATATCAACATTTAGAATCAAGTTAAATCATAAAAACAGAGCTAGCCCTCTCTGAGTCTAGGAAGGCTAGGTCCTGGACTCCAAAGTGTTTTGATGTTTGTCCTCCATCGTTTTTTCTTGCCAATATTACAAATTACAAAGTGATAACACCATCCATCTTAGCTTCCATGCATCTCTTCAAACCATCCATTTTGGCTTCCACGCCTTTCTTCAAAACTTCCATTCCATTTTTTGTTTCTCTTTGTGAGAGCGAAATTTGGTGCACTTTCTCTTGTAATTTTGATATATCATGTTGCACTTCTTCCTCGTCATGAGTCATAGTAGAGCTTTATGAGGGCTTAATTGGTGTTGAATTATTTTTAGGCGCATTTTAGAACCAAATACTGATATCTATGCTTCAATATGCCCTTGGAATCACTTCAAATTGATTTTTCAAACAAGACTTATGAAATTTGAAAAAAAAAATACACACCTTTTTCTTGCTTTTGAGGAGCTCGATATCAAAACTAATGTATCTCTATAATTTCAGATCCCTGAGATTTAAGCTTCGGTCCTATAATATCCCTCTGATTCTTCTTTCCAATGCCACAATTCTAAATTAATTTGGAATGTTCAAGAAAAATTTATTCCCAATCTCCCACAATGACCTAATTATGGATTGGTTCAGTAGAGAGAATTTGTATGGCGTTCCACGTGTCACAGTTTCCTCCTTCGGCTCTGAAATTGATACACAAAAAACAATAATCTGTTTCCTTTCAACCAATTTTTGCAGTATTCCAATCTGATACTCAGAGAGAGAGTTATGATGATTTTCCCAAGGTCACCTATTTGAGATGAAATTTAGGAGCCTGCAAAAACATAACTTCCACAGATCATATCTCCGAAAATATTGTGAACCAAGATCTGAAATTTTTACACAAAATTCCTTAGGATTTCTTCGCAAATTGGTTTTTTGTTTAGCATCTGAACCTTTGTAGAAAAAAAATTATAGCAAAAATTCCATGATGACCTATTTGAAGCAGTGAAACCCTAGAATCTTAAGCTTTGATACCAAATGTCATGAAACCAGCTCTAAAAATAGAAGAAAAGTAAGATCAATGCTTTAGAAATGAACCACTTTGAGGGGGAAACCTCCTTTACATTACATAAATGAATAATTCTTGGGTGATTCAAATGAAAAAGCCTCCTTTCTATATATAGGAGTCCATGGGGTCACAATATAATCCTAGCTGACCTAACAATAATAATCTAAGGGCCAATAATAGAAATAGTGGGGTTTTATGGGGCACAATAATAACAATGTGGGGACTACAAGGGTACAAAAATAATAATAAGGGGGCTACACTACAACAATAATGGACTACACTAGTAATATAGGGACCTAACACATTTCCTCTTCAAGGGTACCTTTCAACCTTTATCATTTAAATCTCATGGCTCCCTATTACTTGGTTCACTTGATCAACCCACTCCGTCATCATTTGGTTCAGATACCTTAAATTCTTAATTCATCATTTCAAATGATAATCAGGTACAAGGTGGTTATATCTCACACACAGAAGAGAAAAATTATGAAGACACATTTCATATCTCCTCCCTCTTTCAAATTCCTCTATGTCCAGATGATGCTTCCACATTCTCGAGTGATCAAGAATCTTGTGACCTCGATAATCGGTCAAATGAAACGATTATTCTTAATCAATTAAAATACTCAGATGATCCTCATCTTGTCACCAATGACTCCTCTAATCTAGATAATGATGAGTATCCATGTACATTTTTCAATCTCTTTATTTCTCAAGAAGACTTGGATTTGCAAAGCTTAGATCTAGAATCTGACTTGATCAAGGAAGAATTTATTACTGAAGTTCCTTCATTAGCTCACTACCCTTTGTGTCTCTATGCATCTAATTAATCAATTGATGAAGAAAATATCACATGTTCTTCAAATTCACAATCTGACGAATTGGATTCGAAGTTGACACAAGGTGGTAAGGTCACCCATGGTGAAGAAGAAGATAATGTAATTATTGAGCGTCTTTCTTATAGTTTTAAATTTACGGTTCTCGATGGGGTTAATTCATTTGTTCATGTTGTTCATGAGACCCTTCTGATATTTGTAACTTCGGTTATAAATTTTGAATAATTTTATGACTTAGGTGATATATTTAGTGTCTTTGAAACATCCAATGAAATTTTTTATTCTAACAACTACCACCTGAATAATGATCTTGTTGAAATAGCTAGTGATAGTTGTATTCACATGAATGTTGACCTAACCTTGCTTTCGAAATTTAATCTTCCAATATTTGAAATTTGATATACTTGTCAGGGAGTTGATGCACTTATACTTTCATTAATGGTTATGACAGGTTCTCGCAATCCTAATGATATCCCCAAACTAGGTTGGATCCATATTTTTTCGTGTAATTACTTTCTCAGTATTATGTCACTAGATGTGAGCTCACTCTTGAAGAATTTTAAATGTTTTCAAGTCGATTTTCTTACTCCTCAACATAATGTTTTTGATCGAGTGAAAGATTTCTTTTTACAATTCTTCTTCAAGAATGTCCATTGTATTAAAACCAAGGTTGGAGTGCATATCTCTCATGAATGTACATAGCTTTGAAAATTTATTTTCAGATCATCACTAGTTGAAAGATTTATCCCTATTAAATTTGTTCGAACAACTTGTCAAAGAGTTTCATCAATCCTTTGACAAGTACAATTATCAAAATGTATATAAAAGGATCAATCAACTTAGAATGGAACCCAATGAATCATTAGAGGATTTTGCAGATAAAAATTTTCAACTTTGTTATGAGTTTCCTAAAGGAGATGTGGAACGGGATTTATTCAATGAAAATTTTCTACATTTGGTTAAAATCTCCTTGAAACAATTTGAATCCAAATCCCTGGTTTATTTTTCTCTTCCAACTTATATCGGTCATGAGGCACCTCAAATTTTATAGGAGGAATATGCCACCTCTTTTTTCCCTTCTCCTCCTCCTTTCTCATTATCAAACAAATTGGTCCCTCATCCCAATGTTAACATTTAGAAATATGAAAATCAAATTGTTAATCCACTTATCCCACCTTCATTTCCTTCCCATGATCAAGTTCATATCCATAATATATTTGAATTTTTTGACACATTCAAAGAGCCCAAAGTGAAGGTTCATCCCTTGGTTTCCCAAGGTAACATTAACATGCATAATCTTAATCTTGAATCTGATTTAATTGAAAGCATTGCCTCTTCAAGGGATACCTTTCAACCTTTATCATTTACACCTCATGGCTCCCTATTATTTTGTTCGCTTGATCAACCCACTCCATCACCATTTTCTTCAAATACCCTAGATTCTCAATTTGTCATTTCAAACGGTGATCAAGTACAAGGTGGTTATATCTCATAGACAGCGGATAAAAATGATGAAGAAACATTTCATCTCTCCTCCCTCTTTCAAATTCCTCTATGTCTAGATGATGCTTCCACATTCTCAGTTGATCAATACTTGTGTGACCTCAATAATTGGTAAAATGAAACCAATATGCTTAATCAAATAAAATACTCAGACAATCCTCATCCTATCAACAATAACTCCTCTTATCTAGACAGTGATGAGTATCCATGTACATTTTTCAATCTCTTGATTTCTCAAGAAGACTTGGATTTGCAAAGCTTAGATCTAGAATTTGACTTGATCAAGGAAGAACTTCTTACTAAAGTTCCTTCCTCAACTTACTACCCTTTGTGCCTTGATGCATATAATGAATTGATCGATGATGAAAATATCCCATGTTCTACAAATTCACAATCTGAAGAATCAGATTCGAAGTTGACATAAGGTGGTAAGGTCACCCAGGGTGAAGATGATGTAATTATTGAACATATTTCTTATAATGTTGTTGATACCTTTTGGAAACCTGTGTATTTTGTTCTAAGAGCCCGACATTTCAGGTGAACACTTCACCCATATTCAATTAAGCTTCTTGCCCCTGAATATGGGTGAAGTGTTCACCCAAAACGTCGACCCTCTTCAAAAAAAAACACGGGTTTCTAGAAGCTCTCATCAACATTATTTTACTGACTTTGTAAACATACATGCCTTAAATATTTCTTGTAGTTTTCATTTTCTATTTCTAGATGGGATTAATTCATTTGTTCAAATTGTTCATGAGACCCTTCTGATCTATGCATATTCAATTATAAATCTTGAATAATCTTATGATTAGGTGATATATTTGGTGACGTTGAAACATCCAATGAAATTGTTGATTCTCACAACTTCCACCTGATGAATAATGATATT
This sequence comes from Pinus albicaulis, assembly GCA_034641835.2. Taxonomy (NCBI): domain Eukaryota; kingdom Viridiplantae; phylum Streptophyta; class Pinopsida; order Pinales; family Pinaceae; genus Pinus; species Pinus albicaulis. The sequence continues at coordinate 201,366,682 of CM076569.1, forward strand.
GTTGAAATAAATGGTGATAGTTGTATTCGCATGAATGTTGACTTGACCTTGGTTTAAAAATTTACCCTATCAATATTTGAAAGTTGAGGGACTTGTCAGGGAGTTGATGAACTTCTTCTTTCATTGATGGTTATGTCAGGTTCTCACAATCCTAATGAGATCCCCAAACTAGGTCGAATCCATATTTTCAAGCGTATTTATTTTCTCAGTATTATTTCACTAGATGTGAGCTCACTCTTGAAGGGGTTTCAACGGTTTCAAGTTGATTTTCTTAGTCCTCAAGATAAAGATTTTGATCAGGTGAAAGATTCTTATTTTGATCATTCTTCTTCATGAAAATCCATTGTATCAAACCTAGGGTTGGAGATCATATCTATCATGGATGTACACAGCTTTGAAACTTTCCTTTCGATCATCACCAGCTGAAATATTTCTCCATATTAAATTCTTCCGTGAATAATCAATTTCTTATCTCCCTAGTGTATGTTATTAATTTAATTATTTTTCTAACAAAATCAATCTTCTTGAGTGTCAATCATTTACTGAATCATCTGGCGAAGCAAAGCTCATGTGCTAAAAAACTAATTTCCCACATTTATATGAATATTGGATTTTATTTGACATGTGATTTTAATCTTTTTCAACCTTCTACCCTGACTAGTTTCTCGTATTTATGATGCCAAAAATTGTTTCTAATTCCCCAAGCTCTCGTATTGTTGGTCTAGTATGTAATCAGATAAAAAATGAACCAATGTAGAATCAAGAATCTTATATTCCAATATTCCAATCTGGCCATAACACTAGTTCTAACATTTGTCACTCAACTAATCATTTTCCCACTAGTACATATGATGATAGTTGTTTTACATTGGTTGATCTTATCAAGCACATTGATCTTTATGATTCATCATATAAATTTTTAGATACCTATCGATAAGTTGAGGAACTTCAATTGTTGTTGATGATTATGTCAGGTCCTCACGATATTGACAAAGATTCTGAACGAGGTCAAATCAAATTTCCTTCACAAGGTTCTCTTTATAATTCGATTGTGTTCATTGAAAGTTTATTTTCCCTATGATTTTAGGGTTTTCAAAGAAGCTTTTTTTAATATTGGGATCAAATAGTTGATTGGATAGAGGAATATTATCTAGCAATAATTGTTGTCAATAATAAATTTCAATATTACCTAATGTTTGCTAAGAACTAAAATGTGGAAAAATGTACATGTGTTCGATGATTTTAGGGTTTTTATGTTCATTGTCTTATCTAATGAGGTAAAACTATAGACTAATCAAAGGAAGCATTTATGGCAGACCTTTATGCCAGTAAGCAATACCTTCAATTTCTTGTGCAAGTTATTCAAGTAGACATCTTTATTTCTACACATTGTTTTATATTGTTTCTAATAACTTATATCTTTCTTCTTGTAGGTTAGGAACGAATCTTCCTGTTGCATTGGAAATTTTACCTTACATGATCCTTACCTTCTAGTTAAATAGATTAGCGTTTAGGTCTAGTTTCATTCTAGTTAATTTTTCATTGCATTATGGCACTTTCATCACATCTCCTTTCTCATTTTAGTTTTGTTCTCCACACGCCATTTACTGGTTTTACATGCTATTTTTATTTCTTATTTTCTATATTTTATGTCATGTCTCTTTCCTTCTTTTATTTTCATAGTTTTTGTTTTTAATAAGACCATGTATGAAAGTTGCCTCATCTGACTCTAAGATAATGTGGCAGAATTTTGAAAGGGCACTGAGATGATTGACAACACTTGGTTTGGACCTAAAAATATTAAGAGTCCATGACGCTCTGACGTAAAATATGACTCGTTCAAAATGGAAAACCTTAGCAGATCTATGACATGTGTTTTCATTATAGGACTTTTGTCCCTTGAATCAACATTTGTATTGATTGTTTCTAACATGTCAACTCAGTCAAGTAGAGAAGAGAAAGAAGATAACTTAAGTGAGTAAACTAGTCTCAGAGGTGTATATATATATACAAACAAGGAACAACCTCTCTTGCTTGTTAAAATAAGTCGAGATACCTCTTCCAAACCTGGCGAAAAAAACGTCGATGAAATTCCAATGTGCATAAAGTAATAAATAAATAAGGGGTTAAATAAGAGAAAGGATTCTTATGTAGAGAGGTGAAGCAAGCAACTTCATCAAGGTACCGAACATGCCTACTAGCAGCGAATCAATGCTTTTTATTCCTTGAAGTGACTCCATCAGGGTACTGAATAGGCTCACTGGCATTAGAGCAACACCAAAGATGACAATCAAACTTTGAATATCTTAAACTCGCAAATTTACATACTCCTACTCCCTGATCGAAACAATTGAAGTTTGACTAGTTTTGTGAAGTGTCTTAAGCCAACAAAGGGAACCTGAGAGTCTACATCTAAAACTGGGCTAAGTAGGGAAGCTAGGGTAATCTCTAAGATGAGACAATACTTCCCGAAGGCTAGACTTCTTGCATAAATTTAGACCTAAATAAAGAAATTTGTGTTCTTCCAGTGATTCGCCAAGTGTTGTAGTTGTTGCAACACCCTCTAAAATTTTGCCTACATTCAAATTTTGGAGCCCCTTTTTATCATGTCATCCTTTGTTTCAATTAATTAATGTCATGATCTATCGTGTTTCCTAAGTGTTCAAGTCTTCATTTAGGAAATATAAGTGTTGAAACTACTTGCTTTCACATGCTCAACTCATTTTTCCTTCACAGTGCATTCTCCCAAGATAAGCCTAGTGCACTTCTTGCAGACAGTGGAGCGCACTCTTAGGACACAAGAAAGAACACCTCTTGTTGTTATAAATTGCATAGTTCCTAGAGATAGTGATTGTGCACTCCTTATGGATAGTCATTATGCACTTCTTATTAACAGTGAGAGTGCACCTTCCCAAATAAGTGTTATCACAATTTACAGTTAACGCATCCTTATCTCCTAGATTTCATACATGTGTTGAGCACACTTACAAACCCTAACCTTAATTGCATGTGTGCTCTTCCTATTTAAGGATTCCAACCCATAGCTCATTTTCACATTCATAATTTGCACTGGATATTTGTGCATTGTTTGAGCAAAAGGAGCATTCTTGGTTGTGAGTGCACTATTCTCTGAGTAAGTTTCTGAAACATTGTTTTTTCTTTCTTTTTCTTTTGCATGTGTCACTTTTTATTTCACATGTGTTGTTTTTTCTTTCTCTTTCTTTTGCAAGTGTCGTCTTTTCTTATTATCACTCTTGCGTGTGTCACTCTCACTTGCTTTCGTATAAGAGCACCTTGGTGCACCTTCTAAGGGAAACTCCAATCCACTTTCTTACATTATTTGACCCTATCTATCATAAGGACATGCACTGGACACACTCCCATGTCATAGCACACCTTTTGATTGCATTCAACACTTTTGTCGTAAAGACATGCACCCTAATCGTCGCACTTGGAGATTAGTGTTGTTTTATCGTCGTTTCAGTGTATACATGTTGGTTTTGGGTATTGTGCATATTATTTTCATAAGAGTGATTGTATATGTGTGGGTGATCATGTTCAGGACCTGTCATGTGTTCTTTTTCTCTTTTATTTGTTCTATTGATCTCACACTTAGTCAATTTTAGGTATTCTTCCTTGCCTTTACATCTTGCGCAATATTTGAACATGCTTATCGTTGAGCTCAATTCATGAGCATATTTCACTCTCCCAAAAGCTAAAAATCACTCTCTTGTAGCCTACACTTGTGCTTTGCACCCATCACAAATCCTCCTTCCCTCATTAGTGCATTACACGTCTCTAAGGCACAATCCCTGACCCATGTCTCTTGAAATTGTGCCAATATTGAAAACAGTTTTTTCGATGAGTATATTCACATCTCCAAGCCTCTACCATCATCCCCTACCTCCTACAACTACACTTTTTGCGAGGCTTGGTAAAAATAGCTTTCATAATCACACTTTTCATTCCCAATAAGCAATTATATCACCCTTGCCTCTTGGACCTATGCTCTACGCTCAAACTTGTCCCTCTATTTCTTTCCATTGCAAATTGTGCACTTCCAGTTCCTAGACCTCCACATTTTTCATCCTAAACCTGCGCTATACACCCAAGAAATACTCTCTCTCAATCCTTGTGCACTCTCCCATCACAGTCAGCATCTTGCACGAACAAACAAGGTAGAATACGTGATTTTTGGATTGATATTATATTTCCATGAGTGACCTTCATTTGTAGGTACGTGATTAATCTGAAAGACATTATTACTCACAATATGGATCGCAAAAGTCTACAATCTAACAAGACACAAAGATGTTGTCATGAAGGAGTAAAGGAATGTTGGACCTCGACAGAAAAATAGCAACTCGTGTTTACTTAAAAGGTTCTAATACTTATCTAGATCCTTTGGAGGGTGAATATGAAGCACATCTTAGACCAATCATGAAGAGTTGAAGACATAGCAGCAAAGAGGAGAACTTGGCATCGATACATTTCTATGAAGTCTCATGTCACATTCGCCAAATTGTAGCTTCTCAAAGTGTGAACACAACTTACAAGAGTGTTATTTTTTTCTATGTATTTTAGCCACCTTCTTGGTGGAATGTAATTATGTAATTTCAAAATTGGGAAATGTAAAATGTGTAGAAGCCCAAGGATCACACATGGAATGTGAAAATTCATTAGGAAGTCCAAATATCATGTATGAGCTCAAAATTCATATGGGAGATCAAGAGTCATGAGGGAGGTCAAGAGTCACATGGGAAGTGAAAGGTCACCCCATTTGTTATGAATAGGCCTTCATGCCTCAAGTAAAGGAATTTTAGTTTTCGCTTCTCAAGCTTAGCATAGGAGAGAAGATCATTCTTTTGAGGAGAAAGTGATGGCTTAATGTTCCACTATTGGGGCTAGTAATGCATCATTGTAATTGTTTATCATTGGAACTTTCACTTAATATCTTGAATCTCTCAAGGTCGACTCACTTTCATGCATGTGTCGTGAATGTTGTAAGACTGTTCTTTTAATGTCTACGATGTACGTTTGTGTTCATATGTACTAAAGAAAATGAGCAATTTTGTTGGCTTTGGCATATATCTAGTTTATTGTGTATTCTTACTTGCTTTCATGATCGTTGTTTTTTTGCGAACTATTTTGCAGATTAACTAACGATTCATTCTATGTATGTGTGTGTCTTTATTAGGATGGTACTATTACTTTTCTTCTAAAGGCTTGCTCTTTCCTTTTCCATCTGTGAAATTACTTTATATACATTGCAATTGGTCACAAAGCTAACTTACTTGTTTATCTCAAAGTTATGTGCATTCTCTCTTGTGTTGATAATTGCAGCCAAGGAAAATCTTTAGGATCATTTTAATGGAAGTTAGGTTGAATTCCTGGATGGGGCTCTGATCCCAAATGATGTGAGGTCTAATTGGGACTTCATACCGAGGAGACCCCTACTTTTGATGGTATCCAACACTGTCAACACCTCTGCAATTATTCTTTCTTATTTTTAGTATCCCATTAGAGAGGTTTAACCATATCGAGAGTGTTTTATGATTAACCCAACAAAAGCAATCTCCTTGAATTCTTCAATCTAACTAATTTTCATATTAAAAAATCAAAGGATAACAATAGGAATATGGTAGGACAAAGAGATTTCCTAACCAAAAAAAAATTAAACACTCAACAAGTTAAATGAAAATCAATATTCAATTGAAATGAGTAACCATTTCTAAAACAATTTTTTTAATCTTTACTCCACCTATAACATAAATACATGAACACACAACCTAATAATAATGTTTTAGAGTAAAAATGTCTTTAAACCATACTATTTTTTTTTAAACAATAGGAAAATCTATCATAACTCAGTTGTCAAACCAGCAATGGGGATAGTCATCATTGGTCGTTATCCGTGAATGGAGGATGAATGGAGGATAACTGATCACTATTATTCAAGGAAAATCACGCCGCTTAGAATTTCCTATTAATGGTCTTGAAGGAAAAACACGTCACTTAATTGCTTATGTATCTTAAGTTGCTAACATGTTTCATAATATCTAAAAAAAATGAACTCGTAACCAAACAAAAATAACATTAAATCATAATATTATATTATATAATCTATAAAAAAATAAATCCAAAATCAAATATTATAAAATAATTGAAAAAAATAAAAACAAAACCAAAAAAACAGAAATAATGGTAATAATATACCTATTAGAGATTAGTGTGACACATTTATCAATGAGCACATATCTATAGTTTGTATCACTAAAGAAGGCCATCTAACCCGAATAGACAAAATAATTAATACACATGAAGTTACCGGTGAAAGTTGACTTGGTTATGGACGTGGACCCAAGAAGTCAAATAAAATATATTCAAATAGAAGTATGTTGGTGCAAAGTTCATGAAGGTTTATAAATGTTTTATTCATTAAATAAACAGATAAGTTGTGTTTTTTCTTTGTTTTTGGTAGATTTAAGGTTAAATTTAGTTAATATTATGTTTAAAAGGTCAAAACTTCACTTATGTGATGGGAATTTTGCTTTTAAAAAATTATACGGATTTAAATAATAAATTTCACTTAATAAAAAAATATAACCTTATATATATAATGGTTTATATATATATATATATATATATATATATATATATATATATATATATATATATATTAAAAGTCCACTCAAATACAAATACAGATGTCGATTCAAAACATTACATAAAATACGACCAATAAAAATTTTTGGGTAATTTTAATTGAAATCTTCTTACATTTATATTGAAAATGAAAATTTTATTTATGAATGTATAAATAAATTTAGTATTTTAGAAAAAAACAAAAAAATTATTATATAATTTTAATAATTTATTTTTTTTTATTTTAAACAGATGTCGATTCAAAACATTACATAAAATACGACCAATAAAAATTTTTGGGTAATTTTAATTGAAATCTTCTTACATTTATATTGAAAATGAAAATTTTATTTATGAATGTATAAATAAATTTAGTATTTTAGAAAAAAACAAAAAAATTATTATATAATTTTAATAATTTATTTTTTTAATTTTAATTTTTTTTCTAAATTTTGAATTAAATCTTAAAAAATTTGATTAAGATTGTAATCTAGATTTTTTTGATGAGTGGCTCATGAATCTACGGGAAAGCGGTAGTGGTGGATGTGCACCATCACATGCTTAGTTGTCTCACCTCTATTATGGTCAAGGAGTGTCTCCATGGCTAGCGAGTGAAGTTTTTGATCAACAGTGCAAGTAGAACAAATATCAATCTAAAGCGCTCTGTAACTCTAGCCGCCACCAAGGTTGGCCAGAAGAATATCATCAACTTCAATGATTGTCGTGACATGAGTGGACACGGGCTTCGCCACATGAGCGCCGAAAATAATTTGGATGAATGGAAGGCGAAGACACCAAAGGAGGGTTTGAAGAAAGTTGTCATGCCTCAAGATCTGGCAAACCTAGGAATCATTTTCTGCTGCAAAGCTCTTCCTGCCTCCATGATGAGATTATTTCCCCAAATCTGGCAAATTTTATAGTCTTTGTGAAACCATTCTTAGGGTGTTCCCTTTGTTTTTAGGTCAAAGACACAAATCTCGTCACCTCACTCGCAGCCAAGATACAGGATTGGATGGGTATCCCATATGGCAGCATATGGCTCCTATATGGAGGTAGGTAGCTTCAAGATCTAAAATCAGTTAGTGAGTGTGGCATAACCAAGAATGCCTCAATTCATTTAGTGTCATGACTAAAAGGTGGAGCCAAAGGTTGGGGTGCATCCTCTACCTCCCAACCCAAATCCTTCAAGGATACCCTCAAGTCAAGGCTTGCACAGTTGCTTCCCAAAGAGATCTCAGGAACCACATTCATTGTGGATCAGGCGAAAAATATCCCAATTATTAAAGTGTGTCATCTTCAATTTGAGGATGCTTACATGGATTATTTTACACATGCCATTATTTTTCAATTTAATGGGTTATGGCTTACGACATTTGCACTCTCGGAATGGGTGCATCAAACCCGGTCCCCAAATACAAAACTGTATTTTTGCTTGAAAGGTTTTTTGGTGGTGTATTTTAAGATCGAAAGGATTTTCACAAGGTTTTTAATGAAGCATCTTGGTTTTGGGGTCGTGAAGGGATTTTTATCAGAACTTGGTTTGCTAGTTTTAACCCTCTCTCTATGCCAACTACAGTCACTCCAATTTGGGTAAGACTCCCAAATTTTCCGCTTCATTTGCTTCATCTAGACATCTTAGCTGACATGGGCAACTCACTCAGTCATTTCATTAAAGTAGACACATAAAAGCTCAAGAAGGGTATTATGACCTTTGTTTGAATATGTGTTGAAATCGATCTTAGCAAAGGGTTGTCAGATAAAATCCTCCGCGAGCGAAATCTCCATATTTTTTCGCAGCCGATGGACTACGAAAATACAACATTCCGCAGTAGGATCTATGAACAACTTGGTCATATCCAAATGTGTGTCCCTCTTCTCAAGTGCTCTCTCCTCCTCCAGATTCTAAGAATAACTCACGAGGATGGCAAGATCCAAAAGTTCCAAAAGGAACTAAGACTTCTTCAACTCAAAAGCTAGAAAATGTGCAGCAACAAAAAACTTCTACAGCCAAAACAAATCCTTCAACCTCAATTCAAACACATGCAAGGAGATCTCATCATTCAGATATTAAGATCCATCCCTCGAATAGAGACGCACAAGATATAACTATGGCTTTGGCTTTGTCAATGAGCGGCCACAGACATTTCCATGGATCAAATCACTCGGATAGTGTTAAGGAAGCAACTAAAGTAGCAAAACCTTTGGGTTTGGAATTGGACCAAGGAAATGCAGCTATTGTTTCATCTACACCTATTCTTGATAATTCCTCTGAATGGTTTGATGTAGGAAAAAACAAACAAAAAAACAAAACCATGATCATTCTCAGATTCTTTTATCAAAATAGTCATAAAGTATTGATATTGTTAATCGTAAATTAATTTTCATGTAAATTCACATTAGCTTCTCTCTTGATATTGGATTTGGTTGGTATTCCCCAAAAACTAAACAAGCCAAATTTCTCCATAAACATATAATAAATTTATGAGAACTCAATACAATTTTTTAATTAAAAATATATACATAAATAAATTATATATTACTAAAAAAATATATATATAAAAATTAAACACTTAATCTATTACTTATAAATTATTATGAAAACAATTTATTTAATAAAATAATACAATTCAAAATAACTAATCATTTAAATAGGTAACACACCCATAAAAACGAAATTATTAATAAACCAGTCATGATTATGACATAATTTAATTAAAAGGGCCCAACATTGAAAACGAGAAACGTCCCTTTTTCAAATTATATGGAAGTTTTCAAAATCCTTTTCATCGGCATAAGCAATCATGTCCCACGATAGTTATATTTATAATGACTTTGATAAATTAAATGTATTCGATTAAGATATATTTTTTATTTACCAGTAGTTTATAGTTTAGAAAATAGTGATTAAGGCATATTTAAGTTTTTGAAAATTTGATTTACTTGAGTTATATTAAATATAGTTAGATTTTTTTAATGTTTCTTTTTAACTATTATTTTGTTTTGAAATTTGACAATTTTAGTAAATGAAAATAACATATGTTTTTTTCTAAATGGTTATACGTTCAAATTCAAAGAGGGTAAATATATATATATATATATATATATATATATATATATATATTTTATAGTCTCGTCTCATAAACAAGATTAAAGGAATCTTATACACCAATTTGATGTTTAAATTAACTATTACTTAAATTAGTTATTATTATTATTAATTTATTTATACAGGTAGTCTTCTCGTGGAATGACCAAGTGGTTGCCACAATGGGATTTGCTAAGTCATAAATTTTTTATACATCTGGTTGGCCCCTTGTGATAAGGCTTTGATCCAGATTTATGAAGGAACGAAATGAAACACATATTTAAACAAAAGCACAGAGATATAGCTAAACAAAACTTCAATTAATAACTAGCAAATGTTGAAAATTGTTTACATGCAGAAAGGAAACAAAGTAGCTCAGGAAATGGTAGTTTATCTCTGAGAAGAGATGTGATGACTACATGTCTTCTGAACTGAGTTACAATGAGACTATGAGGTCTTTTTATCATGAAGAAACAATGAGAAACCCTAAACATCCAAAAACCTAACCCTAGGAGATGAAGCGCCAAAATATTGTAGGCCTCGATGGGGTTAGTTGGAATGTCAACTTCTCGGAGTCATAACTTTGGCATGTGATATTTGTTTGAAGTGCACGATAGCCCATTAGAAATATCTATTCGAGGAAAACAACTTGTGATTGCAAACTTTGATCTTATTTTAATGTTTAGCCGTTTCCAAAAAAAAACGTCGTTTAGGGCCTCAAAACGACTTTGGAAGTTCAAGACTAGAAAATTATCAAAAATAAAAAAACTGTCAAAATAGGAAATTGTGTTGGAAATTATAAAACTAGAAGGAAACAGTGTTGGGAGTCCAAGTGGAATAGACGGGTGGCCACCAATATCCACTTGGATTAGTCTTCCCCCCTTAAGAAGCAGTGGTCGTCATTGTGTTGATTACCTCTGTGAGACGGGGAAAATTTTGCTAAACTTGGTCCTAATGAGCCACTTGCCTTGGTGTAGGATTTGGTCAGCTTTGACAACCTGATAAAACTAGATCCTTTGTTGGAGAGTGTTCTTAATCTGTGTGTCCATGATCCAATCAGTTGTGGTTTTTTTAATGCAATATGGGTTGAGATTTGTTGGTGGCAACCACTCAATGATGTCTGATGTGTCCAACAATGGTGGAAAGTATGGCCGAAGGTGGTCCACATTGAATACTGGGTGCAAGCCAAGGAATGGAGGGATACTTAGCTCAAAATAATTATCAACCACGTCCTTAGTGATGTTGTAAGGCCCATGTTAAAGTGGTTGAATCTTCCAGTGGACTTCGACAAGGTGTTCCTTTTGCAAATGCAACCAAACCTTGTCACCCACTTGAAATTTATGTGGCACCCGATGTTGATCATGACATTGTTTGTACTTATCATTGGCTTCATGTTACACGTTATTTTGGCACCATGACATTTGACTGTCCATATGGGTCTATCACCACCTATATCATGTTCCCTTAGAAGTCAAAAAACCTTAAAGTTCTTGAATCAAGTCTTGGAATTGGAGAAAAGCTCTGTAAAACCCTTAAAAATCTACCTATGTGATTTTTCTAGCCTTTTCCTACACATGCGCTGCTATTTGGTCTATAAACTGCGACAACCCCTGCACATTTTTCTACTATTACCTGGGCACCCCCGTGAAAAGAAAAATAAAAGAAAAAGTAAATTCTGGAAGCCTAGCTGGTCGAATATTCTCCCAACTGGAAGCTTCTAGAGTCGTGATCAGTTCGAGCTTTATCCCTCCACTCATGGAGCTTATCCCTTGGTCCATGGAGCTCAAATCCCTTCATGAGAGGAATCCATCCCCCTCTTCATGGAACTGAAACTACCTCTATTTCCCTATAAATTGAGCTAAAGTTTCAGGTTGAAGGATAGATTTTAAATGGAGAGCTAAAGAAAATTCATAAGAGTGCATACTTTCTACACTAGTGAGTTGTTGTTGGCATGAGAATGATCACACCCTTATGTCCATAACTCCATGCTGGTATTCAGAAAGGAAGGCTTATCAAACTGAAGGAGAAACGATTGTTCAGAACCCCGGGAGAAATATGTACGACATCAAGGCATCAGGTTGTAAGATTACACTTTGTATTCAAGATAATACATATGGATCTCTTTTTCTCATTGAGTTGTTCTTATGATTATTGGAATAACATCAATACTTAGAATCCTTGATCACTAAGTTGGATTAGCTTTTCTTGATTATTATATGTTGCAAATGCTTTGATCCTTTTGTCTTGTCTTTGATTGCAGGTTCTACTTATAAGAGAAACCACTTTGGAGTGACGGGATAAAAGACTATATAGAACGTTTGGATTTCAAGGTAGGGGCATGTCCTCTCTACTTTCTTATTATAATTCTGAAATGCAATTAATCTAGAGAAAAAGGTTTCCAAATGGATGTTTGTTTCTAGCTACTCGTTGAGTACTAGGGAGATCGCTCTTGTTCACAAGAGGGATTAATCCACGTAACACTTCATCTAGAATATCATGAACCTGTTGATGAATGTGTTGCATGCATTCAATAAATTTTATGGCTATATCAGCTTTGGACTGAACATATGCAAATTTTACCTGTGTAGTTGCAAGAGACATTGCAACATCAATGGGACACAATGTTTGAAATATCAGACCCACTTGAAAGGGGTTGTGGCCATTCAAGATGTGGAGAGTACTATAACTTTGTTACACATAGGGAAGACTGTAAATTTTTGAAGATGTTCTATGCTTGATGCAACTTTACTTTGTATCCCAATATCAGTCAGCAATCACATAAACAACAAGGTAAAATGCTGATAGAACATACCAGTGGATCGACAGAAGACAAGCCAAAAATATATGTGTGTTGGTGCATTACAGCGATCAACAGGAAGCTTCAACCAGCAAAATCGCAATATAGTCAGCCAACCAGCAATGTCACACAACCCTCTAGGATAGCCAAACGTTCAACCCAAAATTCAACGCTATCAGTCAACAGTCAACTCAAACAGCAGCAACAGCCAGGTCAACACAGAAAAGTCAAAGTCAACGTCTAGCCCCGAGAATAGTGCCAAAAAATGCGGATTTGGAAAATCAAACATTTGCAAGAGTTTCAGGTCTGTTTGACCTTGCGATGACCAAAGTCAACATTGGTCAAAGTTTTTTGTAGAAACCCTAGACCAAAATTAGAAATGTGCTACTGCTGGAATTTTTCCACGTGTGGAGAGAAGAGCCTCCAAGGTCATTGAACCAATCAAATGAGGAGAGAGAAATGTGTGAGGATCAGATGAGTGAAAAATTCCTCCAACGTTAACCAATTTATATTCATCAGTAAGGGTGTGTGACACAACTGTTGGGGCACAAAACCTTAAGGCCGACCTGCACATATCTTGAATAAATTCAAAATAAATGTTCTGATCATCGGATCAAGATGATCTTTAGATCGATCTTGCACCTCTCCAAAAGAGGAATCCAATAAAAATATTGGTATCTTCATTTGAGCATCACAACATGGAGTTTGGACCTAGTTGTCGAAAATTAACACTCCCTCTCAACTAGGGAGAACTCCATCCACCTGTGCAATCCAAACATTGTGTGTCATCCCGCTATAACTTGCTTTGTTGGCTTCTTTATTTTAGAACAGAAGTGGGTTAGTCACAAAGACATCATTCTCGGCTGACAGATTCAACCCAAAAGGTCTGAAACCTCTATAGGACTCACAAAGAGTCTCATACCAACCCGAAGTTGGTTAACCTGACCCAAAGTCATTTGGAGGTCTGAAACCTCACTATACTTGATCCCAGATCAAGTGGTTGGACCATGCCACCCTAGATAGAGAGTACGGCGATATTTGATGCATCCATCAATATTTGCTTCTAGTCTCTAGATTTTCCCACCTCACTGGCCAAATGAGAGGTACTTCCCATGAGCCCTAAACTCAATGGGTAGGATGCATACAGGGCACAAATAATGAGAGGTGAACCAACTCAATAATCACAATGGTGGGGCAGAAGCACACCAACAAGGTTCAGAAAGCCTATCCCTGTGGTTTCTTATAGCTCCGAGAAGTTATCCCCAAAGCCCCCCAGAGCTCCCAAAGCTCATCGTCCAACAGGACCCTCAGCATAGGGTCATTCCACGATACCAAGACTCTCATGGAAGGTTAGGAGCTTGACCTTCCTAGGGGCTTTATGAGAATATCCGCGACCTGCTCATCAGTTCCTATATGATCGAGCCTTACGGCGCTTCGCTGTACCATATCTCGGATAAAGTGGTACCTGATATCAATATGCTTGGATCGATTATGGAACACAGGATTCTCAGAAAATCGAATCCCACTCTGGTTATCACAGAGTGTCACGATGGTATCTAGCACATGCCCGAACAGCTCACTGAAGAGCTTTCACAACGAGACTGCTTCATATTAGGCCATACTCACTGCAATGTATTCGACCTCCGCGGTGCTCAAAGCCATCGACTTATTCTTCCTTCTCATCCATGATATCAAAGCAGAACCAAGTGTGAATCAACATCTCGATGTGCTCTTACGATTCACCACACTGCCAGCCCAATCGATATCAGTATATCCATGGAGTGTCATGCTCCCAGCAGTGTATCTCAGCCCATGGTTTATCGTGCCCTGAAGATATCTCAATAGATTCTTGGCACCAACCCACTATGTGTTGAGGCTCAACCATATGTTGACTCAAAGTGTTCACTGCAAAACATACGTCTGCACAGGTGTTCACTAAGAACATCAGGGCCCCTACGAGTTGACGATACTCAGTAGGATTTGCTAACACGAGCCCAATAGCGATGCCACTCAACTTCTTAAAGTTGAGCTCCATCGGTGTCAACATGGACTTATAGTCCACCATACTAAATATTTCTAGAAGCTTCACAATGTATTTTCCTTGAGAAAGGAAAATCTCGCCAGGTCTCTGCCAAACCTCCAGGCTTAATGCATCAGTCCTAGGTCCTTCATCTCAAAATCAGCAGCGAGCTCCCTCTTGCACTGATGAATGAGAGGGTCAGCACCTGTCAGGAAGAGGTCATCCACATATAGCACCAGAATGAGAAGCTTTTCTCTATCAACCTTGAAGTAAAGGTTTGGATCAACATTACTACAAGTGAAGCCCAACTTCATCAGGTAGCTATCTATCCTCTCGTACCAAGCTCTAGGTGCTTGCTTCAACCCATAGAGGGCTTTCTTCAACCTGCAGACATGGGTGTCCCAATATTGGACTTCAAACCCCAGAGGTTGCTCCACAAACACCTCTTCCTTTACCGCACCATGCAGAAATGTGGTCTTCACATCCATCTGATGAAGACTCCATCCTTGCGTAGCAGCAAGGGCTATGATAGATCAGATAGTGGTATATCGGGCCACAGGTGAAAATATTTCATCATAGTCTACGCCTTCTTTTTGAGAGAAGCCACGGGCAACGAATATTGCCTTGAACTTTTCAACACTTCCATTATATCCATGCTTGATCTTGTAGATCCATTTCGAGGTGACAACTTCTTTGTCCTTCGGTCTTGGAACCACATCCCAGACATCATTCTACATTATGAACTCATACTCTTCGTGCATAGCATCCTTCCAAACTTGATGCTTTATGGCTTCCTCAAAAGATCTAGGCTCAGATTGTATGATAGTACTCATGGCTGCTAGATACCCTTGGTATCTATTCAGCTTCTTGCTTTCACGAAATATCCCCTTTGGGGCCATATGTCCCTCGGCATCCTCGAGAGTGTCCCTGATCCATGATGGTCTCTTCCCCATCAAAGGAGGTGGATCAATAGGTTCCATCGATCCTTCAACATCGGGCATCATCTCATCCTTCAGTCCTTCTTGATTTCCAGGCTCTGCTTCATGATCTTCCTTAGATCTCGGAAGATTGACTACTTTCCTCAGGCGAGCATCTTCGTCAAAGGTGACATCGTGGCATATCTCCACTTCCCTTTGTCTAGTAACATAGACTCTATAGGCCTTCGAAGTTTCGTTGTAGCCCACAAACATTCCCTTCTTCCCAAAAGCATCCAGCTTGCTCCTCTTCTCTTTCAGCACATGAAAATAAAAAGGACATCCAAAAACTCTAAAATGTGAGATGTCAAGTTTCTTACCAGAGAAAACCTCTTCGGGAGTTTTGGAGTACAGAGCGGAATGTGGGAATTAGTTTGTATGTACACAACAGTGTTCGCAGCTTCTCCCCATAGAAACTTCGCTAGACCCTGGTCACATAGCATGGCACGAGTAACTTCCACAATGGTTCTATTCTTTTGTTCAGCAACGCCATTCTGCTCAGGAGTATAGACAGTTCTTGTCTCCCTCTTAATGCTAGATTCTCTGCAAAAGTTCTTGAACTCATTCGTCTCATATTCAGTGCCATTATCGATCCTCAATACCTTGATCTTCTTCCCTGTCATATTTTCCACCAAGGCTTTGAAGGTACGGAACCACATGAAAGCCTCATCCTTCTTCAAGAAGTATATCCTTGTTTTTCGATAGATTTCATCTATGAATGTCATATAATAAGAACATCCTCCCAATGATGTCATGGGCAACATACCAGACAGATCAGAATGTACCAATTGCAAGACATCAGATGTATTTGTGATGCTCAAGGGGAAAGGTCCCCTTCTATGTTTTCCTTCGGCACAACCCTGACATACACCTTCATGATTATTTGAGAACTCGGGCATCCCCATCACCACCTTCCTTGCTTCGAGAAGGGCCTTGTAGTGAAGGTGTCCAAACCTTCGGTGCCATAGTTCATTTTGTTGGATAATATCACACGTCATAGCTCCCAGTTGACTTCCTCCAACCTGGTAGAGTGTATCAACTCTAAACCCAATCATGATAGCTTCCTTGAAGCTCTTTTTCCAGATGCGAACCTTCCCATCAATAAATGCCACATTGAAACCTTTTGTCTTCCATGGCTGATATAGACAGAAGGTTCTTCTTCAAATCAGGTACATATAGTACCTCCTGCAAGCGAAGGACTTGACCTTGAGACAAGTGGAGGGTCACAATCCCTGTCCATCTCACGGGATATGTGGCATTATCTCCAAGGATAATTTCTAGATTAGTATCCTTCTCAACCATATCAGAAAGTGCTTCCTTGAACCCAGTGAGGTGCCTTTGGGCACCACTATCTATCAACCAGACATCCATAGTGTCGGGTGGAGATGCAGCAGAGAGGGCAGATACAAAAATGAATTCATTTCTTTTATCAACAACATTTGATTCCTCATACCTGGAATTTCTCGACCTTTTGAAAGGTTGACCATTTCCGCCAGAGGGAGCCTTCCTCTTTCCCTTGAACCTGTTGTTCCTTTGATTGCCATTCCTCTGGTTGTTGTTTTTGTCATCATTATCAGGAGAATCCTTCTTGAAAGGGAATTCTCTAGCATAGTGACCTAGCTTGTGACAAGTGTAACACTTGCCCTTCTTTCCTTGGGCCCCTGCTCTTCCTTTGTTCCTTGGACCACCAAAGTTCTTCTTTCTAGAATGAGCAGCGAAGGCAACATTTCCTTCATTTTCATATTCCTTCATTATTGTCTCTTCTTGTATGCATCTCGATAGTACTTCATCAAAGTCAGGTATCACATTGTTATTGAGAATGGTAGTGTTGAACACATGCCATTCGGATGAGAGACCTCCAAGTGCGGTGAGTACCATCTCTCGATCAGCGATTGTCTCCCCAATAGCCAGCAGATTATTCCTGATCTCGGTCAGCTTCAGAAAATATGATTGAACAGACTCATCCTTGCCTTTCTTCAAATTCTTCAATTGATTCTTGAAGAATAGGACTCGATTCACATTGTTGGCCTTGAACATGTGGACCAACTTATCATACATCTCCTTGGATGTGCCCAGCTCAGAGATGTAGGGAACCAGACTCTTGTGAATTGAGTCCCTAATCATCAGCTTTTCTTTGAGCTCCCCCTTCTTATACTTTGTTTTGGCAGCAGCAGTTGCAGTGGATGGAGGCTCTTGGATTTTACCCTGCACATAGTCCATGACATCTTGGTCTTCCAAGTTAAGATCCAATGTCATCTTCCAAACATGGAAGTAATCCTTCCCAATCAATTTGTTATCAACCTTAAAGCCATTGTAGTTTGAGGAACCCATCCTCTTCTTCGGTGATTTCTACAAACTAGGGCTTTGTCTTTGTTGTGTAATCAGCTTCAAAAGTAGAAGAAAAGAGATATAAACGCCTTAGAAATAAGCCACTTCGAGGGGGCAACCTCCAATACATTACATAAATGCACAATTCTTGGATGATACAATTCACAAAACCTCCTTTCTATATATAGGAGTCCATGGGGCCATAAGGTAATCCTAGCCGACCTAACAATAATAATTTAAGGGCACAATAATAACAAAATGGGGGTTACAAGGGTACAATAATAACAATAAGGGGTTTAAACTAACAATAATAAGGGGCTATACTAGTGATATAGGGACCTAACATGCCCCTCTCCTTCAAAAAAGTGTTGTCCTCAACACTTGAGTAGCTTCGGGTGCTTCTGTATAAAATTCTCATCCTCCCATGTAGAATCTTCAGTGGGTAAGTTCTTCCACTTGATGAGATACTCTGAAATTGATCGATTCCGTAGTTGTCGAGTTCTTTTTTCCATGACTGCTTCAGGTTCCAATATGATTTTCCCTTCCCCATCGAGTTCTGGCAATACTGTTTGAACTGGAAGATTTTCACCTATAACCTTCTTTAAGCATGAAACATGGAAAACTGGATGTACTCGCAAAGAAGCAGGAAGCTCCAATTTGTATGCCATAGTACCAATATTTTGCAACACCTTGTAAGGACCATAGTACTTTGGTGATAATTTATTATCCTTCTTAGCTTGCTTGAGGGACATTTGTTTGTATGGTTGTAGCAGTAAAAATACCCAATCTCCTACATCAAAACTTCTCTCGCTGCGATGTTGATCTGCCTGTTGTTTCATTCGATTTTGTGCCAAATTCAGGTTATCCTTTAAGAGTTGGAGAACTTCTTCTTGATGCTCGATGTGATCTTCCACTGCTTGAACCTTCGAATTTTCTCTTAAATATGATGTGATGGATGGTGGATGATATCCATAAAGTGCCATAAATGGGGTCATTTTTCCTGCAGTATGGAAGGAAGTGTTATACCACCATTCAGCGAGAGGTAACCACTTGACCCATTGTGTTTGTTTATCAGATACAAAACAACGAAGATATCCTTCCAAACATTTATTTACTATCTCGGTTTGACCATCAGATTGAGGATGATAAGATGAGCTATGAGCTAATTGAGTACCCAAACAAGAAAATAACTCCGTCCAAAAATTTCCGGTAAAAATGGGATCTCTGTCGCTCACAATAACCCTTGGGCTTCCATGTAGCTTTTGAATTCTGTCCATAAATGTAGTAGCAACTGTACTTGCTTTAAATGGATGAGATAATGCACAAAAGTGTGCATACTTGGCAAGTCTATCAACTACCACCATGATGACACTCTTTCCTTCGGACTTAGGTAAACCTGTGATAAAATCCATTGAAATCTCCTCCCAACGTTGACTTGGAATGGATAAAGGTTGTAGAAGTCACGGGGTCTTAATTGTTTCCACTTTATTCTGCTGGCAAACCAAACATTCCGCCACAAACTTTTGAATATCAGATTTAAGGCCATCCCAAAAAAATTCTTTCTTCACCTGTGGTAAGTTTTTAAAAATCCTGAGTGTCCTCCTAAAGGAGAAGTGTGCAATTCCAGAAGAATCTTTTGTTTTAGTTGGGAATTCTTACAAAGATATAAGCGATCTTTGTACCATAAGGAATCATTTTCCAACTAAATGTATCAGATGTACTAGGATCTTGCTGCAACTTTTGAATGAGTATCCATACATCTTTGTCCTTCTTCCATTCATCTCTTGCTTCAGTTATCCAATCTGGTTGGATAATAGAAATGGCACAAAGCAATGCTTCCACCTCTTCATTCTTTCTTGAGAGTGCATCTGCAACAACATTCAGCTTTCCTTTTTTGTAGATTATTTCAAAGTCGTAACCCAACATCTTTGTGACCCATTTTTTCTGTTCTTCTGACGATAGTCTTTGTTCCAAAAAGTGTTTAAGACTATCATGATCAGGTTTTACCTTGAAGTGTCTTCCCATTAGGTAAGTTCACCATTTCTTTAGTGCATGCAGTATTGCTAACATTTCCTTCTCATAAATAGGTTTCTGTAAATACTTTCCTTTGGTTGGACGACTTTCAAAAGCAATGGGTCTTCCTTCCTGCATTAAAACTGCACCAATTCCATTTCCTGAGGCATCACATTCCACAATAAAGGTTTTGTGAAGTCTGGCGTAGCTAAGACCGGTGCTAGGCACATTGCCTCTTTAAGATGTTCAAAGGCCTTAGTTGCTTCAGGAGTCCATGAAAATGCATCTTTCTTCAATAATGTTGTTAGAGATGCTGCTATTCTCCCATAATTCTTAACAAACTTGCGATAATACCCTGTTAACCCGAGAAATCCTCGCAACTGCTTTATGGTTGTGGGAACTTTCCATTCATTAATGGCTTTAATTTTGTTAGGGTCCACTTTAACCCCCTCGTGAGATACAATATGACCCAGATATTCCACCTCTTGTACTCCAAAGAAACATTTGGATTTTTTTGCATATAATTGTTTCTCCTGCAATAGTTTGAGCACCCTGTCAACATGTTCAACATGATCCTTCCAAGACCTAATGTAGATTAGTATATCATCAAAAAATACTAGCACAAATTTTCTAAGGAAGGGTTTGAAAATGGAATTCATCAACCCTTGAAATGTGAAGGTGCATTGGTAAGGCCAAAAGGCATGACCAAAAATTCATAATGACCCTCATGAGTTCGAAATGTTGTTTTTGGAATATCTTCAGTCTTCATTCTAATTTGATGATATCCTGAACGAAGATCCAACTTGGTAAAATAAATTGCTCCTTGTAATTCATCCAATAATTCATCAATCACAGGAATGGGAAATTTATCTTTAATGGTGAGCTTATTGAGCTCCCTATAATCCAGACACATTCGCCATGATCCATCCTTCTTGTGTACCAATACTACAGGAGCAGAGAAAGAACTTTGACTAGGTTGAATTATACCCGCCTCTAACATTTCTGCAATCATACGTCCAATTTCGCTCTTTTGGAAGTAAGGATATCTATAAGGCCTGATGTTTGGAGGAACACTTCCTGGAATCAAATGAATAGCATGATCATGATCACGAATAGGTGGGAGTCCTTTGAGAGTTTCAAACACCTTGGAATGATTGTCCAAGACTTGTTGGAGATCTCCAGAAATAGATGATTTTGATGTTGGAACTTCTAGTGAGCATAATTGTGCAATTACGCCTCGCTGTTCTTTCTTTAGAAGCTTTGTCATGACATTAGAGCTTATTATCCTTCCTGGCTTCCCCGCAATACCCCGTAATTCGACTTCCTTTCCTTCTGAAAAAAATTTCAAGAAAAGTTCGTGAAAATTAAAAGCTACCGTCCCCAAAGATTGTAACCATTGTACTCCTAGTACAACATCAGCACCTCCCATAGGAATGGAAAGCATTGGACTAGTCAATACATATTCCCCCATGGTTGGCTTGATATTATGGCATTTTCCAGAGAAATTTATAGTTCCTCCATTTGCAACCATCACTTGACATTCTGGTGCTGGGTATAGGAAACAATTTAATTCCTTGGCTACCTTACAATGAATAAAATTATGGGTGCTAACTGAATCAATCAACACTATTACCTTTTTCTTCTTGATTTGTCCTTGTATCTTGAGAGTTTGAGGAGTGGTAATTCCTGCCAGTGCATTACACGATATGGTCAGACTCATTTCTTCTTCTTCTAGCGTTGGTTTCTGGTGTATATCCTCTTCTTGTTCATTTTCTTCTTCCTCTTCAGAATCTATGTAAAATAATTTCTTCTCAGCACACCTATGACCTTTAGTGTATTTTGTATCACAACTATAGCAAATCCCTTTTGCTCTTTTTTCTTCCAATTGTTGTGGTGTCAGCCTTGTAGGTTGTGGAAATCTAGGCGTAGCAACACTTCCTTCTTTATAGAATTGAGTGGTAGGCTTCCTTGTCGCCATAATTTTACATTCAACTTTTCTTGCCAACCTGAATGCCTTCTCCAATGAATCAGGTTCCAAAACGCGAACTTCATGTTGGATGTTGTCCTTTAAAGTGCCTAGGAAGAGATCAATCCTGTGTTCCTCTGTAAGATCAGTTACCCTTATATTCAATATTTGGAAGTCCTCAATGTGCTGCCCCACTAAACCCTTTTGTTTGAGATTTATCAATTGGGTAAAGAAGGTGTTGCTCTTTGTATCCTCATAATGTGCTATCATTTCCTCCGTGAAAATTGACCAAGTGACAATTTTTTTACGGGAGCAAAGCCATTGATACCATACAAATGTATTTTGTTCTAAATGTAAAGTTGCAATGCGTACCTTTTGTGTGTTTTGCACGTTATGGAGATCAAATATTGCTCCATCTGTAGTATCCATGTTACAGGATCCTTTCCATCAAACTTCCTCATATCCATTTTTGGAATATGGTGGTTCTTTTCGCCAACATTCGAGTTTATGGAATCATGATTAACATTTATTTTGTTCTCATCAGGAGGTTCTTCTCCTATATTTCCGCCATTAGGAATCATTTCTGGTTTTAAGCTTGTCATCAAGCCTTCCATGTATGCTTTTAGATCATTCTTCACGTCATCCATCTTAGCTTCCATGCCGACTTCCATGCCATCCATCTTAGCTTCCAAACCATTCATCTTAGTTTCCACGCCTTTCTTCAAACCGTCCATATTCACTTCCATGCCTTTCTTCAAACCGTCCATCTTCACTTCCATGCCTATCTTCAAAACTTCCATTTCATTTTTTGTTGTTCTTTGCGAGAGCGAAATTTGTTGCATTTGCTCTTGTAATTTTGACATGTCATGTTGCCATTCTTTATCTTCATGAGTAATAGTAGAGCCTTCTAAAGGCTTAATGGGTGTTGAATTCTTTTTAGGGGCCATTTCAGACTCCAATATTGATATCTATTCTACAATAGGCCCTTGCAATCAATTCAACTTGATTCTTCAAACAAGACTTATGCAATTCGGAAAAAAAATACACACCTTTTACTAGCTTTGAGAAGCTCGATATTGAAATTGTATTATCTCTGTGCTTGAAAATCTTCGATATCTGAAATTCAGCCCTGTAGTAGCCCTCTGAAGCTTCTTTCAAATGCCACAGGTCTGACCTGATTTTGATGCTCCAAGGCAAAGTTGTGTCCAATCTCCCACAATGACCTAATTCTGGACTGGTTCAGTAGAGCGAACTTGTACGACTTGCCACGTGTCACTGTTTTGTCCTTTGTCTCTGAAATTGATAGCAAAGAAACTACAGGCTGTGTACTTGTGACCACTTTTGACGACACTCCAATCCAATCTTCAGAGAGAGAGTTATTGAACTTTTCCCACGATCACCTCTTTTGAGATGAAATTCAGGAGCCTGAAAAAGCACTACCTTCCACAGATCATATCTCCAAAAATATTGCGAACCAAGTTCTGAAATTTTTTGACGACTTTCCTCAGGATTTCAGCTTTGCACCATATGAATTTCAGACTCTGACCCTTCGTAAAAAAAAATTTATAGCGCAAATGCCACGATGACCTGTTTATGAGCCTGAAAACATACCTAACTTCCACAGATGATATCTCCTCAAATATTGCGAACCAAGATCTGAAATTTTTAGACAACCTTCCACAAGATTTCAGCTTCGCACCCTAAAAATTTCAGCTTCTGAAGCTTCGTAGAAAAAAAGTTATAGCGAAAATGCCACGATGACCTGTTTGGAGCAGCGAAACCCTAGAATCCCAAAGCTTTGATACCAAATGTTGTGTAACCAACTCAAAAAGAGAAGAAAAGAGATATAAACGCCTTAGAAATGAGCCACTTCGAGGGGGCAACCTCCAATACATTACATAAATGAACAATTCTTGGATGATACAATTTACAAAACCTCCTTTCTATATATGGGAGTCCATGGGGCCATAATGTAATCCTAGTGGGCCACAATGTAATCCTAGCCGACCTAACAATAATAATTTAAGGGCACAATAATAACAAAATGGGGGTTACAAGGGTACAATAATAACAATAAGGGGTTTAAACTAACAATAATAAGGGGCTATACTAGTGATATAGGGACCTAACAGTCTTCACCTCAGCTCTGATACCATGTAAATTTTTGAAGATGTTCTATGCTTAATGCAACTTTAATTTTTATCCCAATATTAGTCAACAATCACATAAACAACAAAGTAAAATGTTGATAGAACATACCAGTGGATCGACATAAGACAAGCCAAAAATATATAAGTGTGTTGGTGTGTTACGGCGATCAACAGAATGCTTCAACCAACAATGTCTCAATATGGTCATTCAACCAACAATGTCACACAACCCTCTAGGACAGCCAAACGGTCAACTCAAAATTCAACCCAAAAGTCAATGTTGTCAGTCAACGGTCAACGCAAACAGCAGCAGCAGCTAGGTCAACGCAAAAAAAGTCAAAGTCAATGTCTAGCCTCGAGAATAGTGCCAAAAAATGTGGATTTGGAAAACCGAACTTTTGGGAGAGTTTCAGGTCTGTTTGAACTTGCGTTGACCAAAGTCAATGCTGGTCAAAGTTTGCTGCAGAAACCCTAGACTGAACTCATAAATGTGTTGCTTCTGGAATTTTCCCACGTGTGGAGAGAAGAGCCTCCAAGGTCATCGAACCAATCAGATGAGGAGAGAGAAATGTGTGAGGATGAGATGAGTGAAAATGTCCTCCAACGTTGACCAATTTATATCCATCAATGAGGGAGTGTGACACTACTTTTGGGGCACAAAACCTTAAGGCCGACCTGCACATATCTTGAATAAATTAAAAAAAAATGTTCTTTTCATTAGATCAAGATGATCTTTAGATCGACCTTTCACCTCTCCGAAAGAGGAATCCAATAAAAATATTGGTATCTTCATCTGAGCATCACAACATGGAGTTTGGACCTAGTTGTCCAAAATTAACAAAGACTCTCACCTAATGTTCATTGATGCTTAGAGTTGTACATGGGTAGTATGTGCACTATCATCATGTTGACAACCTATGTTTGGCCATCAGTCTGGGGGTGGAATGCAGTCGACTTGGTGAGCTTGGTGTCCAACAACGACCAGAGGCTCGACCAGAATACGCTTAGGAAATTGTTATCCTGATTTGATATAATGTTTTGGGAAATCCCAATATGTACCCACACTCATTCGAAGAAGTGTTTGGTAGTGGATTTTGTTGTGATCATTTTCCTACATGCAGCTAATATGTTCCTCTTATAAAATATATCAACGACCAAAAATACACAATCATTACCATGCTTGGTAGAAGGAATGTCAAACATATAGTCTACGGAGATGGATTCCCAAGGCCAGTTAGGAGTAGGAAGAGGAGTATACAAGCTTTGATTCTTAATGGTTAGCTTGGAAATGGTACAGGCTATGCAGGATCTGATATATTTTCCTACATTCTGTCAGAGTTTTGGCCAATACAATTACTTCTACAATACTGCAATTATCTTCTCCACACTAAAGTGTCCTGTGACCTGACTGTAGTATCCTCCCAAATTAACTTGGCACACTCGCTTGAAGAAACACAAAGGTGTCCCAGGTAGCATAACAGTGCATCCTAGAGGTGGAAGTCTGGAACTTGTTTTCCATCCATCGACATTTGTTATGTGGTGGTGAATTCTTAATCATTTTTGTATATTTGTGGCCATCCAGAAGTATCATGTGCACATAAGTTGAAAACAGTGGTCAATGCCATAGTCGGGGGCCATCTGAGGCAATCTGCAATGTTATTGGTGCTTCCCTTCTTGTATTAAATGTTCAAATGGAAATTTTGCAAATATGTAAACTATTTCTAATGGAAACCGTTCTACAAATTTCCTTATGTCTGCATAAACTTAAGAGGTTGGTGATATGTGTGGATGATCGTCTCCTTCCCTAGAATGTAATTTTTCCACTGTCAGCAAGCCTGCACGATGTAATACATCTCCTTATCGTAGGTGAGGTATTTCCAAATAGTATCAGAGAGTGTTTCATTATGATAGGCTACCAGATGCTCTTGTTGGGTGAAAACTGCAGCGATATCATAGTTGGAGGCATCTATCTCAATTTCAAATGGTTGTTACAGGTCAGGCAATGTGAGGACTAGCGTAGAGAAAAGGCAGTGTTTCAGCTTCATGCATATGGTATGAAAAATATTTGTGAACTCTGGCACTTCTTAGTCCCTTTTCTATTGTAGCGTGGTCCATTTTATGTACTTGTCTTCAAAGCTCCCAACAAGGTGATATTGTTCCTTAATAGCATCTCAAAAGGAATTCCAAGAGGGTGCGGCTGAAAATAGTGAGGGTTCATCCTCGTCCCTTTTCTCACAGTGAGTTTCCCACCAGTCCTTGACATGGGGGGTGACCTTGAGGAGTACAAAAGTAATATTTTCCCAATTGGATAGATTATGGACCAAAAAATATCCTTCCAACAAATTTAACCATCTATCTAGAGCATTTGTGTCTATCTTGCCTTCAAATATAGGAATGTTAAATTTAATGTGTACCTTAAAGATGACAGTGCCTCTGAAGTGACTGTTGGATGAAGATGCTTCGCCCACTAGTATCCGATGAAGGATTTGGGAAAATTTATCCATCATCTCATTCCATTGTCGTTCAAGGGATTCTTCGAGCAACAATTTGAAAGGATCTCCTACTCCCTCATCTTTCTTTTCTTCCACCATGGGAGGCCATCGGAGTCGGTGAGCAGGTCTTGCAAGGGCTCAACTAGGTCAAGTCCCAACTATTTATACCCTGACCTCGTTGGGGACATGCACAAAAAAATAGAGAAAACGCAAACTACTTTGATACCACTAATATGGATTTATGAAGGAATGAAATAAACATAGAGATACAACGAAACAAAACTTCAATTAATAACTAGCAAATGTTGAAAATTATTTACATGTAGAAAGGAAACAAACTAGCTTTGGCAATGGTAGCTTATCTCTAAGAATATATGTGACAACTACATGCCTTCTGAACTGAGTTACAATGAGGCTCTAAGGTATTTTTATTATGAAGAAACCATAAACATCCAAAAACCTAACCCTAGGAGATGAAACACCAAAAGCTTGTGGGCCTCGATGGGGTTAGTTGGAATGTCAACTTCTCGGGGTCGTAACTTTGGCATAAGATTTTCCTTTGGCACACATTATAGCTCGTTAGAAAGGTCTATCCGAGAATAACAACCTTCGACTGCAATATTTACATGTTTCCTCAAAAATCATCGTTTAAGGCCTCAAAACGACTCTGAAAGTTCAAGACTCGAAAACTGCCAAAAATAAAAAACTGCAAAAATATGAAATTGTGTTGGAAAATAGGAAACTGAAAGGAAACAGTGTTGGGGTCCAAGTGGAATAGGAAGATGGCCACCAATATCCACCTAGATGAGGCTCAAGGAGTAAGCTCCCCCACCCTCACGGAATCTCGACTCTTACTAAGCATAAATTTCTGGTATATCTTGTAGGCCCCTTGTGATAAGGCTCAAGGAGTAGACTCTCCTACCATCGTGGATTCTAGACTGTTGCTAAGTCATAAATTCTTGGTATATCTAGCTTACGAGCACTTGGATAACTCTTGTTGTTATAATGGCTAGGTTTAATCTTAGGTGCCCAAATTACTCCAACAAATCACTCATTCACCATGATATATATATATAGATTGGAAAAAATATTATTATCATCTCAAATTAAATTGAAAATAATATATTTGTATAATCACTTTATAATTTTAATTTAAAAAAAAAAAAAAACACATTATATTTTTTATTTCATTTTATATTTTAATTTATTATTTTAAATTTTTGAAAAAATTTAAGTTAAACTTAAAAGCATATTAAATTAAATGATAATAATAATAATAATTTTTTTTTAACAATTTATTAAATGTATATGTTAATAGAGTGTATTTCAAGTGGTTTGTCATGTAATTTAACAATAACTTCTCACCCAATTTCAAGTTTATTGTGATTCTTTATCCAAATTTAAATCTCATTGTAACATGATACTCCATTAATGATTCTTTATCCAAATTTAAATCTCATTGTAACAATACTCCATTAGAAGACAATCTTTATAAAAATTATTTTGACTATATTTAATTCTATGCCAGAATAAAATATAAATATAAATCTAAAAAATATATACACACCAAATCCCAAACCATATATACCTACAGGTACTACCATTAATGTCACGTACAACTTAAAAAGCCGGATATGATATCGCACTGTATATACACACTTACACCACCATTAATGCAGGGCAGCGACCATGTATATTCGCTCCTAGACTGACATTCATGCAGCTCAGTCTTTGAGTGTTGCAGTTGGGTGAGGACGCTCTGGGCTGCAGTATTCTAGAATAGTATTTATGTCAGTTAGACAAAATCACAGACTCCCTCTGAACAATAATAACTCATCAAAATGCATTCGGGATGTTTCATATTTTTATTTTCCAATGAGATAATAAATGTGAGTGGTTAAATTTATATAAATTAAATTTTGAATCTGTTCTTGAAATTTTCATCTTGCATATAATGAAAAATATCATTAAAATTGATAGATAAACAAATAACAATTAAATATGGTTTTCAACTTAGAAATATCAATCTCAACCATGACAGCTACATCTCAACCATGACAAAGTGGAAAACCTGCATCACCTTTCTTAAGTTTTTTTATTAATTAGATTACACATCAATTTTTTATTTAGTAATCAATGACATTTGTCATTAGAGTTTTCAAATCTGAAACACTTGTCAATTTCAAAGCTTTTAAATGTTTCTACAATTTTGGTGTTTATTTTGATTATTTTAATAAAGGATTTTCAAATTTGAAACACTTGTCAATTTCAAAGGTTTTAAATGTTTCTATAACTTTAGTCAATGACATTTGCCATTAGAGTTTTCAAATCTAAAACACTTGTAAATTTGAAAGGTTTTAAATGTTTCTACAACTTTAGTCAATGACATTTGACATTAGAGTTTTCAAATCTAAAACATTTCAATTTCAAAAGTTTTAAATGTTTCTACAACTTTAATGTTTATTTTAATTATTTTAACAAAAGATTTTCAAATCTGAGACACTTATCAATTTCAAAAGTTTTAAATATTTCTACAACTATAGTACTATTTTGATTATTTTAACAAAAAATTTAAAGATTCTTGTAACTCTATTACTCATTTTGATTATTTTAAATATATATATATATATATATATATATATATATATATATAAACAGAAAAGAAAAAAAATTAACTATATTTTACTGACCAATCAACGTTTTACTAACAATTTGTCAATCAAATTCTATCCACTTGAAACTATGTTAATTTAGTTAACTAAAAAACTTGAAACTATGTTAATATAGTTAACTAAAAAAAATTAACTGTATTACACAGACCAATCAACTTTTAACAAACAATTTGCCAATCTGATGGATTTTAACAAACAATTTGCCAATCAAATTCCATCAGCTTGAGACTATGTTGATGAGGATTAATTATACTCCTGTTTGAAGATTAAATCATGACAGAGAGTTGGGTTCGATTCCTTGCACAGCAGCCCAACCGTAGAATCGGTGTTGTAATGATAAGGAGAAGTCAGAGCAATGCAGGAATAAATGTTAAGGTTATTTAAAACTGAGAATAATGGGTTAACAAAGTAGGTGGTCCGTGTGAAGGAGTCGAAGAGCGAGTAAATGCCCTTGTTACAAGGATTAGACAGTACAAGCCTGTAAAATATGTAGTCAGAGGTTGACTTGCAAAACTAATTAAATTTAATTCTGTGACTGCAACAAGCCTGAGGTCTGGTATTTCGTGCAAGGTATATATACATATGTATATATGTTTCTTGCATTGCAGGTTGTCAGGGCAGGTGAAGTATGCCATCTGTTGAATTGCCCTTGTTGCAGATCGTAGAGTTTTAATGTTTCCTTATTCATTCCTCCTCAGATACCAATTTCTACAGAGAGAGGAGTGTTCAGGTTGATATATGGAAGGCAAGGACAGGACGGGGGGCAAGCAAACACATTCATCTGGTAATGTCTATCAATCTGCAAGGACATGGCCATTCTTGCAGCGAAGTGGAGAGAAATTTGATTTCCTATATTACATAATTTATTGCAGTGGAGAGAAATTTGATTTCCTACATTAGATATCATTGCACTCGAGAGAAATTTCATTTCCTAATATCATCATTATATTAGACATCATTGCAAATTTGATCTGCCAGCACGTGTTTTAGAGCATATTAAAAAAATAGTCTTCATGTCATTGAAGTCGAATTTCAATGAATAGTTCATAAATGTATTTTATTTTAGGTTTTTGACATTTGTAATGTCCTTAATGTTTATTGAATTTAGTGGATACATCTGATTTAAATCTTTTAAGGGCAATTTTTCTCTTACCATGATGTCATCAATAACCACCTTAGTCCACATTATTAAATAGCATTTGTTGAATGCATTTAGTGTATACATCTGATTTAAATTTGAGGTAAACCTTTTTGATCTCTTACCATATTGTAATCAATAACCATCATCCTAGTCCACATTATTAAATAGCATTCAATGTTAACTAGTGGATGATCATCATTAAATAACATTTAATATTAACTAGTGTGATAATTATTAGATGTGATATATATTTTTAAACAGTGAAAAATCTAATTTAGTTGTTAAATCAGCAATTATAATTTAGTTGTCAAACTAGCAGTGGGGATAGCATGATTTTTTTAAATAGTGAAAAATTTATTATATTTCAGTTGTCAAATCCGCAATGGGAAATGCAAGGCTACTAATCATTGTTATTCAAAAAAAACCATGATATAATACTCATTATATGTGATATAATACATTTTTTCAAATATATATTTTCATGAATTAATTATGAAAAAAAAAAAAAAAAATATATATATATATATATATATATATATATATATATATATATATATATATATATATATATATATATGAAAAATTAATAAATAATACATATTTTGAAATGGAATAGTTTAATTATTAGATGTTTTTATTTTTTTAGCATGAATTTGTGTAGGTAAAATTATTCATTTTAATTATTTAAAATAGGTTTTTGAATATATAAATAAATTTAACACGTTAAAAAAACTCTGGAATATTTGAATTATGAGAATTACAGAACCAAACTTAAAATTTAAAAACAATTGACAAAAAAAAAACTTGTACAGTTTAAAAAAACTCTGGAATATTTGAATTATGAGAATTACATAACCAAACTTAAAATTCCAAAACAATTAACAAAAAAAACATGTATAAAATAATAATAAACATAATGAAATGAACCAACGTTTAAGAAATTTCAAACCAACTTCAATGCAATGAACTTCAAACCACTTTTACATTTTACACTTATAGAATATGTATTCAAAATTATCATAAAATATTTTCCGCACAACTGTATGTTCATAAATGGGCTATCATTGTCCATAATCTATTGTAGATTGGAAATAACCGATCGATGGATGACGGAGTTGTTGCCCATGGCGACTTAGGGTTTTCCATCGCTCTAGAGACAGAATTCGTCCGAGGCTCTTTCCACCCATCTTTGCGGCGACGCTCCTAGATTCTGTGCGGTGCAGAGGTTGTCAGACATGGAGGCTCACGATGGGGGGGCATAGGCTCCCCCCTGCATCTCACTCACCTGCAAACAAAGAGACAGTGGCATCTAACTCCGCTCCTCAAAATGATTCGGACGTGCAAGCCGACCTCTCA
The DNA here is from genome assembly GCA_034641835.2 of Pinus albicaulis. Lineage (NCBI taxonomy): Eukaryota > Viridiplantae > Streptophyta > Pinopsida > Pinales > Pinaceae > Pinus > Pinus albicaulis. The sequence continues at coordinate 201,398,321 of CM076569.1, forward strand.
GGGACGCCAAACCCCCTGACAGACTCGCAAATGGAAAAAAATTCTCAAAGGAAAGCATCCTCGTCTACATGCATACCTAAAGTGGCTGAAAACCCAAGATCTACCTTCCAACACAACGCATCAACAATAAGTTCATTGGCTTCTAGGCTGGATCGCCTCAAAATGGAAGCCAAAAGGGAAAATCACTGCCCAACTAGGACCGAAAGGATTTTTCAACATCATCTTCACATTCCTAGAGGACCAAAATCGAATCATGGACGGGGGACCATACTATTCAACTCTGTCGGACTTTTCCTCAGAAACTGGGTGGAAAGATTCAATCCTGAAAAAGAGGACTTTAACTGGGCACCGATCTGGATCAGACTGTACTCCCTCGCTCAGGACTATTGGGATGATCTATCTCTCAAAGATATTGGCAAATCATCTAGGAGAATTCATCAAAATTGCAGAAGAAACCAAGATCAATCGATAAACCGCCTATGCCAGGATCTGTGTTTACATGCACATAGTCAATGCCCTCCCTAACTCAGTAATTCTGCTCCATGGTGATTTTGAATGGGTTCAAACTATTGACTATGAACATGTGCCTTTTCGTTGTCGCAAATGTCATGAGCATGGGCACCTCTTCAGATATTTCCCACTCAATCAAAGCCAGAAACCCAGTTCAACCTCGGACAACACAAATCCGGATGGTTTCACCAAGATCACTAGTCTCAAACGGCATGCAAGAAAGCCCACTTCTACCCCCAAGGCCTCACACCCCTCTACTAGCAACAATTTTGATGTTCTAGCTAGCCAACCCTCCCAAGAATCTCCCAACTCTTCGCCTCCTGAGCCTCCTGTAAAGCCTGTCAATCCCCCTCTTGATGTCGACCATCCCCAGTCATCTCATTCTCACCCCTCCGCTACCCCTTCCCCTAAAGAAAATCAAGCTCTAGACTCACATGGAAATAAAGCCAACAAAGGGAAAAAAGCTGAGCAGGAGCAACCCTCCGCCATGGATGAAGAGCTAGAGAGCATCGACTTCAGCGAACTCAACATCTTAGGCCTAGAGGAAGAATGCAAAAGCCGAGAATTTAAAATGATTCCCACTCACCAGATCCAATGCCTTGAGGAAGTTCTCTCCAGAGCTCAAAAACTTCCAACTCTTGGCATCCAAGGAGGCACCTTACTATACATAGAAAAAATCATAAAAGAATCCAAAAAAAGAGGGAGATGCATTGATTTGCAACGCCTTATCATGCTTGGAGGCTAGCTCATTGAATCGGGAAGATATCCCAATTTATCCAGTTTATACATCTTCGTCCCTCATATTTCTCAATGAAACTCATCTCATGGAATATCAGAGGGCTCAACAGCCCCTCCAAGCACCGTTTGATCAAGAAAATAATTTCCCAAGAAAAACCCACCAATTTTTTCATGTAAGAAACCAAATGTTCTAGCACAATGTTGAACACTATTTTAACCAAATTATGGAATGGATGTAGCACCACTGTTATTGATTCTCTTGGTACCTCAAGAGGCTTATCCATTTCCTGGAACCCTCTCCAAATTACCCTGACTAACATTCATGCTTCTCACAACTTCATTCAATCCTATTTCCATCTCCTTGGCACCAACATTCATGGTCACCTCACCAATTTTTATTTCCCCCAACCAATAGCTCAAAAAATTGAACTCCTGGACTCCATTGAGAGAATTAACTCTCAATGAACCTACCCTCTCTGGGTATTGGGAGGAGACTTCAATATGGTCACCAGATTGGAGGAAAAAGAGGAGGGCGCTCCAAGCTTGAATCAAATAGCCACAAATTCAAGGAATTCATATAGATCAACCGGCTCATTGATCTCCATACTTACAATGGAACCCGCACTTGGAACAATCGTCAAGGAGGAAACCACCAAATCGCATCGCCCCTTGACAGATTCCTCATTTTGGAAAACTCCATCCATCTAGGTGGCGACATAGTCTCCGCCATTCTTCCTGCATCGGGATCTGACCATTGTCCTATACAACTGCAATGGTCCCGCCTTGGAGCAACAAGCAACAAACCCTTCCGCTTTGAACAATTTTGGATTACTCATCCTGAATTCAAGGAATTGGTTACCAATTGGTGGCGCAGCATCGCCCCGCTGATGGGCTCCAAAATGTTCCAATTCCAGCAGAAACTCAAAGCTCTCAAAATCCAGCTCAAGCAATGGAATCAGTCATCCTTTGGCAACATTTTTATAAATCAGTTGGAGTTGGAAGCTCAGATGGCCTATCTCCAGTAACATATCATTCTGGAAGGGCGCACATATGCTTATGTGAACCAAGAGAAAGAGCTCATGGGTCGATTGGAAGAACGCAGGCAATAGCAAGAGATTCTTTGGAAACATAAATCCAGAATCCGTTGGCTCAAAGAGGGGGAAAAACACAAAATTTTCCATAACTCAACCATCCAGAGTTGAATGCACAACCACATCTCAATCCTCAATAATGTACAGGGGGATAGGCTCAAATCACACGATATTGAACAGGAGTTGCTAAGCTATTTCAAGGACATTCTCAAATAACCCAACATAGATCGCTAGCCTGCCATCAATAGAATTACCAAGCACATCCCAAGGATAATCACAGAGGATCACAATAAAATGCTGCTACAATGACCCACCACATTGCAATAGGTTGAACAATAGATGTCGTAGCTCAAAGATGGGAAAGCTCCAGGCCTAGATCGCTTCACCTCAAACTTCTTTCACTACTTTTGGGATGATATCAAGCAAGAAATTTGGGATTTGGTTGAGGAATATAGAAGCATGCACTGGGTTCTACTGGCCCTTAATGCCACCTTCCTCACTTTGATTCTGAAAGAGGAACAAGCGACTACTCCAAGTAAGTACAGGCCCGTAGCTATTTGCAACGTCATCTACAAGCTCATATCAAAAGTGATTGCCAACAGGCTCAAACTGCTTCGCCCTATGCTCATATCACCTGAGAAAATAGGGTATGTGGAAGGAAGACAAATTTTGGATGGCATCATCCTAACGCATGAAGTCATCCACTCTCTGAAGACACAGAAAAATCCATGTATGCTTCTCAAAATTGATCTCTCCAAAGCCTTCGATAAACTCTGCTGGACTTATATCAGACATATGCTTCTAGCCTTCAGCGTTAGTCCTACCTCGATCAGATGGATCATGAGTATGCTCTCCTCCCCTTTCTTATCCATTCTTGTGAACGATTCACCCTATCCCACCTTCACTCCCTCAAGGGGCATCTATCAAGGTGACTCTCTTTCCCCCTTCTTGTTTGTCCTCGTGGGGGAAGGTTTGGGTTGTTTAATCTGCCACGCCATCAGCTCTCAATCCATCAAAGGCATCTCCATTCACAACAATCCCCCTCTCTCCCATCAAGAATTTGTGGATGACAGCATGTTGTTAGGCCATCCTTTTGTCCAAGAACCATGCTCCTTCAAAGCTTTGCTATATTTCTTCTCTAAAGCTTTTGGCGCCACTATCAATGCCGAAAATCGCAGCTCCTCTTCTTTAATACCCCTGCTATCACCCAACACAATGTCGCGTGGATCCTTGGTTTCTCCATTGCCTCCCTTCCCTCCAAATATCTAGGAGCCCTGCTTATAGATTAAACCATCAAGCATACTTCATGGAAGGAGATCCTGGACAAGATAGAAGCAAGATTATCCTCTTGGATCCATCGAGCTCTTAAAATTTATGGTCGTCTTATGTTGATCAACTCTATCCTCCAATCCATGCCTCTATACCTCTTCTCAGTGTTGGCTGCTCCAAAATGGATTCTGAAATCCATCTACAACCTTCAACGAGCCTTTCTTTGGGGTGGAAATAAATATTCCAGGAAATGGGCTTTAGTTAAAAGGTTTGAGGTTTGCTCACCCAAACACTTGGGAGGTTTAGGCATGAGGGATCCAGAGGAAAGCAATATCATCATGGGAGCACGCATTTGGTGGAAATGGGTATCCAATCCTCACACACTTTGGGCACTGCTTTGGGCAGCTAAATATGCAGAAAATTGGCTTCAAGAAGATCTCATACTTTACAACTTAGAAGTCATGGGCTCCCAATTCTGGAAAGCGACCAATCAACATAAGTTCCTCATCTAATCCCACAGTTTTTTGGAAATTCGCTCAGGATCACAGGCTTGTCTTTGAGAAGACTCATGGCAACAACAACCTAAGTTGGCAACTCTTTTCAAAAACCCAGGTGGCAATATACTCTCCAAGGCAAGGAGAAAAATCAAATCAAGCATTTATGGACAATGCTAAACATTCAAGGATTCCACCAATGGCTTCCCACCATTCAGTGGCAGGAAAATTGGCACGAGGAAACCCATGATGACATTTGGATGGAACTCTCCAAATAGAAAATCAGATATTTAGATGGATCAGATATCCTCAGATGGGGCCATACTCCCCAAGGAACCTTCACTACCAAGGAGGTCTATCACCTACTCCATCCAACCGATCTAAATCAAGCTGACAAAATTTGGACACAAATAGGAATTCCAGCCTATGGCCAAAAGTCTTCACATTCCTCTAGCTGCTCAGCAAATGTCATATCTTAACTTGGGACAATCTATTGAAGAAAGGGTACTTTGGCCCCTCACCGTGTTCTAATTGTCAAAGTTAGGAGGAAACCATAGACCACCTATTGGACACGTGCCCCTTTGCAAGCTCTCTTTGGGGCAAAGTCGCCATTCTTTGTCATAGAACCAACAGAAAGCGAGGGGATGTCACCAACAAAATCCACCAATAGCAGAAATCCCCCTTCACCAACAACCTCCTCAACTCTCTATGGATGCTTATCCCTGGACTTCTTCTCTAGACAATCTAGAAGGAGAGGAACAATCACATATTCAAAGACCAATAAAGGCCTCAAGAGGTTCTTTGGAACAAATTATGCAACAACATAAAGGAGACCTTAGCCCTGCGACAATGGAAAGACATGGATCTCCCATCTCTGCCCACATAGCACCACAGATGGGCGAACTGGAATCTCTTGATCCCTTGCAACTCTACAGTGTCTTCCTCCTCCAATCGTCCGTCAGAATCTCCTCGCTCTTGGATCCTTCCTCCTAAGGATATTTACCAACTCAACTTTGACGAAGCCTCTAAATGCAATTTGGGAGAAGCTGGATTTGGAGGAATCTTACGAAACACTGAAGGTGATCCCTTGCTAATATTCTTTGGATCCATTGGTTGGGATACCAACAACTCTGCAAAGTTGGAAGGTCTCCTACAAGGCCTCAACCTTGCTCAAGAGAACAATTTCTTTCCCCTGGAGGTTGAAGGGGACTCTTAGATCATCATCAATGATGCCTAGTGTCTTCTTCATGGCTCCTCCTCTTCCAAAATCTCAAAGAGCTGGAGGTTGGCCTCGAGAATGGAGCATCTGGAACAATTGTTTCACCTCCACAAGGGCATCTCCTTCATGCATGTGCGCAGATCAGCTAATGAAGTTGTTGATCTCCTGGCCAACAGAGGTGTGGATCAAGACTCTCCCCTTATCTCTTGTATATTTCACTCCATCTCTAATGAATCTCTACGCATTGCTTGCACTCAACTGGTGCTCAAATATCTTCAACCCCCGAATGCGGGTGTTTAATATGTTAGATTTTGGTGGCCACCTAGCCTCTCCGCGCAAAGGCATATGGCCTCACAATGGGGTCGCACCTGCCTCCCATGTGAAGGCTTTAAACACGCATCCCTAGGAAGTATACCGACATCTGCGGCATTCAATCCTACAACCTATACCTTGGCTCCTGCAATTTTCACTTTGGCCATTTATGGCCAATGGCTCCAATTCTCATTCCCATTTGCTGCGGTTTTCACTCCCATTTTGTTGTGCCTCTAACCTCTACTCTGCAAGCCTCTGTCTCACCTCCGCCTAGTGCGCTGCTCCTCAGCCAACCTCTGAGCTTTCCTTTCCTACCCTGCAATCCCATCATCCCGTCGATTCAATGCCGTGCAGACACCGTATGCAGTGCCGCCACGAAGGAGGAAGAGGCTCTGCCTCTCGCCCTCCAGCTCCGGCTATGGTGGCGTGCTCCTTGGCCTTCTCTGTGGCTGTGGAAGAACCAGAGGTCTTTGACCCTCTCCCGGCTCATCTATCAATTCACCTCTCGGAGGTGCAACATAGCCACTCCAGCTCCTGTAGCATGAAACGCCCTCGCAAGTCGAATATTTCACACTCCTCCTCCCCTCGGCCAAGAAAAATTGTCGGTCTTCCTGTCAAAAGCATGGAGGATGCTTCAGTCAATGGAAGGAGTAGCTCTGCGGAAGGTGCCCAACAAAAAGTCACAGAAGCGGACAGGGGTCCTCGCTCCACTTCAACTCCAGAGCTGGCTCCCCAGCTCTCCAAGAAGGTCCAAATACGAATGCTTCATAGTTGAAGAACTCCTCAAATGGAGAATCATGAAATACAGGACCGATAGCTGCAGAGCCTTGGCTCTCCTCTTTCTTAGTTTTTACATGCTATTCTATTGTCTTTTTTTCTATCTTTCTATTTTCCAACAAACTCAGTCACTCAGGTCTATGTTAACAGCTAGTTTAGCCAAGAATGGCAGCTCTCTTTTTGAAATGTTGAACTCACTAAGGGTTGGTTTCCCCCTAAAGGGTAGCCCACATTTTGAATTTTTGAACTGCCTTCACCCAATAAGGGTTGGCTAATTTAGCAACCCCTGTTTTAAATCTCGATTGTATTTTTTGTACAATATAATAGATTTTATCATTACTTAGAAGAAGAAAAAAAAACTATATGTTCATAAATAGAATATTTATTTAAACCCATATAAAAATATCATTTTAAAATAATGAGTCTATAGGGGTGAACTGATTGAAAAAATGTGGAAAAAACCTGTGAATAATTTTTTAATTGAATTGTGATTTTTTAAAAATGTACTCACTTTGAAGTCTAAAATGTTGGGTTTCAAAAAACTCTTCATTGGTTTTTTTTCCACATTTTTTCAAAAATATTCTCTTATATATATATATATATTATTCATATTTTTTAAACTTTTAAAATTTTTATGGTAATAATAATTTAATGTTATAATTATAATTTAATGGTACACTAAATTGGTGCATATGACTTCATTGCTTATGGAACCAGTATAAATCTATCTTAATTATGGATCTACCAAGATTTGAAGTTAATATGGATCTATGTTGATTTTGAGCAACACACTAATAAAATGTTTATATATATATAATTGAAATATTTTCTTTATGATCCACATTCAACACATTAATATATGTCCTAATCATATTTGAAAGTAGAAAACCTATATTCATAGGTATTTATATATAAATATTTTTGTTATAATATTTTTTAAAATGTTACATGTGAACTCCATATTAAAAAATGAATAAATTACAAATTTCCCTATAAAACCTTGATAAAATAAGAATTCTCTCAATACATAAATCTATATTGAATTTTTTTAACTAATAAAATGTTTATATATATATATATACATAGTTGACATTGAAATGTTTTATTTGTAATTCACATTCTATGTATTAAAATGTTAATGCATGCCACAATTATGTGTAAAGGGAGATTTGACCCCGTGAAATAGGAGCTCGACCAACTAAACTAACCCTTGGGGTTAACATCCCCAAATTATATTTGGAAGTAGAAAACATATACCATAAATGTTTCTCTCTATTTATTTTTCTTCTAAATATTTTTTAAAATGTTACAGTTATATATATATATATATATATATATATATATATATATATTAAGATTTAAAATGTTACATGTCAACTTCATATTAAAAAATGAATGAATTAGAAATCTCTCTAAAGAACCTATTAATGGAATAAGAATTCTCTCTTTATATACATATAATACATGTTAAACAATTTTTTGTTAATGATATTTTTTAAAAGTTAGCTATCAACTTCATCTTAAGAATGCAATAAATTACACATACCCCTTATGTAATGTCCCCTAATAATAATAAAAATAATAAATAATATAATATAATATAATTAAATAAATAGTAAGTCAATAATAGTAAATACAAAATAAATAATAATAATAAATAAAATAGTAAATAATAAACTAGAGTTCTAAATAAAAATATATAAAAGTAAATTATAAAAATAGTAAAAATAAGTGAAGTTAACAAAAGTAAAAATGAATAAATTAAGAAAAGTTAACAAAAAGTAAAAAGGAATAAAATAAGAAAGAATTAAATTAAGAGAAACATTAAATTAAGTAAAACTTAAAATAAAGAAATAAAAGTTGCATGTTGACATAGTGAATGTGTGTGCATGTGGTTCCCTTTCCATTGTTTGGTCTATTTAATAGACGTTGAGGAAGATGAGATTCATTGTACTTTCATCCGTTCTCTTGGGAGAAAGGTATTGTGAGACAAAAGATTCCTTGGTAGTAATACGTTGATTGAGGGCTAGGGGGTGGCCAGCTGTAGAAGGATTGCATGCAACTGAGCCTACGGTTGGGTGGAGAGTCGTCCCTAAAACATTGTTGCGGTTAGCAGGATTTAATAGCGTTCAACTCTTAAATTACAAGTAAGCAATATCGTCGCTATAAGCAAGTCGTTTCTACTCGAGTTTCTGAAAATTGTGGTAATTAGTTGAAAATATTTTGTGTTTATTATTAATTACATATTGATATAATTAGTTTCATGTTAAATTTTGGGGTTCTTACACCTTATAATGAAAAGTAAAAATATAATAATTTTTTTATTTAAATTACTTTGTTTTTCTTTATATAAACTTGTTATAAAACTATGATATTTAATATGGACAATGAAATATTTTATTTATGGTTAACGATATATATATATATTTTTTATTAATATATTTTCATTTTAACTATTACATGCTAATTATGTTGAGATTGCAACAAGATGATGAGCTTAGTGAAAAGAGTCGCCTTCACTAAGTGGGCCCAGAGGCTATTTTTAGCGCAAAGTCTATTTTTAGACTATGTCTATTTTTAGACATGTTGATCATATTCTATGAATTGTAGGATGCTATTTGTGGATGGTTAGTCAAGTTGGAAAAATAGATGGACTTCTATTTTTAGACATACTGGGCTGAGTTTATTTTTAGATTGCTAGTCTAAAAATAGATATGTCGAATATTATTAGCTCTTAATAATATTTGGACTCTAAACATTATCTTATTCTTTTGGAGCACTTCAGTTAAGTGCACAGATGTGACACAGGAGCTGACAGAAGGAATTACACTACTCCTGAGGGTTAAGTGGAGCTATTGCATGGAGACTTCAGTTAGAACTCATGTGACAGAGTTTAGTGGAGTTGTAGAAGTAGTTGGTGGAGTTGTGTTCAGTTTAACTCAATTAGACACAGTTGAGCTAGTTGTATCTAGTCTAACTGATTGATACACTAGTGAGAGTGGTGTGAATTAATTAATAATTAATTCACTAAATATTAACTCATTAATTAACCGAAGAATATCATAACTCATTAGTAAGTGACGCTTCAAAGGAGACCAAGGAGAGGCCAGAAGGAAGAGCAAAGCCGACTATTACTTTGTAACGATTATAATGATGCATTGATTGCATCCAACACTCAATGGATATGCAAATGAGGATTGCGTGAGAAAGGCTGGACCAATTCGAGTTCATTCAGAGCCATTCTTCAACAGGGATTGCGCAGTAGAGGCAGGCTAGCAGGTGGCAGATATCGATGCATGGATTTGCTAGATCAGGACCTGATTAGTGTGTAGTGATTGTATTGTACTTAGAGCTTGTGAGAAGCTTTGTATGAGGATTGTTATATGATCTCTATGACATATATTATATACAGATAGTTGGGGCTTTTAGCTTCAGGCTTTCCCGTTAAAACACTGTGTTCATATGTGTGAATTTTTATGGTTTCAATGTGTGCATGCAATTGATTTAATTTCCGCATATGATGATCAATGGTAGAAGAGATTATGTATTGTGCATGAAGTTAAAATAGTGTGTGATCAAGAGAATCTTGGATATATAACATATCAGTTATATAATTTCTACAAATTAAACATATAATGAATTGCATATCATGTAGTGTCAATTATGTTACTTTTGCATGACATCTGTCAACTCCATATTAAGTAAGTGAAGAAATTATATATCTCTTTACTATTAAAAAATAAATTAATTTGTTTCTTTACTTTCAATTACTTTATCTCTATATAAAGTGGTGTAAAATAAAGGGGAAAATTTAAGTATTGTATTATGGTCGACATTATTTTTTTTTCGTTATTTTGTTATGGTCGAATTTTTTATTGTAAGTTTTATTTTACTATATCTAATTGCAACAAATCTCCCCCATATTGGTTGTAGAGCATATCTCGATGTAATAAGGGACGCCTTTTGAAAAAGAGGAAACACCCAACGGTATTTGGCAACCAATATATGGGTCCAGGTTAGAAACATTGTTTACTTATAGAAGGGGGCTTGTGGGCAGTTTCCTTAGGCTCATAAGTATAGTGGCAGTCCTATAGACCTAATCTCAGGCCTCCTCAGTGGCAGGTGATAGGTTTACCGATTCTCTAATTAAAATAAATAAATAAATAAAATAGAGGAAACACACATTCTTAAAATAAACTAGTATTTGTTTCTTAAACCTATTATAAAAAATTGTAAATTATTATTAAAATTTATTATATATCATTTCTATCATTTAATTTAGGTTAAATCGCACTAATTTTTGAAATATATGAAGGAATGAAATTTAGCAAGGTGTTCCTGAGCCCCAACTTGGGGTGATCACCAACTCAAACCAAGGTAATAACAAACTAGATTTTGTGCGACCTCCCTTAGAGTCATCAATTATATAACATATGGAGGGCGACATGTTAAATAAATGTTTAATCAACATAGGTTTCGCTTGTCACTTCACTGAGCACCATCTCTTCGCCAAGGTTTTGCTTGTCACTTCACTCAGCATCATCTCTCTACCACGATCGATCTAACAATGATAATTAAAAACATAATGGTAATGGACCACCCGATATTAGAGCTCCTTGTGTTCCATAGTCCACAACACATGAAACGACGTATGGAGACATTAAATCATCCTCCCTCTCGCAAAGATTTGTTTATTATATTGTACTTCAAACATAAACAACTTTATGGCTTGTTGTTTCCTATTTTTGGAGTCCAATTTGTTGTTATGTATTGATATTATTCTTGCCCCCTTTTGTTGCTTCATTGTTTCGGGTTGTTGAAACATAAATTTCCCCTAGCTCTGGGAAACCATTCTATGTCTATCCTCCCCATTGTTTGGCATTGCATAAATACCAAAGTCATGTGGTATGCTTCCTTTGATATTTTATATGGTTTCTCTTTCGTTGGTTGGATCTCTTCTCTTTCTCTATGCTTTGTCTCTCATGTAGCTCCTTTGTATATTCTTCAATCCCAAACATTTCTCCTTTTCTTTCTGCCCCCACAATCCTTCACTCAAAATTTCTCCTATCCTTATTGCTCCACTCGCTAACCCAACACCCCGTCATTTAAGCAGTCATGTCCTGCAGATATTTTACTATATTTGGACCAAATTCTAGCAAATGGGAGCCCCTTCTGCGGACTCATGCACAAATGAAAATTAAGGCTATAACTCGCAAGTACAATGAACTCATGCCTCATGAATCAGTGTAGGAAGAATTGGAGGTAGTTGAACATGAAGCACAAGTAGAAATAAGGTTTATGTCAAATATACAAGTGGAGGAAGATGTGAGGCAATGGATCCCCAACACAAACAACACCAGCACCAAGAAAACTGAGTATATGAAAAAAATGGAAATATACTGGCAATTAAAAACAATTGATCTAGGTGGATATTAGTGGCCATCCGCCTATTCCCCTAGTCAGTTTAATCAGTTTTCTATTTACTATTTTTAGGAATTTTTTGGGTTCTCAACATCTGGAGCCATTTTGAGGCCATAAAGGGCATATTATTTAGAGAGATATTTCCAAAAAGGTATCATACACGCCAAACGGAGATACTATGACCAAGTTTCAACTTCGAGAAGTTGGCTTCCCAACTAACCCCAACGGGGCCCATAAACTCTTGTTGTTACATCTCCTCGGGTTAGGGTTTTGGTTGTTTAGGGTTTTCTATTTTGTTCAATAATAAAAAGGCCCTTGAGCCTCATTGTAACACAATTTAGAGGCATGTAATGCCACATCTCTTCTCAGAGATAAGCTACCATCGCCTTAGCTAGTTTATGTACATTATGTCTGTAGGTATATTTCAGACATTTTATATTGATTAAATGAAGTTTTATTTCTGTTATATCTCTTTGTTTATGTTTATTTATGCATTTTATTTCATTCCTGCATAAATCCAAATTCAGGTTACAACTCCGTGAGGGTTTGAAACATATTTCAGTTTCAATGTTTTGTAGTAATCTTAGGTAAACTTCGTGCAAGTGCCACGGTATCCACATATCTTATTAGAGAGTGAAAATATCTCGTTTGAAATTTTTTTTATTATCTCAAAATATTTATTTACAGAATTTTATTTTGTTTCTCAGTTTGAGAGATATGAGTAATTGAAGTTACACATGTTTGGAACATTGCGTCGTCGCGCGTCCTATGAGTCTGTGGAATAATTTTCTCACCTCACATGTCATCAAATTTCAAGTGTCTTATATCACTAGAAAAATCTATTCAATACCTCAAATGGGTCTTTGACGGAATTTGATTTCATCACCTATATCAGAAGTTATTAGCAAAGTTGCAGCAAGAGGTCTATTTCAACCAAGATCTAGATCAGTGGTATCAGAGCGGTTTTCTCTTTCTTGATCTTTCTTTGCATGTCCCCAACAAGGTTGGGGTATAAGGAGTTAGGGCTCGACCTAGTTGAACCTTTTCAACATCAGCCTCGCAAACCCCGACGTCCTCCCATGGATGAAGAAAAGAAAAACGAGAGAGCAAGAGATCCTATCAAAATATTGCTTAAGGAGGCCCTCGAGAAACAAAGGAACACGATGATGGATAAATTTGCCCAGATCCTTCAACGACTGACCACCGGTGGTGCATCTGCATCCAACAGCCACTCTGGAGCCACCACTCCTTTGAAGGTACAAGACAACTTTGACATTCCTGTATTTGAAGGCCAGATAGATGTAGATGTCTTAGATAGATGGTTCAATTCGCTGGAAGGGTATTTTTCAATCCATGATTTCTCTAACCAAGAAAAGATTATGTTTTCACTCGTCAAATCCACCCCCCATGTCAAATACTGGTGGGAAACCTACTATTAGAAAACACACGAGAGGGAACCCTCTATGTTCTCGGTCGCACACACTTGGAATTTGTTCTAAGACGGCATCAAGGAACAATATTACCCTATGGGGAGCTATGAGGACAAGTACATCCAATGGACCACATTGTGGTAGCAAAGGGATCAAGATGTGCACGAGCTGACGAATTTTTTCCATACCCTGCACATAAAGTTGGGGATCATTGCTTTCTAAGGAGGGAGGAATGATCCAGGTGGATATTGGTGGCCACCCGCCTATTCCACCTAGTCAATTTCATCAGTTTTCTTATTTACTATTTTAGCATTTTTTCGATTCTTGAACTTCCGAAGCCTTTTTGAGGCCTTAAACAATGTATTCCTCGAAAATATATTTCCATCAAGGTGTCGGACGCGCCAAACGAAGATACTATGACCAAGTTACGACCCCGGGAAGTTGGTTGCCCAACTAACCCCAACGGGGCCCATAAACTCTTTGTGTTACATCTCCTCGGGTTAGGGTTTTGGTTGTTTATGGTTTTCTCTTATTTTCAATCATAAAAAGGCCCTTGAGCCTCATTGTAACAGAGTTTAGAAGCATGTAGCCGCCACATCTCTTCTCAGAGATAAGCTACCATCACCTTAGCTAGTTTATGTCCATTCTGTCTGTAAGCATATTTCAGACATTTGATATTGATGAAATGAAGTTTTATTTCTGCCACATATTTGTGTTTATGTTTATTTATGTATTTTATTTCATTCCTGCATAAATCCATATTTAGGTTACGACTCCATGAGGGTTTGAAACATATTTCAGTTTCAATGTTTTGCAATAATATTAAGTATACTTCATGAAAGTGCCACGGTCTCCACAAATCATATCAGAAGGTTCAAAATATCTCATTTTAAATCATTTTTTACTATCTCAAATGTTGTTTTTATGGTATTTGATTTTGTTTCCCGTTTTGAGAGATATGAGCAATTGAAGTTACACTTGTATGGAACATTGCGCCGCCACACATCCTATGAGTTTGTGGAATCATTTTCTCACCCCATGGGTCATCAAATTTCAAGTGTCTTATATCACTGGAAATATTTATTCAGTACCTCAAATGGGTATTTGATGGAATTTGATTTCATCATCTATATCAGAAGTTATCAGCAAAGTTGCAGCAAGAGGTCCATTTCAACCAAGATCCGGATCAACAATCATGGGAAAGGTGCTAGTCGAAAGAATGAATCCCATGAAGAAATCATCCTTTGTGTTGATACTTTGCAACAAAAAGTCAATAAAATAGACAACAAGATCACATTGCTTGCCAAGAAATTGGTAAATATAAAATTTCACATCAGTGAAAAGGATGACCAAGCCTCTGCTTGCATTCATGTAGACACCCCCAAAAATTAATAATGTTTCTAATTTTTTTAACTTTGATTTTAGATCATGAGTGAAATGTTTATAGAACTCCACATAGTTGTTATAGTTTTATGTATATTGAAGTTATTGTTGGTTTAGACTTGCTCATCTAGTTAAGTTTTACTTTCTTTTAGGACTAGTTTTTAAAACCTTAGACATGTTATTATATAGACCAATTTTTAAATCCTTAGACATGTTATTATACTTATGGTTTGGTTTCCCTAGTGGAAGACCATAATTATGGATCTCCATAATTATTGATTATGTAATTATTTTTATTTGATAATATAAAATATCATAATTTATAAAAAAAATAAGGTGTTCCTCGGATGTGGTTCCAAATAGACTACTCTATATTCAAGGAAAAGTGATCGTAGTCCTCGCATAATTTGCATTAAGTGGTCTAGGCAATTGGAAACAAGAATTTTAAGGCTTGTACATGCACCGAATCTATCAATCATGCGAGCACTTCACTCCAATTGAATGGATGATTCAATGATCCTCCCTTATCCATATATAATCATAATGAAGAACAAACAGGTGAACCCCTCAACCAATTAGAAGCATTAGCCATTGTTAATTTGGTTTTTATGATCTTTGCAAACTTGAGTAAGATCGTTCTTGGTTCTAAGTACATTCCCTATTTATGATGATGTTTCTCTTTTTCTTTCCCCATTCCACAAAAGCAAGGAGTTTCATCTCTATATATGGACCATTTGCACCCATATATCTTCAAGAGTCCAGACTCTACAAAATTTTGTTTCCATTCTATTTGATTTATAGGGCTAAGCTCCCCAATTAGCATTTCCTTTTCACTCTCGCTCTCTCCTTTCTCAATACCTTACCTTTTGACCCCTTACTTCATTCTCTCCTAGCTGCCCCATTGCACTCTTTCTCTCTCAGCTTGTAGGAAACCAAACCATCTTTGAACTCTCTAATTTTCGCTCTCACTCTCCCTTCATTAGCCATAAACTCTATTTTCTAAAATCTCAGATATTGCCCTGCCCTTCTCTTCTCAGACCTCCTTTTATGTTCTATACTTTCAAAGTCTCTAGTTATAGTTTCAACTATCTCATCCATGGAAAGAATTCCCAAACACAAAGTAGGTCAACACAATAGAGGTATATCTAAAGACAGGGGCCATACCTAAACTAGAGTGAAAATAAATGCAAAAAAAAACCCTTGGCATTTTCTAGAGGAAGACTCCCCTAACTATTATATCATAATTCAGCATACCAAAGGAGGAGGCCATAGTAAAAAAGGATATTCTTATAGGACGAAAAGGCCATGGATAATGTAGGCCAATGGATCCCAAATGCAGAATAAGTACAGGAAGTTATAACAAATACCACCAAGCGATTGAAATATATTGGTAGATAAAAATAATTATGGGAAATATATTAGTAGAAATAAGTGAAGCATAGCAGGAGATTATGTTGTCTATAGATGCCATCTAGCTACATGTGCATAAATTGGACCACAAGGTCACTCAACTTGCTTAGAAGGTATGAATTCTAGAGTTTACTAAGGGTGAGAAAGAAAAAGAGAAACCAAAGAAGGAAAGTGAGGTCACAATATTTGAATAACCATGTTCTATTATTTCTTTTTGGATATGATCTTACTCCATAGCATAGATGTTATCTAGTTTAGTATAGATTTTATGTTAGATAGATCTACTCTAAGATTGATCCGGATTTATGTAGGAACGCAACAGAATAAACACATAACCATAAATACAGAGATGCAGCGGAAATAACACTTCATTTCATTAATATCAAAGAACTGAAATTTGCTTACAGACAGAATGGAAATAAAACTAGCTAGGGCGCTGGTAGCTATCTCTGAGAAGAGATGTGGCGGCTACAGGCCTCTGAACTGAGTTACATTGAGGCTCGCAGGCCTATTACAGACATAATGGAAATAGATGAGCTATGGTACTGGCAGTGTATCCCTGAGAAGAGATGTGGTGGCTACCAGCCCCTGAACTGTGTTACAATGCAGACATGATGGAGATATGGTGAGCTAGGGCATTGGTAGCGCTTATCTCTGAGAAGAGATGTATCGGCTCCCAACCCCCTGAACTGTCTTACAATGAGGCTCGAGGACCTATTTATTGTTGAGAAACAATGTAGAATCCGAAACGTCCAAAACCCTAACCGTAGAAGATGAAGCGCCAAAACTGTGGGCCCCGTTTGGGTAAATTGGTGGTTCAATTTCCCGGGGACGTAACTTTGGCATCCGATCTCCGTTTGACGCGCTCAATAGCTTGTTAGAAAGATTTGTCCGAGGAGTACAAGTTTTGAATGAGCAACATCGGTCCATGGACCCATGTTGCTCTCCGTTTTCCCAAAAAACGTCGTTTAGGGCCTCAAAATGGCTCCGGAAGTTTAAGACCCGAAAAATTGCTAAAAATAGTAAGTTGTGCCGAAACTTACAAACTGAAATAACTGATGGTGGGGGTTCAAATGGACTCGATGGGTGGCCACCAATATCCACCTGGATTATTAATGCCCCAAAACGGCTCTGGGTGTGCAGGACCCGAAACCCTGCTATCAATAGTAAGCTGTGCTGAAGCTGAAAAACTAAAAGAATTGATGCTACGGGTCCAAATGGAATAGGTGGGAGGCCACCGATATCCACCTGGATCGTTCCTCCCTCCTTAGGAAGCAATGGTCTCCATTGCGTTAAGTTCCTCCATGGGGGGGGGGGGGAATTTTGCTGAACTTGGTGTTGGTAGACGTGCTGGATGTAGATGTGCCACCAGTGGGCAGCAATTGAAGGATCTCATATCCATCATCGCGTTCCTTTGTTTCTCGAGGGCATCCTCGAGCAAGATTTTGACAGGATCTCCTGCTCCCTCGTCTTTCTTTCCTTCCGCCATGGGGGTTCGTCGAGGTTGCGAGGTTGAACTCCTTATACCCTGGCCGCGTTGGGGACATGAAGAGAAAAGCAGAGAAAGAGCAGACCCGCTCTGATACCACTGATCCGGATTTATGCAGGAACACAACAGAATAAACACATAACCATAAATACAGAGATGCAGCGGAAATAACACTTCATTTCATTAATATCAAAGAACTGAAATTTGCTTACAGACAGAATGAAATAAAACTAGCTAGGGCACTGGTAGCTATCTCTGAGAAGAGATGTGGCGGCTACAGGCCTCTGAACTATGTTACATTGAGGCTCGCAGGCCTATTACAGACATAATGGAAATAGATGAGCTATGGTACTGGCAGCGTATCCCTGAGAAGAGATGTGGTGGCTACCAGCCCCTGAACTGTGTTACAATGCAGACATGATGGAGATGTGGTGAGCTAGGGCATTGGTAGCGCTTATCTCTGAGAAGAGATGCATCGGCTCCCAACCCCCTGAACTGTCTTACAATGAGGCTCGAGGGCCTATTTATTGTTGAGAAACAATGTAGAATCCGAAACGTCCAAAACCCTAACCGTAGGAGATGAAGCGCCAAACCTGTGGGCCCCGTTTGGGTAAATTGGTGGTTCAACTTCCCGGGGACGTAACTTTGGCATCCGATCTCCGTTTGACGCGCTCAATAGCTCGTGTTAGAAGATTTGTCCGAGAGCATGTTTTGAATGAGCAACATCGTCCAGGGACCCATGTTGCTCTCCCGTTTTCCAAAACGCCGCGCAGGGCCTCAATGTTCAGGTTAAGACCAAAACTGCTAAAAATAGTAAGTTGTGCCGAAACTTACAAACTGAAATAACTGATGGTGGGGGTTCAAATGGATTCGATGGGTGGCCACCAATATCCACCTGGATTATTAATGCCCCAAAACGGCTCCGGGTGTGCAGGACCCGAAAACCTGATATAAATAGTAAGTTGTGCTGAAGCTGAAAAACTGAAATAATTGATGCTGCGGGTCCAAATGGAATAGGTGGGAGGCCACCGATATCCACCTGGATCATTCCTCCCTCCTTAGGAAGCAATGGTCTCCATTGCGTTAAGTTCCTCCATGGGGGGGGGAGATTTTGCTGAACTTGGTGTTGGCAGCCGTGCTGGATGCAGATGTGCCACCGCTGGGCAGCCATTGAAGGATCTGAAAAAAAAAAAAAAAAAAAATTCTTCATCGCGTTTCCTTTGTTTTTGTGCATCCCCGAGCATTTGACAGATCTCCTCGTCTCTCATCTTTCTTCCTTCCACGCCATGGGGTTCGAGGCTGCAGGCCAACCCTTATACCCCTGGCGTCAAGGTTGGGGACATGGAAGAGAAAGCAGAGTGAGCAGATCCGCCTCGATACCACCGATCCGGATTTATAGAACACAACAGACAAACACATAACCATAAATACGAGATGCAGCTGGAAATAACACTTCATTTCATTAATATCAAAGAACCGAAATTTGCTTACGTATTTAATGAGCAAAATCACTTAGTGCACTAAAGAGGCTATCTCCGAGAAGAGATGGGCGCCACAGCCTCTCGAACTATGTTACATCGAGGCTCGCAGCCCACACAGACATAATGGAAATAGATAGCCACAGCATCGCGCATCCTCGAGAAGAGATGTCGTAGCGCGCACAAATTTCGAACTGTGTTACAATGCAGACATGATGGAGATGTGGCGAGCTAGGGCACTGGTAGCACTTATCTCTGAGAAGAGATGTATCGGCTCCCAACCCCCTGAACTGTATTACAATGAGGCTCGAGGGCCTATTTATTGTTGAGAAACAATGTAGAATCCGAAACGTCCAAAACCCTAACCGTAGGAGATGAAGCGCCAAAACTGTGGGCCCCGTTTGGGTAAATTGGTGGTTCAACTTCCTGGCGGCGTAACTTTGGCATCCGATCTCCGTTTGACGCGCTCAATAGCTCGCAAAGATTTGTCCGAGGAGGCTTTTGAATGAGCAACACGGTCCATGGACCCATGTTGCTCTCCGTTTCCAAAACGTCGTTTAGGGCCTCAAAATGGCTCCGGAAGTTTAAGACCCGAAAAACTGCTAAAAATAGTAAGTTGTGCCGAAACTTACAAACTGAAATAACTGATGGTGGGGATTCAAAGGGACTCGATGGGTGGCCACCAATATCCACCTGGATTATTAATGCCCCAAAACGGCTCTGGGTGTGCAGGACCCGAAACCCTGCTATCAATAGTAAGTTGTGCTGAAGCTGAAAAACTAAAAGAATTGATGCTGCGGGTCCAAATGGAATAGGTGGGAGGCCACCGATATCCACCTGGATCAAAGATACTTTGATTATTATTCTTTTTAACCATAACCATAATTTGTATTCATATTTAAATCTGTGTTCGGGAAAAACCTTACATCAAAATTATACAAAAATGGATATGGCAAGCTAATATAATCAATTCTTTGCATTTGTCAAAAATGAAAAAAGAGAAAATGTAAATAGGTTTCATTTCTATAGTATCTAGTAGTGTAAACTTGTCAAAATACACTTAGAAGTTTGGATGATTTTGTAAACATCCTAAATTATATCGGAAGCAGGGGTGTCGGTACCTCCATGTATTCTAACCCTATCTTGGACAAAAGTCGGTACATTAAGATCAGGAATGTCTAATATTGAATGGATTATTGAATCACCAATAGAAGAAGAGCTTGGCTACCTATGGTGCGGATTCCTTTACACATCCACTAGCTATATCCTCCTTAATGCACTAGATTAGTTTCCTATGACATATTCGTTGTTGAAGTGGCACTTGAAACCAAATGGTTATACTGTAATTGTAACTCAAGGATTTCCATCAATACCTATTACAACAACTCATTATTTGTTCCTGACTTGAGTAATTTTTTCTCTGCACATTGGCCATGGATTCGTTAATTCTATATTCTCCGCGTCAACAAGATCCTTCCAAAATCATAGTAGACTAAGTAATAGAATGAGTAACACGAAATTCAAGTTGTAGGTGCCAACCCCAATATCTAATCCCAAGAATAGACCATAAGTTGATGATAATAGGAAAGGAATCTTCTTTCCTCTTCCAAGCATATCCCCTAAAAGACAATTTCTCGATTTCTAAGGCAACCATAACTGAATTTAAAGAAAACTTGCATCGATAATTGTCATATGTTTGTTCTTGGAACCATAGATCCTCAAGATCGTTAAATCCATCTGCATAAGGTGGACAACATTGTCCATCAACACTAATTATGTTATTTCCATCATTTCTTTCCAACAACATTCTAAATTAATCATGATATAACAAGTAATAGTCATCATTCATAGTGTCTCCTTTCTTTCATCATTGATTTCACATACATCAACCATGTAATTCATCAGATGGTTTGTAAATGTTACCCTTTCCTTGATGTCATCTAGTCTTGGTGCATTATAAGGCCCATAACAAAATGAAAGGATATATTGAATGTGCACATACCCACCTCCAACACTCACACCAAAATCCTATAGTGACCTCATATCCCACACAAACATAACATGCTTGTACCTCCTCCCCCCTCTCATAATCACAAAGAAAACATTAGGAAATCTATGCTTACCATGCCACACCCACCCATGGATAATAATTGTGCAACCTGCATGCTTACATTCTTTGGTTAGTGCCACCTTTGGAATGCCTTTGAGGTGACCTTCATGATTTAAATTCTTGATCCACTTCATTAGATGATATGAGAGTATTTATATTTCCCATTAACCCACAATGTTCATATGGCCAATTTTTTTCACTTATTCTCCATTTTATCAGCCTCTTGATTGTTCTAACTTAGCATATGATGCATAGAGGAAGATTAAAATTTGGTTAGAAGAGTTTTAATTATTGTTGTACAGTTGCATTGTTAGGATGGCAGGTGGCATCAAGTGTGTTCGAATTTATTTCAACCATGCTAGCATTGATGTCACGCGATTAGGATGGCAGATGCATAATGTGTTTGGAATTGATGAGGAGTCTTTCCTGAAAGTTGTAGTTAGAGCCTTAGTTAGATCCAAAGGGGGAGTTATATATTTAAAGGCATGTTTTCCTTAGAATATTAGCTCAAATGCTCTTGGAAATGGCACAGTGGATAGTGCTCAGAAATAGATTTCAAATGGTATGTTTAAGTCTAAAAAAGGCTTCCTGGATCGAAATATGTGAAGTGTCAAAGTTAGTAGGCCAAAAGTCAAATTTGCTGACTTAGCCATGGATCTCGTAGCATTGTTAGCAACCACGTGGCCACATGGGTGTGAAGGTGGCACAAATTATAATCCCATAATGGGTTGTGTGCATGACACATATCTTGGAAATTTCCAAATCAACGGAGAAGGATGGTGAAATTCCCACCAAGGGACACATCAACCCGAAAGTTTCCCCGGGAATTCTCAATGGAGCGTAAGTCAAAACCTCTAGGGAGATGCAACGCAAGGAGAATATGGCACTTTACAAGTCAGAAATGGAGGAAGTAGTCATTAGCATGCAAGGGGGCCTACTTGACACGTAACCTCGGTTGTTTCTTTCTAGTGAGATTAGAAGGTACTCCAGGTTTTATTGCTAAGGAGATGACTCCGGGGAGATGGAGATATGTTCGCTAGTTGGTGCAGAAGTTTCCCATTAGGCCAAAAAAATTATAACGAGAAATTCATGAAAAAAAGGCCCAGAACCCCTACCTCTATATGATGACATGACATATTGACAGTATGTACCAACCGATGGAAGACACTTGGCATCATCTTATTGGACGAAGGAGACATGGTGGCATGATGAAGTCAACATTAAATTAGTAGGACATGTGGCACTTGAGGAGGATGCCACATGGAATGTAGATTTGGAATTTTAGGTGGCCAAGTGGCCTAAATAGGTGAAATGTAGCACTTGTTAGTGAGTGACACATGGCAAGGGAGAATAGGTGGCAAACAACATAGAAGATAGGTCACCCAGAAAACTTTCATATTGGTTCATGTGTGCAGTATGGTCTAATAGGGACACGTCATTCGGGCAGATTAACCTTGGAGAGATCTGATGGAGCACCAAGTTATAATTCCATGGTGATGTAGTGTTGAGAGGACATGGAAAATGTTGTGGCATACAGGATGGTGCATAAACTAGATTTATGGACCAATCAGAAGGAAATCCCACAAGACACGTAACCTCGGGGGATATATCCCTACAATTTTGAAATGAGCTCCATTTTAAATGGCCAATGAAATGGGACCTAGGGCTAAATGCCTCTCGAGGACTTGGTTTTGTGTGAAGTTTTGTGACTGAAGGTATCACCAATATATAGTCTTCATTCAAAAGTATTTTGGGTTGCATATAGTACATGAGGGCTTGAACGATTCGGTAGCATATATGGAAAGGTCCCTCTATATTTGTCAGCTTTGCAAAATTTGGAAACGCCCATTAGTCATGGTTAACATGGTATGAATAGGTCAACAACATTTGGAAACTTCTCTAAGTTTGGAGATGCACCAGAGGCATTACTGGAGTTAATGGTGATTCTAGAGAACAAGGAAACAAGGTAGTGAGGACCACGATATGCATAAAGAATTAATGGAGATTTGACCACAGTGAATGGAGCCATTCCTGATCTCAAATTGGTACATCAAATCATCTACAAGCAAGGAGTGTCATAATGTGAATTTAAAAAGTTTGATGGCATTTTGGAGATATTTCTTCTTGAGCATGGTGTGCCTTGAAGAGTCATGCTTCTTAGTAATGAGTACCATACCTAAGTCTATTGACTGAGTTAATTTTTCCCATGCTCATGTGAGTAACAAATCCTATTTTTCGATCTTGTCCAAGGAATAAACAATTTAAATCATGAAGGAAATGGACAACAAGCCATGGAGGAGATAATGAGATTGAACAATAGTCTTATCCCGGGCAGAATGAGCCATGTTGAGAGTACACTCGGGCAGAGTGATGCACCGAAGTGTCTGCATTGTTCCCTATGTTGCAAAGGAACAAAACTAAGAATTGCAATTGCGTAGGTGGGGGAATTCTACATTGTTTTTGTTGGGGAATGCAGTAGAATTCAGTGAAAGTACTCTTCATAAAAGAGAGTTGTTGAGAAGGCTTGAGAGTTGCTAGAGTTGGTGCTTCCTGCTAGTGGGTGCTAGAAAAAAATCTAAGGGATTAGGTTCTTCCTGTGAGTGAGTGCTCACAAACATATATGGTGTAAAAATAGTATGAGCTCATATTTTACATCATAATAAACAAATATTGGCGGTATTTCCCTTTTGGGTTTCTACGTTAAATATTTATGTTCTTTTATGTATGTTGCTTGTGGTGTGTATATGTGTGTGTGTGTGTGTGGGTTCACATGTTGATTTATATTGTTTCACATGTTATGATGATGGTTTCTCACATGAATGATTCCCAAGATTAAAATAAAATATAAATGGGCATTAAAAGTTGAAATTATCCTTAATATCGATTCACCACCCACACCCCCCCACCCCCTCCTCTCTTAGTATTAACATTGTTTCCAAAAATTGGTATCAAAGTTCGTTCCTTCAAGAAATGGCTTAATTGCTTAAAGGTAGATCAAAAGGAAACCTAGCTAATCAAGTTTGGCTTTCACAAGAAGAAGTGCCATTTTTTAATGGATCAGATTATGTGGTCTAGAAGGTTGGAATGGAAGCCTATTTAATGGCTTTAGATGTTGATGTATGGTGCTCCATAGAGAATGGAGAGAATATATATCTTAATGAAGAAGACAAAAAGATAATTATGAAAGGGCTATCAAATTCAGATGTTGATAATGTGGGACATTGTGAGACAACAAAAGAAATGTTGGAAAAATTACAATGTTTGTATGGAGGAGAAAGTTACGAAGCATCACATAAGGTTGATGAACCTTTATGCTCAAGTACTGAACCAAACTCTGCAAAATTTGTTGTTGGAGATGAGAAGAAGAAAAGAAGGAAGAGGAAAAAGAAGGCATCCAAGAAATAAAATGCAATGAATGAAGACCATTCTTCCAATGTACAAGGTGCTACAAAACACTCTAGAGATGAAGGAGAAGAGTCAAAAGAGCATCCATGTTGTTTAGAAGGTAAGCTATTGATATGTGATAAATGCAAAGAAATAAGTCATTTATCATCTAGATGTTCATATGCATCGTCTAAGGATAGGAGTCGTCATACATCTAGTATTTGTTTTGAATAAATGCCTACTCTTGTATCAATAGCTTATGAGGATACCTTTTGTTGGTCGCTGTAATTTTTTTAACAATTCAAGCACCACATAAATTGTCAACCCAGGAAGGTATATTTATTCCAAAGACAACCACGCACTGGATATGCTCAATTCCAAAAGCAAAGAAATGTTGTAGCATCAATCACACAAATATCAATCAAACTGTTCACACCTCACTCTTAACAAAGCTGAAGCCTAATTGTGTTACAGCAGAAACAATCCCTCTATTGCAGACTTTCATTAAAAGAATCCTAGGAAAAATAATGAAAGGAAATCACACTGTAGAAAAGGAGATCAATCAACCATTACAGAGAATAGGACCCTATTCCTCCAAACAGGAATCTTCAGCACCTGTTGCCTGATATTAATCACACTGTAGAAAAAGACCAACCCACGGAAAACAGGACCCTATTCTCTTGAACAGGAATCTTCAGCACCTGTTTCTTGATATCAATCCCACTGCAGAAAAAGAAGATCAACCTACGGGGAACAGGACCCTATTCCTCCAAACATGAACCTTCAGCACCTGTTTCCCGATATCAATCTGTCACACATTCATCTAGTAAACAAATGACTGAAAAGAAAGTAACTCTTGGCTTCTTAAGAATGAATGGTATAAAGCTAATGCAGTGTTAAAGAAAACAGAGTGCTTAATAAGAAACACAGAACTGTATAAATTCTTCAGCAAACAAGGTTAAATTAAGGTGTGAATAACATAAAAAGGAACAAACTACAGGAGCAATTGGGTGAATCTTGTGATGAAGGCGGGCCCTGTCCTTCTCACAAGATTCCCCGAGGAGAGAGATTAAATTGAAGCGCTCAAAATGGAATTTTATTCATCTGTCAAGAAACGATACATTACAACAGAGCAAAGGCTCTTTCTTGCTTCAAGAAATGTACTCCCGCAGTTTCTCACTTTTTTTCTAATGATGATGTCTCCTCTTTTTAAAGAGGAGACATATATTACAGTTACATCAGAGAAATCCTATTTTTATCCAAATATAATCTCTTGTTTTAATACAAGATCTTTTCTGTTCTTCCATCCTGGAATGCTGTTACAAATAAGTACAAAAATACTAGCTTCAAAACGGTCCGTGTAACAGCTTCCCTCGCTCGTCTTCGTCCTGCTGTCATCATTCTTAAAATACACTTGAAGATCACAAATCACGAGTTGTCTCAGCTACGGGATTTTTGTGTCTGTTGACTGTTTCAGCAACGGGTTCGGTTGTTTCAGCAACGCGATCCTTATCATGAATTATCTGCGATCCTTTAGACTTGTCTTAGCAACTATCTATCTTCGATTAATGATTAAATATAAAATTAATGTGGAATTATATGCAAAACAAATTAAATACATAGTAAAGAGGAGGCTTTCATATACCTTTGGATAAAATGGATGGAAATGATAACGTAACCTTTTAAATATGGACTATAAAGAGTAAAGTGGTGTCAAAATGTGTGGTCAAAATGGTACATTGTGAGGTCCTAACACCTTTGAAGAAGAGGATAATGGAATCACTGGTAGTGATGAAGAAGGAATACTCCTTTGACCCATGGAGGATTCCATAAACTCAAAAAGGAATCTAGATCTTTGCGATGAATCTGTTAGCACATTAAGTAGCGAAGAAAAATATCTATATTAGAGGATATATATTAGGAAGAAGCTCATCTATGATTTCGAAGAGATCAAGAAGCTTTCAAAAGTAAATCTCAAGCAAAAGGAGCAGTTGCAAGAATATGAGCTTGAGAATGATAAGTTGAGAAAAACAACTATCGATCTAAAGGCTCAACAGAGGAAGCCAACAAATTGAATGAAAGGCTGACAAGTCATTTGAATGAGAAGGAAGCTTACAGTGAGATACTACAAGTTGGAGTAGTTTCATTGAGACATTATCTAGAAAAAACCAATGATCAATTGTCCCAATATCAGAAGCTAAAAGGGAGTTCTAATATTCTATATGATATTCTCAGTAAGCAGATATCCCCTTCCAACAAGGATAATTTGGGCTTCAAAGAAGATTCAAGCTCCAAGAAATCAAAGGAAATTAAATAATCCTACAAATATAAAGGAAAAAGAAATTGTTGGAAAACTAAAGCAGCAACAGCATGAAAATGGAGTTGAAAATCATAAACAAGTGAAGGGAAAATAAATAAATAACCCTAAGAAACAATAGTGATAAAGGAGAGGAATATGATTTTTTCTCCATTGCTTTATGTGAAGACAACTGGCTAAATAAAAGAGTAATAAATAAACAAATATTTGATCTTGTGCTTGATAAAAATCAGAGTAAAAATTTCTCTTCCTCAATCGTGGACCCCACTATAAGTATTAAATTCATTAAACGTAAGTTGTAGGTAAGCAAGAGAAACATCAGTCAAGTTATTTCTCCATTTCAAACAAATCAAAAATGTTGCAAGTGAATATTGGTGAGGAAAGAGGAGGTGAAGGGTAATTTCCCTCTAGCCCTATGCAGCCAAGATGAATTTCAGAAAGGGATAAGTAATAAGTTGGAAGGTAATGCTCATGTCAAGAGTCAACCTTCGAAGGCTTGGAAGAAAAAGGAGGATAGTTTGCTCAGGGGGCGTAGATTATTGGTTTCTTTTCATTAAAAAGAATAGAACGGCTTCATGTGAAGCCAAAAGAATCAAATGCAGGCATCAGGAAGGAATAGACAGAGAAGTGCACCTGAATGTTGAAGGTAAGATAGATTCCCCTTGTTGATTAAAATAATGAATTTGTTTGTTTCAAATATTTTAGCATTGCAGGAGAGAGGAAAGTTCAGCCAGCATGGTTCTAGGGGGAGTTCACGACAACATTTTATGTTTTGAGAATAAGAGGAGATGAAGCATAACTGTGGAGTAATAAGAGACCCAAAGTTAAATCAGGTCCACAGGATTAGTCCCTAAGCATAAGCAAGAAGGAAGATGAAAAAATATCAGAAAAAGAAGAGAGCATTGGCTCAATGGGAGTTGCTTTATTAAAATAAGTAGTCATCATCCATTCTTCTCAAAAATATTGATTGCTCGAGAAATGAAAGGTTTGCATCTTATATGAAGTACACTTATTTCATTTAAGTAGAAAACTTTATTATGCCTAACAATATTAAGCTAATGTAAACAAGTGGTTTATTTTGCATGTTACTTGGTTATCATTTGGGATCGCTATCTCAAGTGGTAGCCTTTGGCTCAATTGGAGTAAAATTTTGTAGACATGGACATCTCTTTTTGAGAAGTAGTCATGGGAGTTTTCCTAGTGCTTTGTCTAATTGTTATCAAGTCATTGGTGTTGTTGGTGAATTAGTTAAGAAACAACCCCTAGTAGTAGAAGCATCATATCAAGGGGAGAAGAGTTGATGAATAGTATTCTCAGGAGGAGTGAGTACAGTCACTTAAGCATAAACAAAAATTGACAACAAGCCAAAATGCATCATTAACTATTGTATTTGAAGTAGCAAGAATACCATTTGCAATTTTAATTGGTACAAAATATGCATTGGAAGAAAGAGTTTTCAACCACAAGTAAAATAGAGAGAGCCATCAGCCCGACCCTTAAACATTAATTGATAAGGGGAGAGAAAGAAGGTTGTAGGCTTTTTCCATTGATGTCAAATGGCGAGAGAAAGTTATTGGTGGCCCAAGCATGGGAGTGAAAACTTAATGACTTCCATTGAGATAAATACATCAGCTACGAGGAGAGAAAGAGACTTCATAGGATGTAATTATGTTGGTTGGATGTAGCATCAAGAGTGGCCATCAATGTGGTGAAGTGATGTGTGTTATCAATGCCAAAGGGGGAGATTGCTGGAAAGTTGACATTGCTAAGGTGGCAGGTGATATCAAGTGTGTTGCATTGGAGTCAACTAGGCTAGAATTGACCTCCACTAGGTTAGGAAGGAAGATGCATAGTTTGTTTGGAATTGATGAGGAGTGTTTCATGTCAGTTGGAGTTGGATCCTTTGTTAGAGATAAAGGGGGAGTTATATATTTAAAGGAATTGTTACATCAAAATATTAATTCAGATGCTCCTAGAAATGGTATAGTTGGATAGTGCTTAGAAATAGATTTACAGCGATATGCTAAGTCTGAAAAAGGCTTCCTTGATAAAAAGATATGGTCGGTCAAAGTTAACAAACCAAAAGTCAAATTTCGCGACCTAGCCATGGACCTATAGCATTATTAGTAGTCGCCTGGCCACATGGGCACGAAGGTGGCACAAATTATAAGCTTAGAAAGGTTTTTTGTTTGACACATAATCCCGACAATTTCCAAGTCAACGGAGGTCCCATGAGGGGACACATCGCCTTTGAAATTTTCCCTAGAAATTCTCAATGAAGCACAAGTCAAAACCTCTCAGGTGACGGGGCGCTGGGAGGATGTGGCACTTTACAAGTCAACAATGAAGATAGTGGTGATTGGCTTGATGGGGGGGCCTACTTGAAATGTAACCCTAGTAGGATTCTAATGTACTCCAATTTTTATTGGTAGGGAGAAGCTCTGGGGAGACGAAGAAATTTTTGTCAATTACCATATAAATTTCCCATCAAGAAATCAATTTTATAACGAGAAATTAACAAAAAAACATGGGTCCAAGACCCTTACCTTTGTACATTGACATGGTGTATTAACATCATGGACCAACTGAACGAAGACGCTTGGCATGATCTTATTGGATGAAGAAGACATTGTGGCATGATGATGTCAGCATGATGTTAGTAGGACATATGGCACTCTATATCGATGACACATGGCATGCATATTTAGCATTTTTGGTTGTCCAGTTGGGTTGAAAATAGGTGACAAGTGGCACCTTTCAGCGAGTGACACGTGGCAGAGGAGTACAAGTGGCAAACAGTGTGGTAAACAAGTCATCCTGACAATTTTCTTATTGTTTTGTGTGTGCAACGTGATCCCACATGGACACGTCACCCTAGTGAATTAACCCTGGCGAGATCCAAAGGAGCACTAAGTTATATTACCGGGCTAATGTAGTGCCAAGAGGACATGGTAGACAACATGGCATACAGGTTGGTGCATGAACTAGGGTAGTGGACCAATCAGAAGGTGGTCCCATAGGACATGTAACCTCGACATATATATCCTGACAATTTTGAAATGAGTTCCATTGTAAATGGTCGGGGAAACAGGATCGGGGGCTAAACGCCTCTCCAGGACTTGGTTTTGTGCGAAGTTTTGTGACAGGGGACCTCACCAATCTATTGTCTTGATTCAAAATTCTTTCAGGTTATATATAGCACTTGAGGGCTTGAACAAGTAGGAAATGTATTTGGTAAGGTCCCTCTATATTTCGAAACTTTCCCAAAGGTGGAAATGCCCATTAGTCATCGTTAACGTGGTATGAATGGAATGCCAACATTTAGTGACTTCCTTAAGTTTTGTAGTGCACTAGAGGCGTTGTTGGAGTTAATGGAAATCACATATAACAAGGAAACAAGGTAGCAAGGACCATGATCTACATAGAAAATTAATGGATATTTTACCACAATAAAAGGGAGTCATTCTTGATCTCATAATTATTACATCAAATAATCTACAAATAAGCAGTGCCATACTATGGAATTAAGAAGTCTAATGGCATGTTGGATATATTTCATCTCGAGCCTAGTGTGCCTTGAAGAGCTACGTTGCTTGGTAATGAGGACCATACCTAAGTCTACTGATTGAGATTGTTATTCTCATGCTCATGTGATTAATGAATCCCATTTGTTGGCCTTGTTAAAGAAGGACTAAGCAACAAAAATCATGAAGAAAAGGGACAACAAACCAAGTAGGAGCTAATTATATTCAACAACAGTCATGTCCCAGGAAAAATGAGCCATGTTGAAAGTGCTCTTGGGAATATTGATGCGCAAAAGTGCCTACATCGTTCCTTGTGTAGCAAAGGAACAAAATTGAGGATTGAAATTGTGTGGGTGGGGGAATGCAACATTATTGTGTGTTGGGGGAATGCAATAGAATTGAGTGAGAGTGCTCTAAGTGAAAGAGAGTTACTGAGAAACGTTGAGAGCTATTGGTTGTGTAGCTTGAATGAATAACACTTAGATTTAATGTTTTTTGTTGCAGAGCGAGAAAAATGGGCATAGAACTATATGGGTTGTGTATGAGTGAAGGTTGTTGAAGAAGAAAAAATGGCAAAGAATTGGATTTTAGAGAGAGCCAAAAATGAATGCAAAGTTATTCTAAGGTTGAGTGAGAGCCAAAAATATAAAGTATTTATTTCCTTATTGAGTGTGGGTTATAGCCTACAAAACAAGGCATTGGTGCTTACATCTTAGTGGATGCCTAAAGAAGAATATATTAGAAAATATTTGAACTTGTGATTAAGAAAAATAAAAGTAAAAATTCCTATGTCTCAGTCGTGGACCCCTCTATAAGTATTGGTTGCATTAAACATAAGTTGTAGGCAAGCAAGAGCAGCATGATCCCAATTATTTCTTCATTGCAAACAAAGCAAAAATGCAACAAGAGAATTTTGGTGACGAAAGAGGAGGTGAAGGAGAAGTTCTCTATAGCCCTATGCAACCAAGATGAATTCCAAAGAGGGATAAGTAATAAGTTGGAAGGTAATGCTCCTATCAAGACTCAATGTTCGAAGGCTTGGAAGAAAAAGGAGGATAGTCTACTCAGGGGGAGTAGATCCTTGGTTTGTCTACATTAAAAAGAAATGAATTGATTCATGTGAATCCAAAGAAATAAAATGTAGGCATCAAGAAGGAATAAACATAGAAGTGCACCTAAATGTTGAAGGTGAGATAGAGTCCCCTTGCTAATTAAAACAATGAATTTGTTTATTTCAAATATATTAGCATTGCAGGAGAGAAGAAAATCCAACCAGCATGGTTCCAAGGGTAGCTCACAACAACATTTTATTTTGTTAGAAGAAGAGGATGTGCAACAAAACTATGGAGTAATAAGAGGCCCAAAGTTAAATTAGGTCCACAGGATCAGTCCCTAAGAAAAAGCAAGAAGGCATATGCAAAAATATCATAAAAAGAAGAGAGAGTTGGCTCAAGGGGAGTTGCTTTATTAAAAGAAGCAATCATAATCCATTGGTCTCAGAAATAATGATTTCTCAGGAAACGAAATGTTTGCATCTTATATGAAGTATTGATATTCCATTCAAGTAGAAAACTTCATTAAGCCTAACAATCTTAAGTTCTTGTAAACAAGTGGTTTTCTTTGCCTGTTCCTTGGTTATCATTTTGGATCGTTATGTCAAGTGGTAACCTATGGCTCAGTTGGAGTAACCTTTTGCAGATATGGACATCTCTTTTTGATAATTAGTCATGGGGATTTTCCTAGTGCTTTTTCCAATTGTTATCAAGTCATTGGTGTAGTTGGTAAACTAGTTAAGAAACAACCCTTATTTGTATAAGCATGATATTAGGGGGACAAGAGTTGATGAATAGTATGCTTAGGAGGAGTGAGTACAGTCACTCAAGCATTAGAAACAATGGACAACAAGCGAAAATGCATCATTAATTATGTTATTTACAGCAGCATCAATACCATCTTCATTTTTAATTGGTACAAAAGATGAATTGGCAGAGATTTTTCAACTACAAGAAAAAGAGAGAGAGTCATTAGCCTGACCCTCAAAAATTAATTGATAAGGGGAGAGTGTAGGTTTTAACCCTGAACAAAAATTATCTATAAACGAATCTTAAAAACAAAAAATAAAGAATACCAAGAGCATAAAATATAAAACAGATAAACACAGAGATTTTCCCTTGGATCCCAAATCGGGACAACCAACTTGATTTTTCATTATATTCCTTTTAGTGTTACAACACATATATATACATTCTGAAGCATACATAAACCCCAATCCATTAACCCTAGATTAGAACATAACCGTAGTTCTCTTGACCAGATCTACAAAATACCAGGGGCCGAAAATCATCATGCCCCAAAACCATGTGTAAACCCATGCACAAAACCATGGGTGGATCCGCCCACTGGAAAATAAGGCCCAACAAATTTTTCTCAGGGCGCTACCCCTGTGACCCCCTTGCTGCACCCAGCGCAATGTACAAGGGGAGCTACCGCCCCCCATGTGACCCCCCCGCGCATGACTAGTCGTGGAAAGAATATAACACATACCCAACAAAGAGAAAGCAAGTTGTAGGAATTTTCCATTGATGTCAAAGGCAGAGATAAATTTATTGGTGGCCCAAGCAGGTTTGTGAAAACTTGATGGCTGCCATTGAGATAAATATATCAACTAAAAGGAGAGAAAGAGACTTCATCGGATGTCAATATGTTGGTTTGATGTAGCATTAAGAGTGGCCATCAATGTGGTGAAGTGATGCGTGCTATCGATGCCAAAGGGGGAGATTGTTGGTTAGTTGGCATTGTTAAGATGGAAAGTGACGTCAATTGTTTTGGAATTTATGTCAACTAAGCTAAAATTGACGTCAGTTGGGTTAGGAAGGAAGATGCATATTGTGTTTGGCATTGATGAGGAGTGTCACATGTCATTTGAAGTTGGAGCCATGGCTAGAGCCAAAATGGGGAGTTATAGATTTAAATGCATTTTTTATTCAACATATTAACTCAGATGTTCCTGGAAATGGCACAGTTGGATAGTTTTCGGAATGGTATGCTAAGTCTAAAAAGGCTTCCTGGATCAAAATATATGGTCGATCAAAGTTAGCAAGCCAAAAGTCCAATTCCATGACCTAGCCATGGGTCCTATAGCATTGTCAGTAGCCACGTGGCCATGTGGGTGCGAAGGTGGCATGAATAATAAGCTCAGAAGGATTTTTGCATTTGACAAATAATCCCGATAGTTTCCAAGTCAACGGAGGTCCCACTAGGGAACACATCACCTCAGAAGTTTCCCCCTGAAATTATTAATGAAGCGCAACTCAAAACCTCTGGGGTGACATGACACTGGGACGATGTGGAACTTTACAAGTCATCAACAGAGGCAGTTGTGATTATCTTGTGAGGGGGGGGCTACTTGAAATGTGACCCTAGTGGGATCTGAAGGTACTCCAAGTTTTATTTCCAAGGAGAGGTTTGGGGAGACGAAGACATGTTTGTTAGTTACCACATAAATTTATCGTCAGGAAAAAAATTATAACAAGAAATTAACGAAAAAAACATAGGCCCAAGACCCCTACCTCTATACGATGACATGGTGTATTGACAACATCGACCAACTAAAGGAAGACGCTTGGCATGAACTTATTAGATGAAGGATACACAGTGGCATGATGTTGTCAACATGACATTAGCAGTACACATGGCACTCTAGATTGATGGCACATGGCATGCAGATTTCGCACATTTGGGTGGCCAGTGGGTCACAAACAGGTGACACATGGTACCTGTTAGCGAGTGACACATGTCATGGGAGAACGGGTGGCAAACAACGTGGAAGACAAGTCATCCCAACAATTTTCCAATTGGTTTGTGTGTGCAACATGGACCCACAAGGACACATCACCCTAGCAAATTAATCCCGACGGGATCCAAAGAAGCACCAAATTATATTAACGAGGTGATTCAGTGCAAGGAGGACAAAGAAAATGACATGGCATACAAGTTGGCGCATGAACTAGAGCAGTGGACCAATCAGAAGGTGGTCCCAAGGGACACGTAACCCCAACAAAGATATCCCGACAATTTTGAAATTAGCTCCATTGTAAATTGTTGGGGAAACAAGATCGGGGGCTAAATGCCTCTCTAGTACTTGGTTTTGTGTGAAGTTTTGTGACATAGGGCCTCACTAATCTATATTCTTGATTAAAAATGCTTTCGGGTTTTATATAGCACTTGAGGGCTTGAACGGGTAGGAAACGTATTTGGCAATGTCCCTCTATATTTGGAAACTTTTCCAAAGTTGGCAAGGCCCACTTGTCATGCTTAACGCAGTATGAATGGATCGACAACATTTTTTTACTTCACTAATTTTGGCAGTGTACCATAGGTGTTGTTGGAATTAATGGAAATCATAGAGACTAGGGAAACAAGGTAGAAAAACCCATGACCTACATAGAGAATTAATGGAGATTTGACCACAGTAAAGGGAATCATTCTTGATCTCAGAATTGGTACAACCAATCATCTATAGGAAAGGAGTGTCATACTATGGAATTAAGAAGTCTAATGGTGTGTTGGATATATTTCTTCTTGAGCCTGGTGTGCCTTGAAGAGCTATGCTGCTTGGTAATGTGGACCACACATAAGTCTATTGACTGAGTTGATTTTTCCCATGCTCATGTGATTAACGAAGCCCATTTGTTGGTCTTGTCAAAGTAGGACTAAGCAACAAAAATCATGAAGGAAAGGGACAACAAGACATTCAGAAGCTAATGACATTGAACAACAGTCATGTCCTAGGAAAAATGAGTCATGTTGAGAGTGCACTTGGGCATATTGATGTGCAGAAGTGCCTACATCATTCCCTGTGTAACAGACGAACAAAAGTGAGAATTGCAATTGTGCAGGTGGGGGAATGCAACATTGTTGTGTGTTGGGGGTGTTATCGCTTATAATTTTTTGAAACATTACTTGACATGGTCGTACAGTTCATTTATCAATGGTCTCAAGTTGGTATAGGAAAATTTCATTTTTTTCATATTTAACCTATCCTAAGGCTCAAGACCACCTCCATTTTATCTCAATCCACCTCCATTCAGGTCATGTCATGTCCCATCAGTCATCATTTACTGTTAGTTTCCATCTCCCAATCGTTTAAATCTGAAAAGGACACTTTAGCCAGTTTTACTTGTTTTCGTAGTGTTTTACACTGTGAAATAGCAGTTTTCACTATGAAACTGCCTAATTGTTTCGTAGGCAGTTTCTTAGCGAAACTATCAAAAGTTAAACTAGATACGCTATGAAAAAATGTTTTCTTGTTTGTCTTGTCAAACCTAAGGTGAAGTGTTAGTTCATGATTGGAGGAGTTAGGGTGGATGTCATTCAAGTCTATTAGGGTTAATTCAAAAGTACAAGGTCATGTATGAGGTCATCATTACTATTTTTAGCATGCATGTGTCATGATTAAGGCATGATTTGTCATCAAAACCATAAAACATTACCCAATTGAGTCTTTTTGTCATTCTCCGCTTTATCTTTGCATGTTATTGATATCTGGAGAGTTGATTCATCGAGCCAAGCAGGTTCCTCGCAGATTCAAAGTTTGCAAGTGTCATCAAGCAAGCAAGGCTGAGAAGATATAAAGTCACCATGGCTGCAAGGAAGAAAACTAACAAAGGTGGTCACTGCCATAGGTATGAGCCCATGGACATGAATTTTCTCAATGAAGATGCAACTTCCATGGAGGTATTCAGAAGAACAGGTTGTTTACAATTCTGCCAAAGGCTGCAGGGTTGTCATCTACAGGTTTCCAAGGAGTTTGCTAACAGTTTCATTGGAACATGTTGTAGAGGTAAACCCCCTCTGCGGACAGAGGCGATCCCTACTAGCCCAGATCGGGTCTAGCAACAATCGTATCACGCTAAGGTGCAAGTTCCTAATTGCAATAGACCAACTTGTGATGAAGGCCTACCTCAAGTCCAACGCTGTTGTTTGTAGGGAAGATGGCAATCCCGTTTCCTTGCTCCAGCAGATCAAAATCCTCTCGCTCGCCGCGATCGAACACCTGCACACACAAGAAACACGACAAACACAAGCATAAAACTCGATATATGCAATTATGTATCAGTCAGAAAAGACACAACTCATGATCATAATGAACAATATGAGTGGAACCATAACCAAAGTCGCTTATCATTAATTCATACAAAGATACAACCTGGCTCTAACGCTGAATCTTCCTTCGGTGGGTCGTCAGCGGAATACGTCTCGGTAAAGCTTGTCGAGAATGGGGACAAGCCTCTCTCTTCGATCGTCAATCTCCTTGCTATTAATTTGGCACTATGAGGACTATGGCAGCTTTCTTTGGGCTATGAAGGCTCTTGGAGACTCAACCATTCAGCCATTCAGCCCCTTCATCAATGGATGAAGGCTATATTTATAGAGGAGAGGAGGAGGTTGGGATCCCTACAATAGTGGAAGGGAGGCCTTATCCCTTGGGAGGTTCCCCATAAGGTGGAAACAAGAGGCCAAAGGAGGAAGGCCGTGGTTATTTAGTCGAAACTACTCCTGATGACTCATCCACAAAGTTGTTGTAATTGAAAATTCGCCTCCTTTTTTAAAAACTTTCCATAAGCAGATTGGCGCGGGTGCATAACTGGGACAGAGCGCCAACTGGCGCGGGCTCAGTGTTAATTTTCCTCATTGGCGTGAGTACATAACGGGCTACCAGCGCCAAGGAAAAAACAGGTGTTTTAGGGGTCTTCTTAGGAAATGATCAACAAAAGGAATGTTGTCCTCATGGAAAGGGATGCAATGATGGCATTTGCAAGGCATGACACTTCTTATTGGTCACAGAAACGACCCTCCAATGGGCGAGATGGGGATTGCAGGTATGGTGA
Organism: Pinus albicaulis; assembly: GCA_034641835.2. Lineage (NCBI taxonomy): Eukaryota > Viridiplantae > Streptophyta > Pinopsida > Pinales > Pinaceae > Pinus > Pinus albicaulis. The sequence goes on from CM076569.1 coordinate 201,435,567, forward strand.
CGAATTACTGTGTAACAGAACAGCTTCAAAGGTGGGAATGCTAAACCTCACAGTAACACCAGACAACATTGCAGCAACAACAAGAATCCCTAAAGGAGGGGAACAATGGTTTAAAGGCATCAAATTCACCATGCAAAACTGCAAAGAATTCATCAAACCAGAGCATAGTGAGATTGATCTCACAAATGCTATCCCAAGGAGTTACATGGAGGACAACTATTCAAAGTTGTTGATGATCATTTATAAGTACTTTACCTGTGAAGGAAGGTTTCACATGGTCTACTACTACCACCTTAGGCTTCTTCTACATTTTGTGGGTAAGAGGTCACTTGACTTTCCCTTTTATTTATACAGAAGTCTAACTAAAATGTCAGATAAGGTCCAAGTTAAAAAAGAAGGAAATGAAACTTCTCTCTTTCACCATGGTTTGATTAAGTTGTTGGTGTTAAAGGAGTTGAAGATATTAGGCAAAGATTCGACATCCTTTTTGTTCATGAGTGGTTTTGAAGTAGATGTTGTCACTCCTAAAAGAGTTCCCAAACCTAGAGATATTTCATCACCAACAATGGCAGAGCAGTTAGAACCAGTGAGCATGGAGACAGAGACTTTGCAGAAGATTGACACACCCAAAGCTACACCTACAAAACAGAAGCCAACAGTTACCAAACATGGCAGAAAGAGAGTTACTAGGAGCCAAACAGTGGTTAAGGGTAACTTAGAGGACATCTTGCATGTAATTGATATTGAAGAAACTCCCATTTTCCAAGCTGAAGATGTTGAAGATGGAGGAAGAAAGATAAATAAAGGCAAGACAGCCAAAAAGTTAGAGTTTGCAGGTGATGATGTTGGTTTCATGTTTCAACCTAGAAAACCAATGACCAGGCATGCAAGAAAGTTCATGGAAAGTAGCAAAGAGACTCAGAAGGTCAGTGAAACTACTCAACCACCACCAAGCATCATAGATCTCTCCTCACATGCAAAATAGGAGTTGATTATCAAACAAAAGAAGGGTAAAGAGAAAATCACTAAAAAATAAAAAATTGAAACCCTTAAGGAGCAGTTGAAAGAGGTAGGTGAAGAGATATCAGTCTTGAGGAAAGAGGAAAAGAAGCATAGATCTGAAAGGGTTCAGTTTGAACAAATGAGGAAGATCTGGGAAGATCAAGTCACAAGTTTCTCAAAGACCTTGGACAATACAGAAAAACTGATAAAGTGGACTCGGCCACTAAGAAGAGAGGTCAAGCACATCAAAAAGGTAAACCTGCACTTGCAATCCAAGAATAGGACATTGAAGGACCAAGTGAATATCTTCAAGAGCAATTGGATCTGATTCATGAAGAGCTGGAAAAGAAAGGTTTGAAAATGACTGTGGTGGAAGAGCCTATAAGTCAACTGATCATAAATGAGGAGGAAACATCGCAAGAGCAATAAATTGAAATGAGATATGCCTTAGGAGGTCCATAACATGCAGAAAATCAAAGTTTTGCAGTTGGAATTCAATTTTTGAAGACAATTTTGAAAAAGGAAATTTTTGGTTTTTTACACAGTTTCGTAGCGTACCTCAGGCTTAAAGCTAGGAATACGCTACGAAAAAACCTGTAGTAGCCTCGTTGCTTTTAAAGGTAGTTTTTGCATGATTCAGGGAGGGAGATTCATGGTGGTAAGGTGTCATAACTTGATTAACATGATGGAACAACAAAGGAGTGAAGTAAATGGATGCAAAAGCCATCTTTTTACGCTACCAAAACTCGCTACAAAACTGTCATGTTTTCGTAGCAAGCAATTGTTGGAAGTTTTGAGCATCTTAAAAGCAGTGTTTGCCCGCTGGAGTTCTCCAGCATGTCAAGCGAGCTTATCATCATATATTTATGACTCAAAGGGAGTGTCATGCAGCCAGGTCATCAATCAAAACAACGTTGAAGTCAAGGGTCATCTATTCCTAAAAACAGGGTTATGCTCCACAAATCTAGGAAGGTTTTAAATATGTAAAGAGGTGATGAATTTGATCATGTGTCTCTCGAGCATGTGATATTTATTTTGTAACCATCATGTAACTGTTTTCACAGATAGGATAGAGTAATGTAATAAATAGGAGTTAGAGTCCTATTAGGAGATGGTTTCTTTAGAAGATAGTTGTCAATTTTCTGTTGTAATTTATGTTTTTCAATTATGAAAGGTGTCATAGGAGAATTCGAGGATCTATACACCAGGCATATCATCCTTGTTGTAAAGAATGTCTATTTAAATACAAATCATCGAAGTAGTAAGGGGTTGGAGAATATTTGCAAAATACTGTTGCTTGTATGTTTTTTACCAATATCAGTAATACAAAGTGATATTCTTCTTGACAGACCTGAGATTCTCATGAGGTTTTTGATGTCTTATTGATATATATATTTATGTTTTTAACACTTGCATTATATTTCATCTCTATTACTCAGAATTCATAATTTTATGCTTTGACTTCCTTTAGTGATGAAATGATTGTGTTTTCCTATGTTCTATATGTGAGTTGCCTTTGTTAAAGACCTCTATTTGCCTCAGCTTCCATGTTGAAGAACCTTTATCATTGAAAATACTGATTGTTGACTCCATAAGCCCAATGGTAGCAAGCCTGCATTCTTTTCAACTTGCAATCATAAAAAAACAAGTTGCAATTTCCATAGAGTTAGCCATCTAGTACTATCATCATTCAATCTCATAAAACCCCCTTGAGAGATCCCTCTCAAACTGAAGAGACTAAGCTTCAGTTAGAAGTGGTTTGAAACAGTTACATTGAGTTGTTTGATAAGCAGCCAATCAAGTTCAATTTGGTGATAATAGGGGGAATGCAACAGAATTGAGTGAGAATGCTCTAAGTGAAAGTGAGATGCTGAGAAAGGTCGAGAGCATGATTGGTTGTGCAGATTGAATGAAGAACGCTTAGAATTTATGTGTGTTGCTAAAGAGTCAGCAAAATGAGCATAGGACTATATGGGTTTTGCATGCATGAAGGTTGTTGAAGAACAAAGGGCAAAGAATTGGTTATTACATAGAACCAAAATTGAATGCAAAGCTATTATAAGGTTGAGTGAGAGCCCAAAAATAGAAAGTATTTATTTCCTTATTGAGTGTGGTTTGGAGCCTACAAAATAGGGAATTGGTGCTTCCATCTTAGTGGATTTCTAAAGAGGAATAAATCAGAAAATATTTGATCTTGCGCTTAAGAAAAATCGGAGTAAAAATTCCTTTGCGTAACTTGTCGTGGTCCCCACTATAAGTATTGGTTGCATTAAACATAAATTGCAAGCAAGAAAGAGCAACATCATCCCAGTTATTTATCCATTGCAAACGAATAAAAAATGCCGCAAGAGAACTTGGGTGAGGAAATTGGAGGTGAAGGAGAATGTCATCTAGCCCTACGCAACCAAGATGAATTCCAAAAAGGGATAAGTAATTAGTTGGAATGTAATGCTCCTGTCAAGACTCAGTCTTCGAAGGATTGGAAGAAAAAGGAGGATAGTATGCTCAGGGGGAGTATATCCTTGGTTTATCTTCACTAAAAAGAAGAGAATGGCTCCATGAGGAGCCAAATAAATCAAATGCGGACATCTGGAAGGAATAGACAGAGAATTGCACCTGAATGTTGAAGGTAAGATAAAGTCCCCTTGCTGATTAAAACAATGAATTTGTTTATTTCAAATATATCAAGATTGCAAGAGAGAAGAAAGTTCAGGCAACATGGTTCTAGGGGGAGTTCACAACAACGTTTTATGTTGTTACAAGAATAAGATATGCAATAGAATTGTGGAGTAATAAGAGGCACAAAATTAAATCAGGTCCAGAGGATCAGTCCCTAAGTAGAAGAAAGAAGGCAAATGCAAAAAAATCAGATAAAGAAGACAACATTGGCTCAGGGGGAGTTTCTTTATTAAACGAAGTTGTCATAATCCATTGGTCTTAGAAATAGTGATTTCTCAGTAAATGAAAGGTTTTCATATTATATGAAGTACCTTTATTTCATTTAAGTAGCAAACTTGATTATGCCTAACAATCTTGAGTTCATGTAAACAAGTGGTTTTCTTTGCATGTTCCTTGGTTATCATTTGGGATCGCTATGTCAAGTGGTAGCCTTTGGCTTAGTTGGAGTAACCTTTTGTAGATATGGGCATCTCTTTTTGAAAAGTATTCATGGGAGTTTTCTTATTACTTTTTCCAATTGTTACCAAGTCATTGGTGCAATTGGTGAACTAGTTAAGCAACAACCCCTAGTAGTAGAAGCATGATATCAGTGGGAGAATAGTTGATGAATAATATGCTCAGGAGGAGTGAGCACAGTCATTCAAGCATCAATTTCAATGGAAAAAAAGCAAAAATGCTTCATTAAATATGTTATTCGTAGTAGCATCAATACCATTTGCGGTTTTAATTGGTACAAAAGATGCATTGGCAGAAAGAGTTTTCAACCACAAGAAAAAGAGAGAGAGCCATCAACCCAAACCTCAAACATTAATTGATAAGGGGATAGAAAGCAGGTTGTAGGCTTTTGTCATTGCTTTCAAAGGCAAAGGGAAAGTTATTGGTGGCCTAAGAAGGGGAGTGAAAACTTGATGATTTCCATTGAGATAAAGACATCAACTACAAGGAAAGAAAGAGACCTCATCATATGTCATTGTGTTGGTTGGATGTAGCATGAGGAGTGACCATCAATGTGGTGAAGTGATGCGTGCTATCGATGCCAAGGGGGGATATTGTTGGATAGTTGGAATTGTCATGATGGAAAGTGACATCAAGTGTGTTGGCATTGATGTCAATTGGGCTAGCATTGATGTCAATTGAGTTAGGAAGGAAGATACATAGTGTGTTTAGCATTGATGAGGAGTGTTGTATGTCAGTTGGAGTTGGAGCCTTGGCTACAGCCAAAGGAGGAGTTATAGATTTAAAGGAATTTTTGCATCAACATATTAACTCAGATTCTCTTGGAAATTACATAGTTGGATAGTACTCGGAAAAATATTTTTAGCGGTATGTTAATTCTTAAAAAGTATTCTCGGATCAAAAGATATGGCCAGTCAAAATTAGCAGGCCAAAAGTCCAATTTTGTGACCTAGCCATGGGTCCTATAACATTGTCAGTAGCCATGTGGCCATGTGGGCACGAAGGTGGCATGAATTATAAGCTCATAAGGGGTTGTGCATTTGACACATAATCTCGACATTTTCCAAGTCAACGAAGGTCCCACTAGGGGACACATCACCTCAGAAGATTTCCCCGGGAGTTCTCAAAGGAGCACAAATCAAAACCTTCAGGATGACGTGGCACCAAGGGGATTTTGAACTTTATAAGTCATCAATGGAGGTAGTGGTGATTGGCTTGCGGGGGGAGCTACTTGAAATGTAACCCTGGCAGGATCCGAAGGTAGTCCAAGTTTTATTTCCAGGGAGAGGCTCTAGGGAGACGAAGACATGTTCGTCAGTTACCACATAAATTTCTCGTTAGGAAAAAAAATTATAACGAGAAATTAACGAAAAAAACATAGGCCCAGGACCCCTACATCTATATGATGACATGGCGTATTGGCAGCATGGACCAACCGAAGGAAGACACTTGACATGATCTTATTAGATGAAGGAGACATGGCGGCATGATGATGTCAGCATGACACCAGCGAGACATATGGCACTCTAGATCGATGACACATGGCATGCAAATTTGGCATTTTTTGGTGGCCAAGTGGGTCAAAAAAAGGTGACACATGGCACTTATCAACAAGTGACACATGGCAAGGGAGTACATGTGGCAGACAGTGTGGTAGACAGGTCATCCCAACAATTTTCTAATTGGTTTGTGTGTGCAACGTGATCCATAGGGATACATCACCCCAGCGAATTTACCTCGACAAGGTCCAAGGGAGAACCAAGTTATATTACCGAGGTGATGCGGCGCCAGGAGGACATGGCAGATGACATGACATACAAATTGGCGCATGAACTAGAGTAGGGGACCAATCAGAAAGTGGTCCCACAGAACACATAACCATGGTGTATATATCCCGACGATTTTGAAATGAGCTCCATTGTAAATGGTTGGGGAAACAGGATCAGGGGCTAAATGCCTCTCCAAGACTTGGTTTTGTGCAAAGTTTTGTAACCGAGGGCCTCACCAATCTATAGTATTGATTCCAAAGGCTTTTGGGTTGTATATAGCACTTGAGGGCTTGAATGGGAAGGCAACGTATTTGGCAAGGTCCCTCTATATTTGGAAACTTTTCCAAAGTTGGCAACGCCCACTAGTCATGGTTAACGTGGTATGAACAGATTCATAAACATTTGGCGACTTCACTAAGTTTGACAGTGCACCAGAGGTGTTGTTGGAGTTAATGGAAATTGCAAAGAATAAGGAAACAAGGTAGCAAGGACCATGATCTACATAGAGAATTAATGAATATTTGACCACAGTAAAGTGAGTCATTCCTGATCTCGTAATTGGTACAACAAATCATCTACATGCAAGGAGTAAAATTAAGAAGTATAATTTTGTGTTGGAGATATTTATTCTTGAGCCTAGTGTGCCTTGAAGAGCTATGTCGCTTGATAATGAGGACCATTATACCTAAGTTTGTTGAATGAGTTAATTTTTTCCATACTCATGTGATTAATGAAGCTCATCTATTGGTCCTATCAAAAAAGGACCAAGCAACCAAAATCATGAAGGAAAGGGACAACAAGCCATGCAAGAGGTAATGAGATTGAACAATTTTCATGTCCCAAGCAGAATGAGCCATGTTGAGAGTACACTTGGGCAGATTGATGCGCAGAAGTGCCTACATTATTCCCTGTGTAGCAAAGGAACAAAACTGAGGACTGCAATTGTACAGGTGGGGGAATGTAGCAGAATTGAGTGAGAGTGCTCTGAGTGAAAGAGAGCTCCTAATAAAGGTTGAGAGCTATTGGTTGTGCATATTGAATGAAAAACGCTTAGAGTTGATGTGTGTTTCTCTAGAGTGACTTAAATTAGCAAAGGACTATATGGGTTGTGCATGAGTGAAGGTTGTTGAAGAAGAACAAAGGGCAGAGAATTGGTTATTACAAAGAGCCAAAAGTGAATTCAAGCTATTATAAGGTTGAGTGAGAGCCAAAAACAAAAAGTATTTATTTCCTTATTGAGTGTGGATTGGAGCCTACAAAACAAGGAATTGGTGCTTCCATCTTAGTGGATGGTTGAAGAGAGCTTGGAGGTTGGTGCCTCCCGCAAGTTGGTGCTTGCAACAAATAAATGAAGCTACAAGTTGGTGCTTGCACAAATCCAAGAAGTCGATGCTTCAGTTGGCGCTTCTGGTAAGTTGATCAGGTGTTTGCAGAAGAAGGGAGTTGGTGCTTCTTGCTAATGGGTGCTAGTAAACAATCGAGAGTTGGTGCTTATTGTGAATGGGTGCTCACAAACACATATGATGTAAATAGAGTAGGAGCTCATATTTTACATCATAATAACCAAGGATTGTTGATTTCTCCCTTTTAAGATTCCACGGTAAATCTCTATGTTATTTTGTGTATGTTGTTCATGGTGTGTGTGTGTGTGTATTCATGTGTTGATTTATATTGTTGCACATGTTATGATGGTGGTTGCTCACATGAATGATTGCCAAGATTAAAAGAAAATATAAATTGGCATTACAAGTTGAATTAGCGTTAATACTAGTACAGATACACCGACCTCTTCTCAATATTAACATTGTTTCCAACAATTCTCTTAAGAATGCATTGTGGTTTAGCATCTTTTGAGCAAGTAATAATGACTAGATAGTGAATTAAGTTCCTAGAGTCTCGAATAATTATCAAATTATTAAAGTTGTAGATATACGCCTAAGTTTAACCTTGGAATAGAGTTAGACTACTACTACCTAGTTAATTACAAGGTTTAGCTCCAAAACCCACAACAATTATACTAGGACCATTTTAATTACACTATACACATATACATAATATTTGAAATTATTTTTTTCTTAAAGTCAATAATTAATTTTATCATTGTCCTATTTTTTTATAGATATATTATAATTATATATACATTGTATAATATGGTCAAAGGATAGTCTGTCATATTTGATTACAAATTTTATATATTTAATACAAAAATAAACAATTAATTTTATTTCATAAATTAAACATTTATTTATCTAATAATTAAATAAAGATAGATAAAGTATTTAGGGGTTAATTTTTTTATTCTCTTTTTTTTAAGATTTAAAATGGTTGATGTGGAAGTAGCAATCACCCTAAATATACGAAACAGTCCACAAGCCACATATATCAAAATCTCATAGTTCAGTGGGTAAGAGATGTCCAGAGAACTATTATCTTTAGGTTATTTTTTTTTAAGGATTTAAAATGGTTGATGGAGAAGTAGCAACCGCCCCAAATATACGAAACAGTCTACAAGCCACATATATCAAAATCTCATAATTCAATGGGTAGGTAAGACATGTCGTGAGAACTATTATCCTTTGGTTATCCTTTTTTTTAAGATTTAAAATGGTTGATGAGGAAATAGCAACCTCCCCAAATATACTAAACAATCCACAAACTACATATATCAAAATCTCATAGTTCCAATCTCATAATTCCAAGACATGTCCCAACCAAACCTATTATCCTTAGATTGACTTTTGATGATAAAAAAAATCAAATCATTAGATTATCTTTTAGATGATATAAAAATCAAATCATTTTATAATGGAATATTTTTCAAATAGGATATATATATATATGACGGTGATTGTGGTGATATCTAGGGAGGAGTTACGAGTCGGAATTTCGCAGGCCCGGCAGTTGAGGACGTGGGATTGGCATCTCGAGGGCAGGAGAATTAATTCAAACTGTTGTTTACTATATCTAGCGGAGATTCAAGTTCAAAATAACTGTAGTAGTGTGCGTAAGTAATGGGGCAGCGTGCATTGACTGCCAATGGGAACTTTTCCTCTAATATGGCGGCATTGCAGGCGACAGGGTGGGGCGAATACAGCGGGCTAAACGGATGCCTTGTGCTTTTCCCTCAACGGCTATAATGTCCACTGACGCCACCCCCCCTCACTAATGGAGAGTAATAATAACAATAATAGAGGTATGGGTATGGGAATTGTGTGTGTGTGTTTTATGTTGGGTTTTGCCTGTCAACCCTGCCATTACTTGCCATGCACGTAACCACGGGTATAGGAATAACCATCGTGTTTGACCGGATAAACATGGGGCCAATTCTGGCGGCTGACTTCAGAATATTTAAGTGATGGAATCTTTGTTACGCGGCTCCTTTGGTGTCCATTTAGACGCAACACAATTAGTTTGGACGTTTGTCCGAACTATAAAAAAAAAATTCAAAAACTTAGGTAGTTGGAGTGTTTGAATTGCATTTTTGATAGTGAAAATGGATTCAGCACTATCAAAAACCCTTAAGGCATCCAAAAAACTGAAGTTTAACAACTACAAACAAGATTCTAATAAATTTTTGCCAGAATTATTCAGAATAAATTATCCTGTGAGTTTTTTTAGACTAATGCCCTAAATTTTAGAGATATTTTAAAATGGGCTAACTCAGCCTGTAATATTGGAGTGATATATATTTTGCTTAGAAACTTGCAAAATTAATAATTTTTTTAAAAAGTTTTTAAAATAAATAAAGTATATTTTCATAGTTTATTTAATAAATTTAATATTTTTATTTTTTTCTTCTAAAATTGTGTTTGTTTGATTGAAAGTTCTTCATTTTCAGACATAAGTAAACAGGATCATAGCTTAACACCAAAAAGTATAGGTAGTGGTTTTCTGTGTCAATTCATATTAACGGATAGTAGTTAGTGATCATTATCTCCATTGTTAATTTGATCACTAAGTTATGATAAGTTTTCTCATTGTTTAAAATAAAAATTGGGGTTTTTTTTTTTTTTTTTTGGCTAGAATTTAACAAGATAATTTTGAGCTAAATTGCGATTTATTATTACTTAAAATTCACTTTTAAATGCATAAATGGATTTAGCATGCTAAAAACACTTGAGATACTCAAGCCAACAACTTAAATTTCTAATTCTTAAATCTCTAAATATTGGGCAAAATTGATTTTAAAAAAATACCTAGAAAATAAGTCATTTCATCTGTTAGTTTTACTACCTCATTTTTTATATTTAATATTTAATTTATTTGTTTATTTAATTGTTTTATATTTTATTTTTGGCATTGTTTAACTACTTTATATTTTTATTTTTAGTTAAAATTTGGTGAAACAATTTTTGGTCATATTATGATGTTTTCTTGTTTAAAATGTTTTTATAATGAGCAGTGTTTAAGTGCAACTTTTTGGAAAGTTTTCTAATTCATTGAAATTACAAGTTTGACAAGTGAACTTTTCACAATGGAAGTGCTAGAGGTGTTTCTGAGGGTGTTGAATCCATACATGCAATTAAAAAAAAAACAATTTAAACAACACAAATCAAGATTTGGTTACATTTTTTAAACTTGGCGTGGGCCAGAAGGAAACTCCAAAAAATTACACTTAAAAATGACAATTTTTTTTTAATACATATATGGATTCAACACGGTGAAAACCCAGGGGCATTCAGATTGTAAAGAGTTCACAACTCAAATTTATGATTCCAACAACTCCTCACTTTGAATATATAAATAAATTCAAAATCTTTGAAAACTTTTAAAAATTGATAACAACTTGAATGGGCTTAATGGTTAAAAATATACATTCTTCTTAAAAAAAAATCACTGGTTCAAAACTAGAAAGATAAAATATAACTGCTTTGTAAACTTAGGAGTCAAATCCCAAAAATATACTTAAAATTCAATTTAAAAATTTCCAATTCTCACTCAACCGTGGGAAAAAAAACCATACGCTCAATTAAATTTTTAACACTGGATTCCATTGGTCTGAGCTGAGGTTTTAATGAGGCTTTAAACCGCTGGTCCCCTGGTTTTCGTTGCCTCATAAATGATGCGTGGATTAGGGAAAAATTAAATGAAATTTTCTGCCAATGATCCCCAGGTTACCAGCAGTGGCGACTGTTTCCCTGACCTCTCGGTCCGTTGCAAAAATATTGTACAATAACATATATAGCCTCTGTTCTTGATATATGTAGGCCTTAATCCCTTGAATGATTGGTCCCCTGCAGAAATCTAGCTACCACAAGATTAGGTTAGTCCCCTGGAGTGGGTATCATGACACAGACTTTAAATCGGTCTGAACTGGGGTTTTAGACATCATTAACAGGTGGCTTTCGAGGTCTCACAAATGATGGATGGATTACGCTAAACCTAAATTTGCTGTCACTGTTCCCTAGGTTACCAGCAGAGGTCACTGTTCCCATTCCCGCTCGGGCCATTGCTGAAATCTAGCATATATATTACACAATAGATATAATCTCTGCTCTTCGTCTGTGTAACCTTTAATCCTTTGAATGATCCATTCATTGATTGCAAGTATATTTAATATTTATTGATTATGTATAAGTTTTCTTGGAGATCTATAGTCGGATCTACCTGCCTCGATTCACTCCATTAACAATTATTTCACAGCTCGCAAGCAGAGGTACATGCTACCCGGTCCATCAATTGAAATTGCTGAACCCAGCGAGCGTCATCGATTTTATTGGGTTCAGCACCACTCCTCCTATCCCTGCCCTATTAGATATCAGAGTATAATAATTTGCCATTCAATACTTTACTCCCGATTTTCTCGTACTGCTTTTTTAAATTACAGATTGTAAATACAGCTCTGAAATATCTTTACTGTGTAATTTATGGATCTGAACCTTTGTTGATGAACAGGTTTTTTTCAGATTTTCTTCATTATATTTTTTTCAAGGTTAATGAGTTAATTGTTATAAATACAGGTTTTAAAAATCCTTTACCGTACTTCGATTGTGAAATTTATGAATCTGCACTATTCCTGCATTTAATTAAACACTCTTGTACAATTTCATCTGATAATGAAATTCATCAATTTTTAATTGACTAAAATTACGGATGCTAGATACAGTTTGAAAAAATATTTATGATATCAAAGAAATTTATGAATCTGAACCTTTACTGCATTTTAATTATTCAAGTCTGAACTTTTTCGATGACAAAGGGCTGATTTATCAGTTATCCTATTTCTTAGATATATTCTCTAAAGGGAACTTAATTGATTAATTTAGAGGTAAGCTGAGTTTGTAGTAAAAAGATTTTTTTTTTCTTTATTATAAATTTTAGTTAGACATGATACACCCGCAAGTTTGTAGTAAAAGAATTCTTCCCGAGTATAAATCTCAGTTAGACGTGGTATATGAACAGAGTTCTGAGTTCTGGAGAGTTTTTCCTGAGCATAAATTTCAGTTAGATGTGGTATATGAGTTGAGTTCTGAAGAATTTTTCCTGGGTATAAATTTCATTTAGACGTGGTATATGAGCAGAGTTCTGAGATTCATGTATAGTGCAACAATATTTTATGGATTATGCCCCATTCCAATTCTAAATCCACTCTAAAACTTCAAATAGAGGAACAAAATTCCAACAGAATCGAAACTACTCTGATTTCTTATATCAGCGGATTCGTTTCAAAACAGTTAAGAAAAACACTTACTGTTGTCACCATATTCCAACAGTACAACATGATTAGACGGCTCCATTAACTTATATATGGGCAAAACTATCATTGGCAGACGTGATGAGGAGTTGGTTTATCCGATCGGCTCTTTGGGATTTGACGTCAGTGGTGAAGAGTGACGTTGTACAAGCTGTGGCTATTCACAGTGGAAGTAGGCGCAGACCCTTGACAACCGGCGCAAAAGCTTTAACTTCATTCTATCAATTCTCTGCTAAGTTTAGCGCCCCTGTGTCATAAAAGCTACGGAGAGAGCAGGAAGAGGTTGCAGCGCAGCATACACGCGTAAATGATATCATAATATAACTGCCTGCTGGTTAGCCCCGAGTAAACCGCGGCAGATGAGGCCGAGCGAGCGAGACAGACAGACTAGGGTTTACCTCATCCTGACTAAATTCGCAACTGGGTAAGAGCATCTTATGATGCTGCAGCAGAAAGGTTGAATTCAATTTAACTTGATAGCAGAAGGCGACGTATGGCCTGTTGAAAAGAGAATATGCATATGCAAAACTGCTGCCAGTCCAACCACCTTGTTGTGGACATGCCAAGTGGATTATTCTAATCCCCTGCTCGCCCTCATACGATCAACCGCTAACGGCACTTTTACTAAACTCCTCCTCGGTACAGAAAAACCCTACACCCTTTTTGGAGAAGAATTCGATGCCAACGGGCCGGGCCCTAAGGGGTCAACTCATTGGTTTTTTATTTTGTGATTCTGTGTGTGTTGAAATTTGCTATTGATAATGATTATAAAGATGAATTCAAGGTCTTGCAAACTCCTGCAGAGTCGACATAAATGAGATAAATTTAACATCTTAGAGATTCCTGTACAATTCAGCAATTTAATTTTTGTTGAAAACTTTCATTGAAATTATGAACTGATAATGATTACATAGATGAATTCAACGTCTTTTAAATTTTACAATCTATATCTGATATATACAGTTTCATCAGATTAAAGCAGTTTCATCTAAAGTTTCAATCATCAATCTGACATTTTGACATCACTGAAAATTATGTAAATATCAATAGTAATTTAATTAACTGTATCTACATGAATATGGAAGTTTTAGGGATGAAATAGTAGGGATAAAAACTATTTCAGGGTGTCTAGGGTTTTACAGAGTTGCCTGTCTTGCACAATCTTGATAATAACATATTTCGTAAATAAGCGCAGATCATTTTTCCATCAACATTGAAGCTGCACAATCCACAACTCATCTGGTAATCTGGTAAGTAACCAGATTGTATTTACATCACATTCGGGCTAACATCCCGCTAAGCTTAACCTACCTGTGAAACAAAAAATGGAAGCCTCTGATTTCCCCGTACATGAGAGGACCAAATTGGTCTCGCCAAATGTAGATAAAAGCCGTGGAGGTTTCGGTTATAGATAGTACCTCAGACGCTTTTAGAGACCGGACCACAGATTAGCCTTGTGCTGTATCTGATGCGATAGATGTTCCGTCGTTCTGAAAGGCCGTTAAAGGTTCAATCCCTAGGCGGTTTCACAAACCGCCTTGCTTATAAGAATTCATCTGGTCTGCCGTCAAGGCGGTTTCACACTCTGCACTGCTCATGGTAATTCGCTGTTCGCAAAATTTGACAGCATGATTTTGCCAATAGAAAAATCCGAGAAATTATTTTCAACCTACCAGATGTAATCACCATTTTTGAAACTGAAATTTGAAAATAGGACTTTCGGCGCTCAACTTTGGGAGTACAGAATATATTTTTCATCTCATAAACTTGCAAAGCGGGTTAAGTTCAATGCACAGCGGACTTACTGGCATTAATTTGGCAGAACTGTAGCAAGACACTGACCTCAGCCCCCATCGCTTTTACCAAACAAACAAACCCCTCCATGCGACCTCGGTCCACGCAAAACTTAGAATGCTGCCCGAATCCGGCCAGTAAATAAATTTACAATCCAGACACTCCATTCTTTGGTAATTTCAAGACTTCTAAACCATTTTTTTTCAATAGATTAAAAAACACATAAATTTTGAGGGTTTTAGTTAGAATTCAACCGGCGCCTGTGCAATCGACATTTTCAGATCTGAGCTTCACAGGGAAATTTATATTTAAATCAACATTTTCAGATCTGAGCTTCAGAGGGAAATTTATATATATCATTTTTAAATGGGCATTTTCAGATCAGTTTCAGAGACTCCATATACAAATTCCAAAAGCGAGAGGTTGGTAAGCATTGAACGTGGGGGTGCGCCGTGAGATATTTTTCCAAAGTACACTCATGGCAGCGGTGAAAATAGAATATGCCAAAAACACAAAGGAAGATTCTCCGAGCGAGCGACCCTCGGCCCCATTCTGACGTGGCAGACTGCTGGACATTCTAACAATCACTACCCATTTGTTTGGTATGGGTGAAAGCCCACACGCTCACGGAAGCGAGGCAGGAAAAGGACAGCTGTCGGCGTTTGATTTCCACTCTCAGCTTCCACCCGCGGAGGGTGTTACTGACGTGGACAGGTCAGTAGTGTTAGAGTCCAAGGTGAAGAGGCAGAGATCGATGACGTAATTCAGAAGATTCCTTTTCAACGGTACCGATGATTCGGCTCCGAGCAAAGCCCATCCGCCCGTCCGTTGACTGCCCGCCCGCTGCACTTTGTTGCCCACCACCACCACTCATTCACTCCGCGACTTCTAAAACCGTCGCCAAATGTAGAGGACAATGATAATTAGTGGACAATTTTGCCTCAATTTAAATGACTATTTTGTTATAATATTGCTTTTTGGGAATTGTAAATTCATATGACAAAAATGGCAAACATTATATTAGGTAATATTCAAAAATAGTTTTACGATGTAAAAAATTATAAAGCAATAATTTTAAATGTTAGAATTAAAAAGTTTCAGGGCAGTTTTTAATGGAGTCGTCTAACGAGCCGGAGGAATTGCCCGGACGGTCAAAATTGGCCGGAATTCGGGCCAAAAAAATTTTAAAAATCTTGCAGAAACAGTGTTTGAATCCTGATTTTGACATTGGAAATGGATTCAGCACCATCAAAACCCTGTAAGACACCCAAAATATTAAACTTTGATAGTTATAACATGGATTTAGAAAAATTCCTGCCAGATTTTCTGAAAATCTTATCGGAATTTTCATGATTTTCAGGGCGATTCCTCTGGCTAGTTAGACTACGGCGTTTTTAATCACTGAGTTTTGTAAAGATATCAAAAAATAATAATTACTAATTAAATAAATTTTCTAAAAAATAATTCTATTTATTTGTTTATAAAATTTATGTATATACTTTAAATTAATATAATATTTTCATTATCATCATTATTAATATTTTTAACATTTAGTTAACCATTAATTTTTTTAATTTTTTTATTTAACAAATAATTTTTTTTCTATTTAACTTGAGAAAACTTAGCAATTCTACACAATATTCCATAAAAATATCTCAACATTAACATATAAGAATCTCTCAACATTAACATAAAAATTTATTTTTATAAGTGTAAAAACTTTAATATAAACCTTAATATTTCAAATTAATTTTATTAAAAAATATTGAAAAAAAAATCCAATTAACAAAATATGTGCTAATAGATAAATAGAATTTGATAGTCAAATATATTTTGTTCAAAATTTTAAATATTAATATTTAGATTTTTAAAGAAGTAATAAAAACAGTGATTAATTACTATTAAAATTTTCAAAATTATAAAATAAAATTAATTAATTAATTAATTTTTATTATATAATATTTTTAAAAATTATATTGAAAATACAACTCAAACATTTAAATTTACAATTTTACTTAAAACATTATTATTATTAAAAAATCAGTTTAAGTAGTTTTTTAAGAATAAAATATAAATATATTTAAAAAATAATGAAAATAAGTAGTTTTTTAAGAATAAAATATAAATATATTTAAAAAATAATGAAAATAAGTAGTTTTTTAAGAATAAAATATAAATATATTTAAAAAATAATAAAAATAAGTAGTTTTAAAGTAAAATATAAATATATTTAAATAACTATACTACTAGTAGTGTTATTTATGGATGGAAGTTGTTATTGTATAGTAGTAATGTTATTTTTGGAAGTTATTATTGAAAATCAAACTTAGATTTCACATTGATCTTATATTGAAAAAAATAATAACAAAATTATTTATTAACAATATTTAAAAATGACAACAAAATTATAAATTATTTATTAAATGATATTTTGATTAATTAAACATTAGTATTATATAAATTGACAAATAAATTAAAATACATTTAAACTATGAAAATTCCCAAATAATTAAATAATAATTTTTGAAATTTATATTTATTATAAAAATTAAAACATATTTATATTTAATAACTTTTATAACTTTTGAAATTTTTATGTATTATAAATTTAAAAAATAAATTAAGATATATGTATATCTTACCACTTTTAAATTATAAGATGTTTTGTAATTTTCATTTATAATAAAAATTTAAAAAGAAAATCTATAAATGTATTTTCAAATTTCAACTTTCATACTATTAATATAATTTTCCACATTTTCATATTAAACGATTGTAAAAATATACACTCTCAAAAATACCATTTTCAATATCTTGCTTTTAAATAAAGAATTTAATAACAAATTCCAATCAGAATTTTTTTATTTTTTATTCCATTAAAACACATTTTTTTTCTCCCATTTTCTCCAAAGGTAAGATGGAAACCAAGCCTGCCTGAATATTCTGAAATTTTGGAAGGTCCTGGTCCTGGTCCTAAGTTAACCTCCATGAGAGCAAAAAATAAAAATAATAGAGCAGCCCAGTCATAAAAGTTAACCTATTG
The DNA here is from genome assembly GCA_034641835.2 of Pinus albicaulis. Lineage (NCBI taxonomy): Eukaryota > Viridiplantae > Streptophyta > Pinopsida > Pinales > Pinaceae > Pinus > Pinus albicaulis. The sequence continues at coordinate 201,453,004 of CM076569.1, forward strand.
CTGAGGAAAATTTTATATATCGAAACAATACGTTACCGGTAGCAATAATATTGAAGAAAAGGAAAATTTTATATATCGAAACAGTACGTTACTGGTAGCAATATTATTGAAAATACGAGGGAGAAAAGCTGTGGTAGCAAAACTTGATAAGTGCAGGCCTCCATTGTTCGTTCCAGGTTTTAGATTACCCACCAATTTAGCGGGCATGTAGATTACGATAAATTTAGTGAGGAGATTAGAGAGACAAAGACAAGTCTTAAGATAGCATGGTGAGTATCGAGGGGCTATATTAATCACGGTGCCCGAGGCAAAAGGACGCAAAGGTATCCTAACTCCCCACCACACAAAAACACAAACAGGCAGTCCCCTGCACCTCTCCTGTCCTGTTTCCATTAATCTCTTTACGCCGTTGCGTTTTCCCCTTCTGCTCAGGGCCCCGACTCTGCTCACCTCCGTTCCGCCCCTTGGGTTGAGAAAGCCCGTTGTGGCCATTTGTCAGTGTCTGTTATTTTTGTTTGAGCCGGCACAGCAATCTGCCCGTCTCTATCTGTAACTCACTCGGTTTTCTTGAAACAGCAGGAATCACCGTCACCAAGAAGACGCCATTGCAGTGTGTACTCGACTTCTGCAAGATAGCTGGTCAGTCAAATCAAATTTACACCGAAGAGCACTCGGACATGGTTTATTTCCTCCAATTTCTAGTGCAAATTTCTCGACTGTGCAAAAAAAAAAAATTGGCTTGAATTCTGGTTTTTCAGCAAGGAGGTTTTTTTTTTCCTCTGGTTTAACAGCAGCAGGAATAGGGAAAGATTTTGTGAGTACAGTTTCTGAAAAAAGCATTCGCACAAATTTTTGTCTGCGAGGGTTCGAGGAATCTCGAAATTTTCACAAGCTGTTTTGGGTTTCTGGGCAAATTTTAGGGCAAATGTTTCAAGGATGATAAATCCAAACCGTGTGCTCGTGCATAGCAAGGAAAAGAAAATTATTCTGTAGAGTATCAAGAAGCATCAGCACCTACAGCGAATTCGTCTTTTTCTCTTCCTTTTTTTTTTGGTCTTGAGCTTGGCATGCAGCGGGCTTAGAACAGTGGGTTTCAACCGTGGCTCCTTACCGTGGTTCAAAAATGGGGAAATACATGAGAAAAGGGAAAGGCGTAGGCGAGGTAGCTGTGATGGAGGTCTCGCAGGGTTCGCTCGGTGTGAGAACGAGGGCTCGTACGCTTGCGGCAGCTTCTTCACAGAAAGACCACCGGCGCCTCGGTGCCTCCAAATCTGTGACTACGAAACACCAGAGCTCGGTACCTCCTGCTTCTCCCTGTGTGGAGTCCTCCATGCACACATGCTACCTTGAGCTACGAAGTAGAAAGCTGGAGAAATTTTCCAGGTGTTACCACAGTGCCCATGAAGCAACGAGCCACCAGGAGTCCAAGAGGAGCTTGAGCTTGAGTGAGCCTTCGAGGCTGGCAGTTTCAGAGGAGGCGAGAGTGGCCAGCGACAAAAGTAGTCATAGAGTCCTACAACAACAGTCTTCCGTGGCTCATTCCAGGAACAATTCTGCAACGTTTTCTCACAACGCCAAGTCGGCCAAAGCAGCCCAAAGGAAGGAGCACCGTGACGACGATCATACGTCGGCACGGCCCCCTGAAGCTCCCCATGAGGACGAGGATGGCATGGAGGTGAGACCACTGTTGCTCCTCTTCCCTTCATTTTTTTTTTTCGATTTTTTTTGAGGAGTCAGACGACTGAATGGAAATTGTTGACAGGTAGAGGCATCATTTGGGGAAAACGTAATGGATCTCGACTCGAGGGAAAGGTGTTTCCTTTAATCTTTTGCTTCAGAAATTTTATTTTTTTTGTTTCCTTTGTCCGAGGGACCTTCCTTTCGAAAATTTGCCGACTGAGATTTATTTTGGTGGGGATTTTCCGCAGAAGAACCAGAGAAACGACGCCATCGAGCTACACAAGGGACGTGGAGACGATGGAAACCCCGGGGTCCACGACTAGGCCTCCTTCCAACGCCGGCAGAAGAAGATTGCAGAACGAAGGGGGGCATGGTACTCGCAACCAGTTTCACGTTCCCACCACCAACGAAATTGAAGAATTCTTTGCCGATGCAGAGCAGCAAGAACAAAGACGATTTACAGATAGGTAACGGCCCAATAACAAAAATAAAATGGCCTTTTTCTCTGTTTTTTTCAATTTTTGGACTTTTTTTCCATGTACATTCAGTGTTGTTTGGGATTGTGGTGGGCTGAGTTACTTGTGTTCTGACAGTTATGTCAATGTTTTGAATAGGTACAATTATGACCCAGTAAGTGACTCGCCTTTGCCTGGTAGGTTTGAGTGGGTTAGATTAAGGCCATAAATATCTTTCACAAATAATTGTGGGGCTGCAGGCAGTTGGGGTGGTTGGAATGTTTCACCAGCCCTCGCCATTCTTCTGCACTGCTCTGTTACCAACTTAACTTGGGGTTTCAAGGGAACCCAAAGAAAAAGGAAAACTGTAACTGCCACAAGGCCATGTTTGATGCCAAACTGCATCTCTCATTATTTAGGGTGCAGGTTGTATAAAATGTTGTAAATTGTAGTATCAATGTGTACAATATGAAGCGGCTGGCATGGCTTCTTCCCTACAATGTATTTTGCAGGGGCATTCTTCCTTTTTATCCCAACGAAAAAAATTCAAAGAAAAGAGCCTCTTTTGTTTATTTTTGTTCATGATGGAAGTCTGAGTAAAGTCTTTGTTTTTAAGCTGCCTTTTTTGATGATTTGGGTTATGGAATTTGACGAGGTTTTGTTTACTATTTCTCATATATATTGATGCAGAATTTTTTGTTTCAAGCTATCTACTATTTAAATGTCTATTTCTACTGCATTGAATAGAAGCCTGTAAGAATGAATGGGAAGAATCCTCATTCGCATTATTGACCAGGATAAGTGTGTGGAGAATTTGGGGCAACTTGGTAAAATATTATCGGTAGTTTGAGAAGATGTGTCTCGTTCACATTATTGACCAGGTTAGCGTGTGGAGTATAGCTTAGTAATTAGTGTTGGTAGTTTGAAGAAATTTATGAAGTGTTGGTAGTTTGAGGAAATGATAAGTATTGGTAATTTGAGGAAATTTATGATAGCAGCAGGAATAACACCTACGGAAATTACTACTTGAGTCGATGTATACTAAGGTTTCAAATTAGGTTGCCTCAAAATCATTTTCATGTTTGCCATATTATTCTGCCAAATGCAGGCTTGATTCTTTCCACTGTTGTGTAACAGTTTCACGGTTATATTATTTTGAATGTTCATCATGGTACAAAAGTTTTAAAATAATTTAATCATGACAATTGCTCGGTGGGTGCCATTACCAGAATGCTGTTAAAATATACGGACTTTTCTGTGAAATAATTATATAATAATGTATGTTCTCTTTTTAATTATTAGTATAATGTATATGCGTTTTCTTGTGAATATATGCCTTCATCGGTTCCCTTTGTTCAATTTCAATAATATGCCAGATGCTGCGTTACCATCTAGGTGCTAACTTCTACTGACATTTCCATTCAGCTATGAATATTACAATAACGGTGATAGCAGTTATCCCAAAATTATAGATTCAATGGTATAAGCTTTCTTGTGAAAAAATGCTTTTTAAATGGAATGGAAAATATATTTTGTTGATCTTTAATGGAATGGAAACAATATATTTTGTTGATCTTAATGGAATGGAAATGTTGTTTTGTTTAGTGAATTCATGCATCAGAACAGAGATACTCTGTGTTCAACAAGTATCAAGGAAATGCCTAAGGGGGATCACTGTTTTAAGTAGTTTGTGAAGTACAGCACAACAGATTAGAATTTTCAGAGTCAAATCTGTTTAATACTGTAGTGCTATAAAATTTCAAAACAATTTATACATGCTGGACGATTTGTTCCAAGCTCCGTTGGTTGCATAGTTTGTTGTGACCATTGCTTAGTAATGTATAGCATATGTGCAATCACTATTATTCCGTTAGATATTTTATATTTTGTTTAGCACTGCATTTTGTTTAGGGGTGCACACTTTTTAACATTCATTAAATGTTTGATTTATCTTTATAAAACTCTTTTTGCTTTGGAGTGTCACAAATTCAACAAAGAGCATTGACTTAATGTCCATAGGTTATGGAAAAATTACAATTTATACATGCTTGACGATTTGTTCCAAGCTCAGTTGATTTCATGGTTTGTTGTGGCCATTGCTTAGCAATGTATAGCATATTTACAATCACTATTATTCCATTAGAAATTTTATATTTTGCTTAGCACTGCATTTTGTATAGGGGTTGCACGTTTTATAACATTCATTAAAAGTTTGATTTATTTTTATAAAACTCTTTTTGCTTTGGAGTGTCACAAATTCAACAGTCAGCATTGACATAATGTGCATAGGTTATGGAAAAAATTACACATGACTTAATGTGCATAGGTTATGAAAAAGCTACATATGACTTTATGTGCATAGGTTATGAGAAAAAAACCCACATATTCAATATATATTTTATCTTTCTTTTGACCAGAAACACATCTTTCTTTGACCATAAGTAGGCAAGATTAAACATTGACTTATTGTACAGAGTTTAGGGAAAAACTACATGTGCACAATATGTCATATCTTACAAACATTTTTTCTTTTGACTTTAAAGTGAGAAAAAGTGAAAGTATAACGGGTTGCAGTTTGAAAACGCTGGCAAGTAATTTTGGTGGAAACTAGGAAGCAAGGGTATAATTAATGCAGAAAAGGGTTGCAATTAGGGAGTACTACAAAGAATAGGGATTGGGACGAAATGTCAGGTCGGATCCTGAATTAGTTGGATGGTTTAGTATGCTACTTTGTGCTAATCCATATTGGTATGTCCGACGAAGCGTTTCTACAATCAGCTTTGTTTACGGACGAAATGTCAGGTCGGATTCTGAATTAGTTGGATGGTTTAGTATGCTACTTTGCGCTAATCCATATTGGTATGTCCGACGAAGCATTTCTACAATCAGCTTTGTTTACATAAAAGTGAATACGTACAAAGTATTCTGGTGATAATAGTGCACACCACAAATACAAAGGTGAAAATGTCCTTCAGGACTAAGCCCAGTAAGTTCGTCAAGTATGAGATGCAATCTGCAGCTTGTGGCAATACATATTTACAAGCCATACAACCAGCCACAAACAAACAAACAAACTGGAAAACATCTTAAAATTTGATGAAAGTCGTAGAGCATTTCGGTCCATTTTGTTTTCAGTTTGTTTTCAGTTTGTTGCATGAAATGACGAGCATAAAGTGGCCCTTATGAAATGTGTGGGGAAATAAATTCACTAATTGGGCCATGACGAGCATAAAGTGGCCTTGTGAAATGTGTGGAGAAACAAATTCACTAATCAAGTTGGGCCACACGTGATCATGTATACATGGAGCCGTTATATATTGTAACTTTCACATAACCCACCATTTAGCCCAGAAACCACAAATTCTGATCAGTTTGCCCTCCATAATTGCTGTCTAACGGTTTCTGTCAAATTGAGGCCTTTGGTAAATAGATACTGCTGTTTAAGGCCTACGGTTATTTATAATTTGAGGCCCAGTTAGCAATAGCAAATGAATACAGTTCAAAGATCTGTCTATAGTAACTGTGTAGCTATGGCTATGGCTACTGCTTCAGTTCAATGCAGACCATTATCCACCCTTGGTTGTGTGACACTCCAGACCGATTCACTGTGCTTACATGGCATATTATGGTTGGATATAAAATAACCCATCAGAGATGCACATGCACATTTATGACAAAAACAAATAGCACCAAAATATTAAAAATTTTAGGATTCATGTATAGACATTTCTAAGATCTGTTTGCTTTACATTTGATTCCTGGAATCTCCTGGATTAGTTTAGCTGCTAGCATTTGTTATTATTAAGAATGACTGAGTTCACAATAAATTTCGCTATTATAAAGAATGACTTGAGTTCCATTCCAGCAACTGCAGTTCCCCATACACAATCCAATCAGATGGTGTCCTGTACTTGACCAAAAAAATCCTGCTTTTGTGTGAACATTTTTTATGAAAAAGGAGAAAACTGTACTTAAATGATGATTCATTTCAAAACGTAGAGAGGTCCTACATGAAGCTGCCATTACTGAACAAAACGATGATATATTTCAAAATGTGAAGAGCTCCTGCATGAAGCTGCTATTGATGAACAATTTCAGTGCCTGATAAAGAAATAATTGCAAATTTGCAATATATCGTGGCCAAGACTCAAAACCTTGGAGTAAGTGAAAACCTGTAATAAAAATGTGTGGCGAACTGTTAGGCTGATTACCACTAAACAATCCTAGCCATACTTTTTAATGTTCGTTCAATTGAGTTTCTACACACAACATTGACGTGCAACCTTTCTGGTGATGTTTTCTGAGAGTTTATATTTATGCTTGACGAAAAAGCACTGGGTTATGCGGCAAGTCTGTAACATATTACTAACTACCGTCTTATGTATGCAAACTGCAGATGCCAAGAAATGGTACAACAGTTTAAGATGCACCTTATCAATAGACCAGTAGACTAGCAATTACCACTCTTCAAAGTTTGACCATATGCCATTGACTTTATGTAATTTAAAATCTTACAAGGATTGAAATTCGAAAGTCCCTAACATAACTACCATACATATACTCGAACTTTTACTCGCCAAGGCAGATAATAGGGCATATTTGGCATACTCGGCAGTATAAAGGAACAAAAAAAAAAATATTTTTAATAGAGGAAAAATTACTCAACAGTGCAGCAAGTATTGATTCGCGGCACTTGGTACACTCCATTAGTACTCACAAGTCACAACTATGGCAAGGATTGACGAGTCGATACTCATGAGTACTCAATGTGCATAGCAATGTATTTACTATTTAGCTGAGTACTTTTCCCAGGGGCATTCCAAGGAAATAGGTTCCTCTAACGTTAGATAAATCAAAAGAGCATATTGCACAAAAAATTAAAATGACTTTTTTTACTTCACAAAAAAACTTCAAATTTCAGAAAAACTGCCCACGAAATAGTTCTTGTTTGGATAATCACCTTGACGTTTATTCACAAATAGTTCTTGCTTGGATTATTACATTGCCATTTACCCAATTTGTTTCATTATGCAAAACCCTGAAAGAGGTGGAAGTTTGACCATGAATGTTCAACAATATTTGGAAATTGCCTGCACAATGTGATCAGTGAATAAAGGGCTCTTTCCAATTTGAAGTAACCGGAAAAAGGTCAACTACAGTTATTTAACAGCTGTACATTTGCATTGGTAATCTCTTCCTTTTCTTGTAGACCAACAGATAAGGCAGGCTGAAAAATCTCAGAATCTATTACATGATCTATATTTTCCTATCAAATATTGATAAACCCTTTCAATTGAGAACATAGTTACGACGGAAGTTTTAAACCACACTCACATGGTGACAGTGAAGTCACAAGTGGAATTCTCAAGATGAAGTATATCAAAATGTCAAGCATACATATCAGAGCAAAATCTAAAGCAATCTAATAAACAGAATTAAGCAAGAAAAGTAAATTCAAGGTCAAGGATTGATATATATATATAACATATATATAGAAGGCCAACCTAAATTACCGATTAAGAATTGATTTTTCCAATTTGTTGGGAGCATATTGTGACTATGTTTGAGCCACAAAAAATACGAAAGCACGCCTTCTGAAAATAGTACCAACTCCAATTCAAGAATAATAGAAAGACATGCATATTTGGAGGATCAATGAAGCCATAAGATGAACTAACTAGTAGAGTTCCATGAGTCTAATTTCCATTTAAACAGTTATAACCAATTTTTAGTATTGTAATGACAACTAACCCTTCCAGTGACCAATCAGAAGAAAACTATTTTTGTGGATAAGCCAAGAAACCAATATATGAAGGAAAGCAAGATTTGGCCTTATTGGCCTTTGGCGTACAGAACGTAGTATAGTTCAAAATTCTGCAGGTATTGGACGTAGTATGGATATGCTACAGTTAACTAAATTTTTAAGTAATATTTACAATTTTAAACTTTTAAAGATCAAGAAAATGTACTGAAATATATGTGAGCATCGAAATTTGAGAGACCACCATGATGTATGTTCATGCCATAGTTTAACTCTCAACCACACAACAATATTCATTAAAATTTAATTATTAACATAAGAGTGGAACTTAAAATAGAATAGTTAATGCCCATGCTGTAGTTTAAGTGTTAACAATTCAACTATTCATTAATTGTTAATATAAGAGTTGAACTAGAATAGTAGCATAGCTAGTGATTGCTCATATTATCCACAACTTTACCATCAAGGCAATGGCCAGATTCTGAACGTTCAGCCCATATGCTCTTTCATATAAATAAATGTGTAATAGGTGCAGTTTCAATTGATTAAGACAGACCCAAAACTCAAATGGCACAAGGGAAAGATTTTGCAGAGCGAGGCAAAGTAGAGAATGGACGTAGAAAAACACAGGAATCACAGGAATCATTTCAAAGAAATGTGTGACTGTTTTTACCCTTAATCTTTTGAATGAACTTTGATTAATGTGCTTCCTATTACTTGGACTTTTCTTTCAAGTCACAGATGTTACCCAATCAAACTTTAAAAATAAATACATTAAGACCATGACCCTGGAATTTTAACTATAGTTGTGATTTAAAATTTATCTATCTAATATCATGTTCTTTCATTTGTACTTCTGCATTAAACACTCAAGAATTAATCTCTATTTTTTTTACACTAGTAACTATCTTGGGATTGGTGAGGGAATCAGGATGTCATATGTCACATTGTTAAATGATATGTTATGTTTCAAATTTGAGATTTGTTTCAAGTTGCTTACAATGAAGAATGAATATTATTTAAAATATATATATATAATTTGGAAAATACATGTTTTTGTATTTATGAGATGTCTACTTCCATATTTTACCGTAATAGATTTTTTTGTCACGTATTTTTCTGTACGGAATCATATTCATATCCGTTCCAGACTCAAATCTTGATACTATGAAACAAACATGACAGAAAATAAAGGGGAACGTGTGTATAATGGCTAAAACATCAGACAGGAAGACTCAGAAAGCAGTCCACTTGTAGGTGGTCACCCATAAAACAACGAAGAGAAAACCGACACTAAGGCAATTAATGAATGGAAGCCTATTCGAACATAATCTTGACAGGGGTTGGACATTATTCCAATGTAAGTCGAAACCCACACTGAATTCCTTTCTGAATGAGACTAAGCCTCTTCAGCAGCATCCAGATTAGATGCATCATACATCCAAAGCTCTGAAAGCATGAGGCCCCCAGCATAGCTTTCAAGAGACGTGTCAGGTATCTCACAAAATCCAACGGCAATATCACTTTATAGTTTATACGTAATTTTTACAAATTCACCTACAAACATTTTTCCCAGAACATTTCAATCGGTGTATTGAATAAGTGATCAGTCACAAAATCGAATAGTTTATAAAAAATTGTAGGAATACAAGGACTGTTAAAGATGTTTGGAGGCTTTCATAGATGATAATACACTTTTCTAAATATGACTCTAAAATAAAAATTATTGTATCATATTTTGTAGTCCACTTTGCATACAGTAGCAAGGATCACAAACAGGCACTGTGAAAATGATCACACTTAATTTGTTTTTATCACAAATTGAGGATCTATATACTGAGGGAACCACTGTTAGAACTATTATGAAGGAGGGCATATCTAATTAGACATACCTTCGAAATTTTTAACTCAAAAATACCGCCTGAAAATAAGTGTGGAACTGTATTTGGACCCAAGAATTATTAATATTAGATCCTAAATAGCATGCCTAAATGAATGTAGCTGTCCAGGCATGGGATATCCTTATGTTGCTTAACATTCTGCTAATAAGATCATATTTTATGTAGGTGTTAAGCCATAGAATGCATCATTTGGCCCAATTTTCTTTTTAGATTGCCAATGATGTCGCATTGAATGGAACTGTCCAGACATGGAATGTACCTATGTCGTCATCATTATGCTAAGGGTATCATCTCTTACAACCCTTGTAAGCCACATTTGAAACGGAAATTTTTTTATCTTGCTGCTTCGACCCTTCACATTCCTTTGTGCTATTCTGCAATACCTTCAGGCTTCTATTAATAATGGGCTTCAGTCACATCTGAAACGGAAAATTTTTGGACTTGCTGCTTTGACCCTTCACATTCCCTTGTGCCATTTAATGACGGGCTTCCTGACTGTTGACCCTTGGAAGATTCATTCTTTTGATTTTAAGCACAAGGGTTTCTCAGTCATGACTCGCATGTTTGGAACAGAGTCGATTATCATGTAGACTGTTATGAAAAACACAGATTATGTGTTTTAGAATAGGTAGAAGGGAGAGGCATAACTTAAGGTTTTAGGCCCCTGAGTGGACGGTTGGCAAATGCCAACAAATCTACCAAGAAGCTAAGTTGCATGGAAAAAGAGACAGATCTGCTGAGCCAGAAACATAGAAAATTTAGATCCCCAAATATATCCCTCCAAATCGCCCTCATGAACATGGAAATGTAGACTACTATGAAAGCTCAATTTGTATGTTTCAGAATAGAGAGGGGCTATTTGATAGGCAGAAATGAGTTTTAGGGATCCAAATGAATCTAGGATGGATCTTGCTAGATCTGTGCTTCAACCTTGATCAATGATAGATCTGGTAACATAGACAAGAAGTAAATCTGGAAACAGAAACATAGAAAATTATCCAAGTATATCCCTTTAAATCACTCTGATAAACTTAGAAACATAATCTGCTATGAAAAATAATACGTGTGTTTTATAGACAGGAGCAGCTATTTCATAGGCAGAAATGTTTTCCAGTGTTCCCCAAGGTGGGAGGCATACCCCTTCACTTCCCATGCTCTAGGGGCATTGAGTAGTGTGGGAAATGTTCCCCCAATCCCCTTTTTTGGAAATGCAGGGAAACACATGGGAAAATGTTTCCCCAGTGTGTGGAGCATGTTTAGCAAAAGGGAGGTGTCTAGACATCCCACCTCAGAAAGGGGGGTGTCTAGGCTCCACCCCTAGAAAGGGGGACACTTGGGCACCACTCTCACCCTTACCCTCTCCCCACCCCAAAAGGGGGGCCCCTGGGTACCCACCCCTAGCCACCCCCCCTCTGCCCTCACAAGACAATTTTTTGTCCAACAACCCTTTGAAACAAAATAGGAATAGGAGATTGAGCTTCGAGGAGTTTGTGACCTTGGTAATTATGGTAATTGTAAAAGTTGACATTTTCTTTTATCTTTACTTTCTTATCATTTTAACATTGTCATTATTTGTTTCAGGATGTTTGAGAGAGGTTTCAACTTTATGGGACTTCATATGGAGAAAATAAAATTTCATATCCCATTCAAAATTCAGCGGCCTTAATAGTTTTCAGGATTTTAGGATTAGTAGGAATGTAGCGTTCTGGTGGATTCTATCATGTTTAGGATTAGTAGGAATGTAGCATTCTGGTGGATTCTATCATGTATGAGGGTATGAGATTGTCATTAGTCAAAACCACCAAGCTATGGGATTTCACATCATTAATCATTTACGAGAGTTAATATAAGCATGGGTCTCCTTATAAAATGTCACTTATGTCTATCATTCTTATTTTCCTGCAAGACAATGTGTTCTTTGAAAGAAAGCCATATATCTATCATTTTTTGTATTTTTTATAAACTCTTTTTCTCCCACATACCCATTTTGGGGGGTTCACGTTTCCAGGTGTTCCCACTTTAGAAAATTGTACACATTTCCACCTGTCATGCAACTTAGATACTTTGCTTAGTACTAATTAGATTTTAGAATGATGAATCTAATTCAATGTATAAGGTATTTCATTTCTGAATCTGAATCAAAACCATGTTTTTATTATTTACAAATTTGTATGTAGTAATTTACTGTTTATTATTTAGTATTTAGTATTTACATTGCATAATGATGAATTCGCATGGATGAATTGTTATTATTGGAATTATTATTTTTATTTTTATAATGTTATAGACAGTGGCCCCTATGCTAGGGACCCCAACATCCCCTTGTCCCCCATGAATTTCCCTAAAAGTTAGGGGTGGCTCCCACACACCCCCCATGTGCATTTCACCGCTCCCGCGTTCAACCATCCTGGAAACTTGGTGGAACGTTGAGTTTTAGGGCCCCAAATAAATCCAGGATGGATCTTGCCAGATCTGCTTTTCATCCTGGATCAATGAAAGATCCAGTAACATAGCCAAGAAGCCAATCTGGAAAAGCACAAGTAAGAATAATGTAAAATATAATCTAGTCATATGACCACTGCCTTCACCAACATCAGACTCATGGCATCAGCGATTTTGTCATCCTTCTTGGAAAGAGGATAAGCAATATTAGTAAAACTTAGTTGAAAAGGTTGATTTTGATTTATCACATTATGCTTAACACATGCATCTTTGGTGCTCAACTTGTTTGTTCTTGCCTGCAGACCGTACAAGGAGCTTCCCTGAGTTGTGATTTATTCTTATCTAAGAACTAATAACCCATTGATTTGAACATCATGTATGTGTTTATATATATTCTACAACCACTGATTAACTGAAAAGCTTCAACTTATAACTGATCAAAGAAAGTAATGTCAAGACTCAAGACATAGAGGCAATCACACTGACTTCCAGCTGATTGTAAACACTAGCTCATGAAGAACTCACTTACATTGCTCTGCAAACAGATGATATCAACCAATCACCATCAAAAGGCATTGTCAATAATGTTGAAGTATTAACACAGCAATGATAATATTAAGAGTCAAGTCAAAAAGTTTGGATTGGTGTGACTAATATTAGTTCAAAAAATATCATTAAATTCTTGAAGTAGTTTGAGGAAGTCTGTGGCCCAACTATCAACCATATGAATAAAAGGATATCAAATTAAATCTATAATGCACTCCAAAAAATAAAAGGGTTTATAGCCTACAGAAATGTGTAGCATAAAATTAAAATGGTATCAGATAAGATACTCTTATTAATGTTCAATAAATGACCACATAAGTAGGTGTAGCTAAAAGCATACATCCAATATAGGTACAAAGTGGGAGCGCAAAAGCAACTAGTCAACCATTACTGAAATACATGTGGGTGGTTTGAAGCCTATGGCTGGAGCTTGCATCCCTCATGATGTCCAAGAAGCTGCTGTCATCTGAGACAATACATGCAGGTGCATTATTCTAAGAGAAAAAAAGTCGAACGTCCAGTAAATGGCGAGTCAAAGTATGAAATTTGAACGTTAAATTAAATTTAGAAAGGCATATTATTTCTTTAGGCTTTAAGGTTTATAAATTTTTTAAATATTTCAAGGTTTAGAACAATTCAAACAAACGTGTGGAAGAAGAATTCAACATAAGGTGTGGCAGCTCTGCAAACAAGAAACACCCATCAACCCAGGATTCAAAGAAAACAAGAATAGTAGATGACACCTACCATAAACGAGGAGTGAACATGGATATATTTGCAGACTCAAGAGATGTCCACTCACATAAATAGAACGCTGCAAAGAGGGAGAGACATTCAACAGTATAGAACATTGGCAGATTGTCAGAGGCCAGACACCAGTCAAATGCAGTAATTTATGGAGGCCACAAAAATACTTTTATCTGCAGACCTATAATCAGACAACCCATCCTGCAGGGATTCCTATGTGGCTAAGGAATTTTGCGCTTTGCCAAGAAATCAAGGGAGTTTGGGCCTTCCTAACATAAGAGCTCAAGGAGCTGTTGTTGTTGGAAAATGGATACTACAAGTAGTGAAGGGGAATTCTCATTAGCAACTACTGTTTCATCTCCAAGTCCATCAGCCTTTTTACATTCAAGTTATAAAGGCCCTTTTCTACTGAGACATAGTCAGTACTGTTAACACCTTCATGCTTTCAGGTTCAACTGGACTCAAAAGTGTGCTGATTGCATGGAAATTAGTTTCTGGTTTTTTCATATGGCAATTAGAAGGGCCTCTGGATGCATGGGATCTTGCATCAAGGCCAATTTGTACATGCCAATATCCAAGGGGTCAACTTGGTCTCTAGAATATGTTTGCTAGCAAACATATAACCCAAAAAAGTCACTTCTTTTAGAAGGATTTGTGGAATCATGAGCATCAACAATGGCATGGTGCAATTGAACCTGGCTCAAAAGTTAAATCATTAAGACAAAACTGTTTATGAGGGACTTTGTCATATGATTCCACAAAGTTCTCTCTTTAAAATGCAATGCCAGAGGCCAAGTCCAGTCTGAAGAGGCTGTATATGTAGTAGTGGGAAGGCCTTTTACATTCATGTGTAAAGGACATCTATGATCTAGTACAATGCACATCAGCATTGTCCACCATTTGAACAAAAGCTGGGGTTGCAAGGATACTGAGTTGCACTGATTGAGCAGGTGCCAATGCATTTGGAAATTTTAATCTTCTTTAAAACACCATGTATGGGAAGTGGCTTGTGCTTAATCAAGGGTTCACTGTTAAAGCCATGTGTCATAAACTTGGTGTTGCAAAAGCTGCTTGCACACTCTGTTGTAAGGATGAAAACAGTTGAGCATGTTTTTTGGAGATGCAAGTCTGCACAGACATTTTGGCATGGTTTCAGACTGAATTTTACATCCTCCTTATTGCCCTGCTCTCATGGAAAGATCCTTTCCTGGTCGACAATTGGATGATTAGTTACAGCTGTGAATCGTTACAGTACATAATTCAGTTAACTGCAATTGGCCTTATGTTTAAACATCAGTGTAAAAGTACTTTTAATGAGGTATCATCTTCCCTTGCCTAGGGGAATTGAGGCTCTTTAAGCAGGAAATCTTTATGGTTGTTAAAGTTGAACTTGATCTTCCATACAATGCCGAGTCCCTTGCTATCAGGATACAGGCTCATATGCTTGCTTTTCCTGGAAAATGGTACCAATTCCTAGATACTCCCTAATGGTGACAGGAAGAAACCATGTGCAGCAAAAAGTGAATGATACCTGTTCCACAAATCTAGCGAGCTTTGTGATGGGGTTCAAAAGGTGAGGGCCAAACCCTATAGCAAGAACAAGGGAGATTGCCACTATCACCTTAAACAATCTTCCTCCTGTTGTTTTGTTTAGTCAAGTTTCACCACAAGGAGGCTTCCCTGTATTCACCTATATGGATAATCTAGTTATAAGGCTCCAGGTGCTGCAAATAAGCTAGGTAAAGATACCTTATGTTGGACGAGGATCAATTCTTCTTGATATGGGAGCAATGTATCAGGCACATAGACTAGATAAAGCCCTCTACACACTAGTGTTTATTGATATGCAATGCTAAAGGAATACCTAGACACACATAGAAATCAAGGAAAGAGTTTAGTTAAGGATTAGAACAAAGCATTAATGTAAACCCTCAAATAGGCTTCAAGTTGAAGCTTGTCTAGGGTTTAGAGTTTCCAAGGCACATAATTGATTTAGGAAAGATGATGTCAGCCCTATTAAGGGAAACTTTACCAAAATAAATGCTATATTTGTGTTTAAAACTTTAAAATGTATAGGGAAGTAAGCCCACAGTCCTTATCCACAAACATGCATGCATGATAACCCTACAAGCAATTCAGCCTTAGAAAAAGCCCTAGCCGCTTGCCTTAAAAAGCCTAGGAGATATAAAAAGAGAAAATATTTTAGTTTTTGAAGACTTTTGATCAACATAAAATTACTAGTGCCTAATCCTACTTGGGTTGACGAAGTTTTAGGGTAAATTTAAGAAAAAAAGGACAACTGATTGAAGGGGGGGAAATATGTTTTGCACCTGTCAAACCCTAAAATATTTTTTGTGAGGAGAGAAATTAAATAGAAGATGCACTTTAGCAGTTCTTCTATTGTTTTCAAGGAAAAATATATTTAACATGCAAAATATAACCAAGATTTCCAAAAAATATAATGCCTTTAGTCATGGAACATAAAGAAACCCTAGCATTAATTCATTCACATGCAAAATAATGAAAAATCAGAAATAAACTTACAAGTTCTTCCAAGAAAATACCTTCTTTCAATCCCAAAAAGACATCTTTGGTACAATAGCTAATCTCCAATAGCAAATGCTCCATAAAATCACATTTCTACCAAGCAGAAAAATAGACAATGGTGATTCGCACTCTTCTATGAGAGGCCGAAATCTCACATCTGATGATGAACAAGAATAAGCAAAGGGATCCTTTATTTTTATGTGGTCTACCCCTTCACTCTGTAAAATAATATTATCCTAAAAGCCCTAAAACAAGTTTGTTGGCAAGACAAGGCGTTACAATCCAACACTATAGCTCAAAACAATAGAATAAATGCCATAAAATCCCACAGGTGTGGGTCGATATCATCCAAAAGCATGACATCCCCTTTTAGGCCATAAATGCTACAAAAATGCATGGGATGGGCTAGTGAGATATCGCATCATCATAATTAACTCCAAGTCTTGAAGGTGACCTCATGAAATGCCTAAAAATTCCTCTGTGTGTCAAAACCATGCTCTGGCTGCCCTACATCACCCTCTCAAGGGCTAGATGGGTGATGTGTGGAAATTTCTATGAAATTTCTATTGCAACAATTGGAATTAATTCTTCTAATTGTAAATTAATTATGTAGTTTATTGCTGCGGCAACAACGAATTAATCACACTGCAATCTTCACAAATAAAATATTGCGGAAAATAAAAGCACTGGAAACTAAGAAATGCGCTACACACATAAAAATGACACCATTATTTTTGGAAAAAAGTCCCCAGAAAAACCCAATGTGGGAAAACTGATTGCAGCAGTTGATGGTTTATATTATTATTATGCAGCAGAAATTTTGAATATAATAAAATGTCTCCAAATTAACGATTCTACCCAAGAGAAATATTGGCAAAAATATAGTAAGGGATTTTACCCACTCTTCGAACAATCCCAACACCTAAATGCCTCTGAAAACCAAGTTGTCCACCTCCTCTGCGCAGGCCTTGCGTCACCCTAGAGCAGACCCTCACACGTTTGGCCTAGAATTGCTGCCAATCTAGTCGTCCATTCTAGAGAAAATTTCGGCCTCCTCTTTCTGACTCTCCGGAACTAGAAAACTTCCTCCGGATCACTGCTAACCTCTCATGCCATTTGCTACTCGCCTCTTGGCTCGATCTCCATTGTTGAATCACTCCTGCACTTAGGAATTCGAAATGCCTGGGCAACTGAGTATCTGCACTAGTGTGTCTCCATCTACCCATCTACCTCTTCTTATAATCTCCAATTGGTAATCCAATGGCCAAGATTAAAACTTAATCGATGGTTGAGATCATTTCCAAGTCGATCTGTGTGAGTTTCTAGATGACTCACGCCTTTCTCAATTAATTCCTATTAATTAACCTTTTCCTCAGTTAGACTCAAGAATTAATTATGTTCAATTAGTTTAATTGAGCCATCTCTAGGTGGAATTTCCAAAAATGATTTCTAAGTTTTGGAGAACTCCTATGTCTTAGCCTCTCGAACAGCACAGAGGGGTGACGCAGTTCTGTGCAGTGCCCACGCAGATCCAATGTAGTGGTGACGCATGAGGCCCAGGAGGGTCCTTCCGGGGTCTTTTCTCATCGGAAAATTTTGTGAGAAATTTCTCTAGTGTTATCATAGAGAATTTATCTTCATTACTGTTGATTGTAAATTGTACAAGAAGATTATTGTTGAAGAATAATAGAAACCCTCATCTGTTGCACCAATTTTCCCGCATTGGGTTTTTCGGGGACAATTGTCAAAATATCTTTGTGTCATTCTTGTGCTAGTATTTCCTTATAATTTTGCTCAGTGAAGGTTGCATTTGAATTTATTTCAATATTTACTAAAGAGATTTCTGTAAATAACTTATTTCTGAATAATAAGTAGGAGAAATAATATCAGATATTGTAGTAGAATTTCAAGTTGAAATTTTCACATGGTATCAGAGCAAGGTTGGGCAAGAAAGCAGGAGGGTCTACGCAAAAGGGAACTCATGGTGTTGCTCAAGTAGCAAATCGTACTCCTGGGGGCTTACGCATTCCTTTTGTAGAAGCTGGAAGCTGCTGGGAAAAGGAAAAGCACGAAAAAGATGGAAGATCGCGTTATCTCAGAGTTGGCCTCAAGGATGGAAAAGGAATGTGCATGTTTATCTAGCTGTGCATCATTAGATGATTGGTATATTGATAGCGGGGCTTCAGGCCATACAACTAGAAAAAGAGATCATTTCTCCAGCTATCAAGAACAGATGGACTTTCAAATTACTATGGGAAACAAGACAAAGTGTGCCCCTGTAGGAAAAGGGATCGTAGCATTTCATACAGCAGCAAGAGACAGTCTTCAAGCCACAAATGTGCTGCATGTGCCAGGTATGGGAATGAATTTACATTCAGTGTCTCAGTTGCAGGACAAGGGATATGATGTATACTTTATCGAAAGGAAAGTGTATGTCAAGAATCCAAGCTAGAAGAAGAAGGCTCATTTGGAACTCGAAGCAACAGACTATACAAGTTGCAACTCAAGTCTCCAATGGCTCTGGTAGGAAACAATCTAAGTGGCGAATCAGATTTGAATGAGCTATGGTATAGATGAATGGGGCATCTACACCATGGAGCTTTGAGAATGCTCAGAGAAACTGTTACGGGAGTTCCAGTCCTTAGCACCAAGCATGATGACGTGTGCAGAGGGTGCGTATTAGGGAAGTACGCTAAAGCAGCATATTCTAGAAGCAACAAGAGGGCAAAAAGTGTATTAGGACTAATACACCCAAATATCTGTAAACCAATGTCCACTAGAACTCTTGGTGGAGGTGAATACTTTGTCACCTTCATTGATGACCATTCCAAGGAGACTTGGATTTACTTCTTAAAGACCAAGGATGAGGTCTTTCATCGGTTCAGAGAATTTAAAGCTCTGGTAGAAACCTTGACCAGGAAGAAAATCAAAGTATTGCGTTCAGATAACGGTGGGGAATATACTGATAAGGAATTCACACATTTCTGCACAAGGGAGGGCATCAGAAGAGAATGGACCGCCCCTTATAATCCGGAGCAAAAAGGAGTTGCAGAACGGAAAAATAGGACTATGGTTGGGGCAGCAAAGGCAATGTTGTATGACCAGGATTTGCCTAGATTTTTGTGGGCAGAAGCATGCAGCACAGCTGTATGTACCCAGAATAGGGCTCCTCACAGAGTATTGGGCAAGACTACGCCCGAGAGTGTCTTCACAGGGATGAAGCCAGAGGTAAGTCACTTCCGGATTTTTGGGAGTGTGGCATATTGTCACATTCCATAAGAGAAACGAAGCAAACTATATCAGACTGTTGAAAGGGTATCTCGTAGGATATAGCGAGACATCAAAGACATACAGAATCTACATTTCGGGTAATAGGAAAGTTGTAGTAAGGAGGGATGTGAAATTTATGGAGGATCGAGCCTTCAAAGAATCCTGGGAAATGCCTACGACGAGCAGTTTGAGGATGAACCACTTGTCCAGCGGCAGCAGGGAGAAGATCCAACAGATGGACATCCATCAGGGTCTAGCATTGTGACCAGTACTAGTATTTCTTCAGGAGAAGAAGATCCAGGTAGCTCGTAGCAGATGGAACAACAAGAAGAAGAAATGATTGAGCCACCCACCACTAGTGGTAGAATTAACAAAGAAGTACAACAAACGCTTAGGGACGCAGAGGAGTTTGTTGGGGCTCCTAGAACCGGGAAAAGGCAGCATAGACAGCCTGACAAATACCAAGCATTGGTAGCACAGGGTGAAGAACCCTCTAGCTTTCAGGCGGCCATACAGCATCAAGTTTGGGTGGATGCTATGGTAGAGGAGTACAGCTCAATCATGACTAATGATGTCTTGGAAGTTGTACCTAGACAACAGGACAGATCAATTGTAGGTTCCAGGTGGATCTACAAGATCAAGTATGTTGCAGATGACAGTGTAGAGAAGTACAAGGCCAGGTTCGTGGCTAAGGGATATGCTCAGAAAGAAGGGATAGACTACAAAGAAACCTCCACCCCTGTAGCCGAATATACCTCTATCAGATACATTATATCCCTTGCAACGCAGATGGGATGGGAGATTCACCAGATGGACGTCAAGACTGCATTCTTGAACGGGGTGATAGAATAAGAGGTTTACATCGAACAACCAAAAGGCTTCGAAACACATGGGAAGAAAACTCATGTGTGCAAGATGAAGAAAGCCTTGTATCGGCTTAAACAAGCACCTAGAGCATGGTATGGTCGAATAGATGGTTACTTGCAGCAAGTGGGATTTGTCAAGAGTGACGTTGATCACAATCTCTACTATCTCACAGTAGAGAATGAGCCTCTGATTTTGGTTTTGTATGTAGATGATTTGTTTTTGACGGGATCATCTAGGCTCATCAAAGACTGCAAGAAGAATCTAGCAAAAGAATTCAACATGAAGGATTTGAGGCTGATGCACTATTTTTTGGGATTGGAAGTTTGGCAGCAGAAGGGAGAAATCTTTCTTGGGCAAGGAAGATACGCTACAGAAATTCTAAAGAGATTTAGAATGCAGGACTATAGACCCATGGCTACTCCAATGATTACCAATTGGAAGAAAATAGATTCCAAAGAAGTGGACCCCAACTTGCACAGGCAGCTCATAAGGTCTCTCATGTATATGGTCAACACCAAACCAAACATTTGCTACGCTGTTATTTCCCTCAATCAGTTCATGGTAGAACCAAAGAGGGCGCATTGGGCACCTACTAAGCACGTTCTCCAATATGTGCGAGGAACAGTCAGATATGGATTAAAATACACCCAAGGAGATGATATCAAACTGCGTGGATTCACAAATGCAGATTGGGCAGGATGTTCGGTATATCGGAAAAGTACCACAGGGTATTGTTTCAATATTGGATCAGGAATGACCTCCCGATGCAGTAGGAAGCAGAAGTCCGTAGCGCTGAGCTCAGCTGAAGCTGAATATATGGCAGCTAGCACAGCTTCGTGTGAGGCCATATGGCTTAGAAAATTGCTCGTAAATTTATTCAGAAGGAAGATGAAGGCGACCAGCATTCTATGTGATAATCAGAGTTGCATTAAGCTCTCTAAGGATCCTGTTTTTCATGATCGGTCGAAGCACATCGACATCAGGTGTCATTTTATCAGAGACTGTGTTCAGCGAGGGGCAATACAGTTGCAGTACGTTCCCACAAGAGATCGGGTAGCAGACATTCATACCAAGGCCCTAGGGAGAACAAATTTTGTTCACTTCAGGGAAAAGTTGGGGATGATTGAAAATCCGTTTCAGTAGCAGAAACGGGCGAGGCAACACTTGAGAGGGAGTTGTAGTACAGATGCAATAGTGGCAGTGGCAGTGTTAGGGGCAACAGTACAGTTGCAGCAGCAACGCAGTTATTTGTGGACAACTTGTCAGACATCAACAGCGCAGAGGATGCTTCAGGATCAAAGCAGTATGTAGCATGCATGTTGTTAGAGCACTTTCCTCGCTAAGAGGGAGTGTTGATTTTTGGTAGCATCGAAAGTGCTCTAAGTCTCAAAATTTGTGGAGAGGCTTAGGCATATGTATTCTAGAGAACCCAAAAATCGTTTGTGAAAATTCCACTCGGAATATGTTTTATTAAAATAATTATTTATTTTAATGGAGACCCTAAGTCTAAACTTAGGGAAATTAAATAATTAAAGGGTATTAATAAAACAGAGTGTGAATCTTCTAGAGAACATGGATCAAGTCAATTTATAATCTTAGCTGTTGATTAGAGATCTACTCTCGGTCGTTGATGACTCAACGAGAAGACTATAAAGAAAGGCTTGAGGGTCATTTGGAAGATACACCAATGTAGATACTCAGTTGCCCAAGTAAATCGATTTTCTCAGTAGCTGAAGTTCGACAAAAGAAAATCGATCCAGAGGGAGAGTTGCAAGTGGAGGAGAGACAAAGAGGGTTCAACATCATCTAGGGTGTAGGGGCGGGTGACACAGTAGAAGGAAGAGACAGTGTAGAGGGGCGACACAGTTCTGCGCAATGTGTTGAAATTTTGTGTATTTGGGGTAGCATCAGTTGTGCTCTAGCTCCCAAATTTTGTGGAGGGACTAGAGTACACTTGATCTACAAGACCCAGAAAGGGATTTGGGAAATTTCATCTGGTTTGGGAGATATTTAATTAATTATATATTTTAATGTATTTCCTAAGTCTAAACTTAGGAAAATTAAATAATTAAAATTAATTAAATTAAACATGTCATGAAATTGCCTTAAGTCACACGAATCAAGCTTTCTTTTAATCTTAGCCATTGATTCAAGATCTGATCATGGCCGTTGGTTTCCCAACGAGAAAAGTATAAAAGAAAGGCTTGGGGTCATTTGTAAAGACACACAGAGGCAGAGCACTGAAGCTAAGATGAGATTCTAGGACAGGGTTTTCTAAGAATTCTCAGAAGTGTTTCAGCTGCAAAGAGGGGAGTTTAAATAAAGTGGGAAATCTAATCCCAGTGTCTAGAATCAGCAAGAGACAGAGACCAGCTTCAGAAAGGCAGCGCAGAGGAGCAGGGGCTTCGGCAGCAAGAGGGCAGCAGCTGCGCAGCGCAGGGACAGCTTCAGCTACGCAGGTGTTGCGCAGTCACTCCCAGGGCAGCGTAAGGCAGCTGGAAACCCTCAGAGGTTACGCAGAGACCCTTAGGGACAGCGTAGGGACTGCATCACCCAGTCTGGGGTAACGCAGCCCTTTCCAAACCAGCGCTGACGGACGCAAGGGCTGTAGAGGCTGACGCAGGGGCTTCAGGAGCAGCACTAGGGTTTCTAGGGCCTAATTTTGGCTGAGTCCTGTAAATCCCATTTGAGGGTGTGGATCAGTCATCATTTTGGCTTCAGAACAACAGGTGAGTTCCAGATCTATTTTATCTCTGTCGGGTTTTCCAGATCTGGAACCCAGATTTGTTGTATTCAGAAAACTCTTAATAATAAAACCCTCCAACAGCCAGCAGACCAGTTTTCCCGCATTGGGTTTTTTTCCGGGGACTATTTGTCCATAAAATCACTGTCACCTTTGTCTATGTGTGCATGTACTTTTTCTAGATCTGAATTGGTGAAAGTTTCTTATGTGTTTTGCTTTGATATTAATCTGAAATTTTCAGTTAATAACTTAATTAAGTAGGAGGAGCATAACCAGATCTAACAGTAGATGTTTGCATAATTATAACATTCAGAAATTTTCACATAGCACCCACGAAGAGCTAGCGCAATGGTGATGTAGGAGGCCCAGGAGGGTCCTTCCGAGGTCTTTTCTCATCAGAAAATTTTGTGAGAAATTTGTCCAGTGTTATCATAGAGTATTTATCTTCATTACTGCTGATTGTAAATTGTACAAGAATATTATTGCTGAAGAATAATAGAAACCCTCATCTGCTGCACCTGTTTTCCCGCATTGGGATTTTCCGGGGACAATTGTCCAAAATATCTATCATTCTTGTGCTAATATTTCCTTATAATTTTGCTCAGTGAAGTCTGCATTTGAATTTGTTTCAATATTTACTGAAGAGATTTTTGTAAATAACTTATTTCTGAAAAATAAGTAGGAGAAATAATATCAGATATTGCAGTAGAATTTCAAGTTGAAATTTTCACAGGAAGGTGTTCTCTCCAACTAGTGTTGCACAACTGTCACAACACCCCGTCTCTACAACATCCTCCAACCATGTTGTTGATGTTTAACAACTGTAGCTGCCTGCCACTATCCACCAACCACTGCGCTGACTCTGATTCATCTACCATTGACTACAGTTGAACCAAACGGTTGCATCTGTGTTGCTACTAACACTGCATTGTTCAACTTGTATTGTTGTCAACTCTGCATCTGCAATGCAACTCCCTCTCAACTGTTGTTGTTGCTACTGCAACTACTGCAATTGAGAAGCATCCAAAATACTGAATCAACTGTCTTTGTGCTGCAATTGTCTCTTGAGCATCTGACTGGTACTAGACTCTGCACTGTCCATTGAGAAATTTGTGCTATTGCTAACTCTGCACTGAGCCTCCTACTCTGCTATCAACACTACTCTGCACTCCTCAAAATCTGACTGCAACTAGTCTGCAACTGTCACTCTGGAACCGACTACATCAACTGACATTGATCCTCCTTCTAATGAATATAGTGGGCCCCTGTAGCAAGGTAATGGACCATGAGGAAACATCAACCAATGTGTAATATTTCTAATTAGCTATGGCTAATTGGAATATTCGATTTTGCTCAATTTTGCCATCTATAGTTTATTCATAAATAAAAAGGTGAGTAGAGAAGACATAACTCACTTTAGAAATAAAAGTTCACTCCCTAGTAGCACAACGTTGTAACTTAAGTGAGCCAAGGGGGCCAAGAGACCACATAGAGAGGGGGCCCACGTAGACACATGGAGGGACTGCGCAAGCCAAGAGGGAGCATGTGGCAACGTTGGAGGAGGTGAGCCTTAGGGTTGAGAGGGGCTAACGCTATATAGAGGGTAGAGCCTCCTCATTTTGATGATTCGTTGTTGATGATATTGAGCTGGTCGTTTCGACTTCTTGAGCACGCTGGTTGTTTAGCCTGTCTACAGCACTGTTTAGTGCGTTGAGTGTCTCCAATCGGAGATCTCGCCCTTAGCCTCGGGGGACTTCGAGTGCCTGCTCGGGCAAGGTAGTTTCTTCAGCGTTTTTTGGGAGGATTGATGTTTGGGTTTTCTTGTAGAGCTGGGCATTCAGAGACTGCGCAGTCTTGAAAGGGAAGACGCAGTTCATTCTAGGGGAGCTCCGGATTGAGTTTCTTGCGGGGGTTTAAGCTTGGAGATTGAGCAGAGGATCAGCCTTTGCCTTTGGGAGGATTTTGGTGGAGTTTGAGGCTGCATTTCAGTGGTTCCTATTCAGCCCCTGCGCAGAACCTTGGAGGGCAGCATAATTTCCCAAGGGGGTGATTTTCGGGGGTCAGCCATTTCAAATATGATTTATGGGTTTTGCTGTGGTTGATGAGTAGAGGTGGATTCCAGATTTTCAGCTCATTCCGGCGAGGGGATCAGCCCCAAGTCAACAGTTCATTTCAGCAGTAGCAGCTACACGGCAGTTTTCCAGCAACTGGGACGCAGATCAGAGAGCAGCCATTTCTTGGATATTCTGAGAGTATTTCTTCGCTTGCCTTGAGCAAGTCTAGGTGCCATCACTCTGATCACCTATTGTACTTCATTATATTTCTCAGTATAATAAAATGGCTTAGCATTCTCTCTCTATATTTCTGGATGATTTGTCGTACATTCTATCTATGCTATTGTATATCTGCTTTATTGTTATCTGTATGTATTTTCGGGCATTTTAGCTCTATACCATTTGGTGTGTTTATCTCATACTCTTAGACAGAGTCTGGAAAGGGCCAGGTAGCCTCCAGATCTCAGCCTCCAGATCTCACCCTCTTCTCAGAGGTGAAATATCTGGTAAACGCCCTCCCAGTGCATCTCTAGTTGGAGTTTGCTTGTGTTTTAGAGATATCCCCGAAACGGGATATTACAGTGGTATCAGAGCATAGTTCTGGCTCAGCCTGTGGAGCTAGTTGTCTATGACACCGGGGAAGAGGCCATACATTTGTTACAGAGGCAGAAAGTACATAGATCATGAGCATAGGTTGGAGAACATCTACGGAGAGGGAGACTATGTTCGGGTGGTGGACACAGAACAGGAGGAGCCTATGACAAAAGCAGAGCAGAAAAAGCCTGTGTTAGATTCAGAGAAGAGAGAGCCGATGGCCGATGATAGTGAGGAAAAACAGTTTGGGGAGGCACTCCTCAAATCAGTGCAGGATCTAGCGAGACAGATTGAGGTGATGGGTCAGAGATTCACCACTATGGAGGCTAGACATCGTGAGACCCCACAAGTTTTCCAGGTAGGTGAGGGATCGAGTAAATCTCACCATTTGCCGGAGCATGGTGCTACGCAGCGTGATACTACTCAGTAGATGGCTTCACATGCACCTACACGCTCTATGCCCACTTTCTTGGGAGCAAACACAGGGGCAGGAGCCCAGCAGGAGGCAAAACCTAGGCATATGGGTGATTATTTTGCAGAGTATCAGGCCTATGGGCAGGAGTTCATGGATGCTCTCTCGTTTAGAGATTTTGTTCAGCTTCAACGGGACAGTAGACCCCACGACCATCATAGAAGGCACTGGCATTATCATGACGGAGATACCCACTGCACAGCCAACAGATTCCACTTGCCTACGTTTGATGGTTCATCAAACAGTTCGGCAAAGTCTTGGGTGGAGAAGTTGGACATATATTTCCAGCTTAACTAGATGTCGGAGGCAAAGACCATCAAGGTGGCGACATTACATTTGGATGGTGAGGCCCAGGACTGGTGGTTCCATGGGATGGTTACACTCAGACATTCTACAGTGACGACATATGCCGAGTTTACCAGGAGGTTGATAGAGAGATTTGACCAGAGGGATCTGGAACAACACTTTGTTGAGCTGACAAGGCTCAAATAGACCGAGAGCCCAGAGACATACATTGTAGACTTCTTGAGGGTTTCAGTGATGGCGCCAGATCTATCTGCGGCACGGATGATCTATATGTTTGTGGAGGGGTTAGCAAAGCCACTTCGGGGTCTAGTCAGATCTACTAGACCAGCCACACTCCAAGATGCTATTAGCAGGACCCGGGATTTACAGGATACATTGCTCAAGACTCGGACACCTTACCCTCAGAGACAGGGCTTCCAGCCCAAGGGGAAGGATGTGAGGATTCCGCCTCCTAAGGGGAATCCAGGACGAGCACAGATGGATGATGATGCCAGGAGGGAGCTGAAGAAGAAGCGGTTGTGATTTACTTGTCAGGAGTCGTGGGCACCAGGCCATAGATGTGCTGCTAGCAAAGCACATTTCATTGAGGTCTTCTCTAAGAGCAGCGGGGAAGAGGATGTCGAGGATGACGAGGAGGCAGGAGATAGTCATGCAACACAGGATCCGTTGCCACCTCCACCTCCAGCAGCAGGTGGTGCGGCTTTTGAACCTACCGGAGGGGCCCTTGCAACCTTGCGAGGAGTTCCCAAGTATTTGACGCTGCGCGTACAGGGGACAATACGTGGTCAGCGAGTATCAGTTTTGGTTGACAGTGGGCCAACCCACAATTTCATCGATGCACAGATGGTCGAGCGGAGAGGTATTCAGACTGAGAGCTTCGATGGATTTTCAGTTTTGGTCCCAGGAGATCAGACCATGATGTGTGCTCGTTATGTTCCAGAGTTATCAGTGATGATGGGCACCTATACACTTACTGATCACTTTTTCATGGTCAATATTCCGGACACCAACATGGTACTAGGTGTTCAGTGGCTTATCACTCTCGGGAAGGTCACGACAGATTAGAAGGCCCTAGAGATGGAGTGGGATGATGAGAAAACAGGGAGGCATGAGAAGATACGGGGACAGCACACCTATCCACCTCAAATTGTTTCGACTCATCGGATGGAGGCAGTCTTCCGAAAGGGAGACGTGGAGTGGGCAGTGGAGCTGCGTGCATCAGAGGCAGGGACTACAGGGCACACGGTGCACCCAGAGATACAGTCCATCCTTGACAAGGATGCCACAGTGTTTGGGGATATTCCGTCGGGACAGCCACCGGACCAGGGATTTGAGCACACCATTGAGCTTGAGCAGGCAATACAGGCAGTGATTACTACTCCCTATAGGCATCCCAAAGCCTATCGGGATGAAATTGAGCGGGCCATCCAGGAGTTGCTGGCTCTTGGGCACATCCGGCCGAGCACGAGTCCTTTTGCTTCTTCCTTGGTGTTGGTGAAGAAGAAGGATGACACCTTGAGGATATGTATTGACTACAAGGCCCTGAACAAGAAGACCCTGAAGAACAGGTACCCTATCCCCAGGATCGAATGAGTTGATAGATGAGTTGAGAGGAGCCCGGTTCTTCTCAAAGATTGATTTGAGATCAGGGTACCATCAGATTCGCGTGAGGAAACAGGACATTCCCAAGACCGCCTTCAGGTGTCACTATGGGCACTTTGAGTTTTTGGTGATGCCCTTCAGGCTAACCAACGCACTAGCGACATTCCAGTCTTGCATGAATCACATCTTCCGCAGTCACTTGAGGAAGTTTGTGTTGGTGTTCTTTGATGATATCCTCATTTACAGCAAGACTTGGGAGGAGCATCTCCAGCACATTGAGGCAGTGTTGCGCATTTTGGAGGAGCAGCAGTTCTATGCCAAGCTCTCCAAGTGTGAGTTTGGGTTGTCGGAGATGTTGTACTTGGGACATTGTTGTCGCACAGATTGTTCAAGGCACCGCGACAACGGCTCAGACTGGGGGCTGTCACCTTTATCCCCAATCTCTCTCTTTAAGCTGTCTCCTTGCAGGCTAAGGGAGGTAGACCCTTTTAGAAATGAAGGATAAATCTAGGAGACACAGCTAGAACATCAAGTACTTGACAGAATAAACGAAATTCCACAGATTAGATTTCACTTTTAAGACCAGTGCCTTATGGAGTCAAACAAGATCTCGTTATGCAATTATAAACCAGTGAATGATGACTAACTGCTGCTTATGGAAACACGATTGATCAATGATATTCAATTAAAAAAAACACCACAACCATGAATAATAAAAATGCCAGGATTTAAAATGCTCAATTAATTTCGATCCAGACAAATCAACGATTTTATACAGTCACTCTTAAGATAAAATTTCAAAAAAAAGCTCATTTGACCATAAAAGATATTTTGAGAATTTTTTATTATTTTTTGGATTTTATATTTTTTATTTTTTTATTTTTATTTTTAAATCTAAAATTAAAAATCTAAATCTAAATTCTAAAGTTAAATCTAAAATTTAGAATCTACAACTAGAATTAAAACTAAAAAAAAAAGTTAAAATCTAAAAAACTAAAACTAAACAAAACAAATTTAAAATCTAAATTAAAATTAAATTAAACAAAGCTAAGTTAAAAATAAAGTCTAAATCCTAAAATCTAGAATTTAAATTTAAACAACCAAAAAAAAAATCGAAATGAATGTAATGCTAACCTAAACTCTAAAACTTTAAAAAAAATCTAAACGCTAACTAAAACAACAAAATCGATTTAAATAAATGAACGCCTATACATGAAATCTGTGTTTTATTATGTGCGTTTATTTGTTTGCAGTTGCAGGTCCACGGGCGAGGAGTCTGGACGGCGTGGAGAAGAAACAGGTCCGAACAGCAACGACGGCTATGAGAGCGCAGACAGGGCATTCGATGGACGAGGAGCCTGAATTTTTATTTGTTGCATTTGCCGTTTTATTGTTTGCAGGATAGACAGCGATGAAGAAAAATCGATGGCGTGTAGGGGCTTGGACAGCGGCTGAGTGAATTGGACGTGAGTTTTGTCATTTTTTTTTTTTTTTTTTGTGTGTGCAGGCTGGAAATAGACGGAGCTGAAGGGAGAGACGTCAGCAAAGAAAATTCGAGGGCAGAAACAGGGAATATGAAGTAGCGCGATGGCAGAGGGAGCAAGAGGGTCAAGGCAAAGTTAATTCTGCTGGTTTTGAATGGAGGAAGAATGATATCGGATAAGGGCAGGGAAAGAAAAGCCGATAGCCAAGGATCAGAGATGAAGGCTGGATGATGTGATGAAGGGAGAACGATATCTAGGGTGAGAGTTGCAGAAATATGGCAGAGAAAAACCCAGTTCATCTAAAAAGTCCAACAAACTGAGAATTTTTCCTGCAAACTTAGATATATATGCTTCTCAAATTCAGTAATGTTCAGATCTCGCCCACAGTAGCAATTTGAGGCCAGATCTGGCTCTTGGAAGCCAGATTTGCCTTAGGTCTTTAAAAAAAATTTCGATTTGAACCTGTAACCTGCACCAACTAGTCAGATCTGAAGACACACACGCCAATTTAATGATTAAACCCTGAAAATCCTAAAAAAAATTACAAATTTACACTAATTTACAAATTTAAAACCCTCAAGGTCAGATTAAAATCCATTTAGCACAATTTTCAGAAGTTTAAAATTTTGTGAGAGGCACAAGCCTTCGAAACCCTGCAAAATCACAAATATCGTAAGATAGACCCGGAAATTTAACAAATAAAGAGCTTATCAGATTTATGCTTATTGAGAGTCGGCTGGTCCAACCGAAGACTTCCCCAGACGCCCAATCTTAAAAAAAAAAAAATTTCCCTGCACACTTAGATCTGAACTTTAGACTGATAGAGATTTAAGAAAACAACATGAGACCCTTAGAAAAATCAGAATGTTATTTTATAAACCCAGAAAACTGCATAAGATACCTATATGCAGATTAATCCATGAAGGCCATCAACCATAAAATGCAAGAAACCAAGTGGCAGAGTTTAGAGAGAATTCACCACATAGATCTGAGAAGGAACATCCAGATTTGTAACCCCAAAGTCTTTAGCTTTATTCCTCAAAAAAAAGTTTACAAGAGCTTCTAAGAGCAAGTACACGATTCTGAGATCGGATGACTCAAGAATGACAAAGACCTCTAAATTTATAGGACTAGATCTCTAACGGCTAGTTTGGATGATCCTCGTCAAAATAATCTCAACCGTCCAAAAGATTTAATTATCTTTTAATCCGGAGCGTTGAAATTAAAATTTTGGGGAAAAAACGAATTTATCATATTTAAAAATATTAATTAACTCAAAAATACTATTTTTGAGTTAATTACCCCAAAATTTTGACTTTGACTTAACCACCAAGGCCCAAGGGTCCAATATTTCTTAAAATTCTCAATATTCCCTTGGTTTGGGGCTTTCAAAATCATTTTCCAAGGACCCACAAATTTTGCCTTTAAAGATTTAATCCTAATTTAGAACCCTAAATTAATTAAATTTCTGGTTTATGATTTTATTAATTGACCAGAAAATTTAATTAATTGACTAAGAGGGGATTATAGTTATTTTTCCAACCCTCTTTTACAAGAGATAATACATTTACATACATGAAGGGGGAAAACCCATTTGTATAGACCCTCAAATAAATACCCAGTTCTGCGACTCAACATATGATCTAGTAGACCAAGTAGTTCAAACTACTTTTACAAAGACTCGATAAAAAACACTAGGACTCACTTAGCATGCTGATGACAAAATCCATCCTAGCTTTGGGGTGAGGCTGGAGGGAAAAACTCTGCCGATCACTTTCGTGAATCAGTGAGACAAAAAACCTCCTAGAATGGAAGTCATCAACAACATACTAGGCTTACCTAGGTTGTTACATACATGAACGGTCTTACTTAGATCATTTACATCATAAAATGCAGAATGGGTTTACATCATTTATAAAAACTGTCGTCTGATGACTGATGATGGAATCTGAATGGCGCAACCACGTCGAGCATGACGAATCCCATTTGAAAAAATGGGGGTGTACTGCTATGGGGTCGTTGACAAAATGTGGTCAACATCTGGCTCTACTTGGGGACACGTTGCTTCATTGAAGGAATGTGAGAATCCAGAATCTGCATCCAAGCAACACACAAAATTACATAAGTAGCGTCCATCCAAATATCATCATATAACATTAAGCACATGAAAAGTAGAAGCTCTTCTTTTATTCATTATTCTACTTAACATGAAAAATAAATCTACTCTAACTGCAAAATGAAATGCTGAAATAACAAGGAGTAGGGTTAGAAATACGATACAAAGGATGCCCTGTGGCATCAGATGTGCTCAATATAGTGTATGCTAAGCATTTGCCTACTTTTAGGCAAGTCTGTTGGCTGCTTTTCAGATGTGCCATGTCCAATCTTGCTAATCGTAGGACTCTGTCTTATATGAATGTCACGCTGCTCTCGACCATCAGACGAATCAAACCACTTACTTCTTTTCTGCTTCTTTCTCTTCTTCTGAGTGGGTTGTGATGTCAGCAATGAGATCACTGTATATTTCCTGTCCTCATCTTGAAGATGTTTGTACAAAATATCTGAAGAACCTGGAGCATGACCAATGTTATTCTGGATATACTCTGTCAATGGTGACACATAAGCTTGGTCTTTCTCAACATCCTTTGAAACCATAGTTAAATCCTCCGTGTGATGAGATGGGAATGGCTTTAGCAGACAAGAAGTCTCATGATCTGTTGATGAATCTTCATAATCAAATTTCGGCTGAAACTTTTGTATATGTAATTTTTCCATTTTTTCCAACCTTTCCTGTATGGAACTCATTTCCAACAAGTGATTTTCCTTCATGGCATTCATTTCCAACAAGTGATTTTCCTTCATGGTATTCATTTCCTGGGTGTGTCTTGCTTCCATGATGGACATCTGATTAGAATGATTAACTTCCATTATCTTCAACCTGTTTTCCATGACATTTATTTCATGTGCATGACCTTCTTCCATGGAAGTTATCTTATTTTGAAGACTGATTTGGTTAGCTTCCATGTTTTGAATTATTTGCATATGACTGGGTTGCACATCCTTAATCATCTGAGCTGGTTCCTTAACATGACTTTCATGATCTTCTATATGCATGTGATAGTCCTTACCAACAACATTAATTTGATGACTTGACCTTGCCATTCTACTAGCTATGATCCTTTTGACAATGGGACAAGTAGCCTCTTCATGAAGATCATTACAGACTCTACAATAAGGCGGAGCTTCATTCACAAGATTTGCAAACTCAAATTGATTTGTCGGTCTCTGCTCATAAGATAGGCCTCTTTTCTGCAAAGCATTATTATTTCTAGGTTGGGAATTCTGCGTTTGAGCCCTTTCCATTTGAACCAACTTAGCCTGTAAGACACTTATTTCCTTAGCATGATTAAGCTCTATGCTTTCAAGTTTCTTAGTATGATTAAGCTCCATGCTTTCAAGTTTCTGCATTAACCTTTTCACAGGGTGATCATCATCTTCTAGAGTATCTGTCAAAGACCTATCAAAATCTGGAGTTTTGGACATTCCAGATGCTTTCTTATCCTTTTCAATCTCCTCAGCTAAAGATTGACAAGCTTTATAATTTGCAGTTTTAGCCCGCCTTAACTCATATGAAGTATCAGAATCAAAAGCATCAATGTAAAAAATCAGAAGAGATCCATCAGGAGGCTTATGAGTTTGAGATATTTCTCTAAGAATACCATTAAATCTCCTGTTAAATTCTTCAGTCGTTTCATTTTCTTTCTTTTTTATGGTACTGATTTCTATTACCAAATGTCGATCTTCCCTTTTATCACCATACTTTTCCTTAAAGGCAGTTACAATTGATTCAAAAGTATTGAATGAATTATCAGGCTTTTCCATAAACCATTCAGCAACATCCTCACCAAAAGTAAGAACAAAAGTTTTCATCTTTACATCATCGAAATTATTATTTGCAACTGCAAATCTATTCCACCAGTTAGTGAAAGCAAACAAATGAGATTTAACACTAACTGCATCATTTCCTTGAAAGATAGGTAATTTATCCATTTGAGGGAGATCATGGGGATAAAGGTGACAGCCCCCAGTCTGAGCCATTGTCGCGGTGCCCTGAACAATCTGTGCGATATCCCCAATCTCTCTCTTTAAGCTGTCTCCTTGCAGGCTAAGGGAGGTAGACCCTTTTAGAAATGAAAGATAAATCTAGGAGACACAGCTAGAACATCAAGTACTTGATAGAATAAACGAGATTCCACAGATTAGAGCCGTTGTCGCGGTGCCCTGAACAATCTGTGCGACAACAGACATATCATAGGGGTGGACGGAGTGAGAGTCCACGAGGAGAAGATCAGGGCCATCAGAGATTGGCCGGAGCCGAAGAACGTGACAGAACTTTGGGGATTCACTGGCATTTGTACTTATTACAGGAAGTTCGTCAAGAGTTTCTCACAGCTTGCTGCACCCCTTACAGATTTGACGAAGAAGGGGGCATTTAGTTGGTCAGATACAGCGAAGCGAGCCTTTGACAGGCTCAAGGAGGTGATGAGCAGCTGCCCAGTGCTTGCATTGCCGGATTTTACACAGCCATTTGTTTTGGAGTGTGATGCGTCGGGAGAGGGGATCGGCGCAATATTAATGCAAGGAGGACACCCTATAGCCTTTGAGAGTCGGAAACTCCTTCCACACGAGAGGTTGTATTCTATATACGATAAGGAGATGTTGGCCATTATGCATGCATTGGCCAAATTCTGGCAATATCTAGTGGGTAACAGGTTCAGGGTGAGGACTGATCACAACAGCCTCAGGTTCTTTTTGAAGCAGAAGCAGCTACAAGAGAGGCAGTAGAAGTGGATCAGTAAGATCCAGGCATATGACTTTGACATTGAGTATGTCAAGGGTAAGAACAACGTGTTAGCAGATGCCCTTTCACGTAGACTAGCCACGTTGTCTCTTATGAGCTTGGATACAGATTGGAGGGCTCGACTTTTAGTAGAGTACTCCAAGGACAGATTTGCATGTGAGGTTCTGGATGGACAAGTGGCGGATGACAGGTACAGGGTGGTCGATGAGATCATCTACTACAGGGACCGGATCTTCTTGACTGAGGGATCTCAACTCAAGAAAAAGATACTCCAGGCATCACATGATTCACCTTTGGCCGAACATCAAGGGTTTACCAAAACCTACAGGGCCATTAGAGAGAGGTTCTCATGGAAGGGCCTCAAGGAGGACGTGCTCCAGCACATCAGGGAGTGCGATGTTTGCCAGAGGAACAAGGGGGAGATGAGCCATCCCGCAGGATTATTGCAGCCTCTTCCCATTCCGGAGGGGAAATGGGAGAGTATCTCGATGGACTTCATCACAAGGTTGCCCATGGTGCAGGGCAAGGATTGTATCTTTGTCGTCGTTGATCGACTGACAAAGTATGCGCATTTTTTCGCCATATCCGCGCACTACACAGCAGCACAAGTGGCCGAGTTGTTCTTCATAGAGGTTTTCAGGCTACATGGTCTTCCTAAGACCGTCATCAGTGACAGGGACAGCCGCTTCATGGGCGGATTTTGGCAGGAGCTTTTCCGATTGGTGGGGACGGAGTTGACACCGAGTACCAGTTATCACCCACAGACGGATGGACAGACGAAGATAGTTAACAAGTGGCTGGAGGGCTACTTGCGTAACTATGTCAGTGGGCAGCAGCGAGCATGGTTGAAGTGGTTGCATCTGGGGGAGTACTGCTACAACACTACACATCACATGTCCATTGGTATGTCACCGTTCTATGCTTTGTATGGGTATCATTCTTTATCTTTCGCTGATGTGATGTTTGGTGCTAGCAAGGCTCCAAGAGCCCAGATTTGGATCCAAGAGAGTCAGGATATTCTCCGAGCTCTCAAGGACAATATGGCTACACCGCAAAACCAACAGAAGTTGTATGCTGACAGGGGTTGGGTGGAGAGACAGTTTGAGGTGGGGGACTTGGTCTACCTACAATTACAGCCATACCGACAGTCGTCACTGAAGCAGAAGGGAGCTGAAAATCTCAAGCCCCGCTTTTATGGACCATACAGGGTGATACGCAGGATTGGACAGGTTGCATATGAGTTGGAGCTGCCCCAAGGCAGCAAGATTCATAATGTTTTTCATGTATCATGCCTGAAAAAGGAACTGGGGCAGCAGGTGACAGTGACAGATGAGCTACCACCCACGGATGATGAGGGGCATTTGGTGTTGCAGCGAGAGACTATTATTGATACCAGGGAGAGGCAGCTACGGAGTAGGACAGTCCGAGAATTCTTGGTGAGGTGGAAGAATTTTCCGGATGAGGATGCCACTTCGGAGAGTGAGAAAATTTTGCAGCATCCATCACTACAGTTGCTTGAGGACAAGCAACATTTTGCCGAGGGAGACTGTAATATTCCTAATTAGCTACGGCTAATTGGAATATTCAATTTTGCTCAATTTTGTCGTCTATAGTTTATTCATAAATAAAAAGGTGAGTAGAGAAGACATAACTCACTTTAGAAATAAAAGTTCACTCCCTAGTAGCACAACGTTGTAACTTAAGTGAGCCAAGGTGGCCAAGAGACCACGTAGAGAGGGGGCCCATGTAGACACATGGAGGGACTGCGCAAGCCAAGAGGGAGCATGTGGCAACGTTGGAGGAGGTGAGCCTTAGGGTTGAGAGGGGCTAACTATATAGAGGGGTGAGCCTCCTCATTTTGATGATTCGTTGTTGATGATATTGAGCTGGTCGTTTCGACTTCTTGAGCACGCTGGTTGTTTACCCTGTCTGCAGCACTGTTTAGTGCGTTGAGTGTCTCCGATCGGAGATCTTGCCCTTAGCCCCGAGGGACTTCGAGTGCCTGTTCGGGCAAGGTAGTTTCTTCAGCGTTTTGTGGGAGGATTGATGTTTGGGTTTTCTTGTGGAGCTGGGCATTCAAAGGCTGCGCAGTCTTGAGAGGGAGGACGTAGTTCATTCTAGGGGAGCTCCGGATTGAGTTTCTTGTGGGGGTTTGAGCTTGGAGATTGAGCAGAGGATCAGCCTTTGCCTTTGGGAGGATTTTGGTGGAGTTTGAGGCTGCATTTCAGTGGTTCCTATTCAACCCCTGCGCAGAACCTTGGAGGGCAGCGTAATTTCCCAAGGGGGTGATTTTTGGGGGTCAGCCATTTCAAATATGATTCCTGGGTTTTGCTGTGGTTGATGAGTAGAGGTGGATTCCAAATTTTCAGCTCATTCCGGCGAGGGGATCAGCCCCAAGTCAGCAGTTCATTTCAGCAGTAGCAGCTACACGGCAGTTTTCCAGCAGCTGGGATGCAGTTCAGAGAGCAACCATTTCTTGGATATTCTGAGAGTATTTCTTCACTTGCCTTGAGCAAGTCTAGGTGCCATCACTTTGATCACCTATTATACTTCATTATATTTCTCAGTATAATAAAATAGCTTAGCATTCTCTCTCTATATTTCTGGATGATTTGTCGTACATTCTATCTATGCTATTGTATATCTGCTTTATTGTTATCTGTATGTATTTTCGGGCATTTTAGTTCTATACCACTTGGTGTGTTTATCTCATACTCTTAGATAGAGTCTGGAAAGGGCTAGGTAGCCTCCAGATCTCACCCTCTTCTCGGAGGTGAAATATCTGGTAAACGCCCTCCCAGTCCATCTCTGGTTGGAGTTTGCTTGTGTTTTAGAGATATCCCCGAAATGGGATATTACACAATGCACCATTTTTGGACCTTGCCAAAATCTCTGCGTTGCTCTAAGACTAAAGCTCCATATCACCCCACCTCACTCCTAGAGGTATAGTTGCAAACATAGCAAAATCTAATTGTTTCTCCAACTTGTCCTTCTTCCTTTGCGGACATTGAGTACTATAGTGGCCAAACTCGCCACACCTGACGCGCTTGATCTTTAGATAGATCCTTCTTTTTCTTCTTCTCCCCCTGTGGACCCTGTCCCTAAATGGGACCCTTTGATGCAAGAGCCATGTTATCTTCCTCATTCACACCTTTCGATCTCGTGCTGTCGTTGCCGCTGATGGAGGTCTTCACTAGTGCTCGTCTCATCTCCTCCTGCTGCAGGTCTAACCACTTCTTGTCCCACCTTGGTAATATATCTCGTCCTAGAATGCCTTGGACAAATATTTCACAATCCTCGGAGACACTGTTCAAGGCCAAACGCACAAGCTTTGTATCTTGAGGCGCTTCTACGGCTGATCAATGCCTTCAGCCTTATGCATCATGATGTTTCACAACTTCTCCTTCGGAAACATCTTCTACTGCTCGAAAGGATTTTGATATAACCCTGCGAGAACATCCCACATCTCTTTGGCAGTGTTCTTGCGAGCTATGTGTGAGACTATATGATCTTGAACGCAATCAAGAAGTATCTGCTTCGCCTTGGCCATTTCCTTTATGAAGTTCTCTAGCTGTTGTTGACCAGCAGGTTCTAGCACAACATTCTCTACATAGGTCTTTAGACCCTACTCATCAAGAAGAAAGGACATCATGGCCTTCCAAATGACATAGTTGAAGGCACCATCCAATATGTCTTGATCTCTAAGCCTGACTATGGCCATCTTTGCAAAAACTCAAAATGGGAATCTCCTCCTGTTTTCCTACTCAGGTGCCTGTTCTAAAACTCGCACTCCCTTCTGGAATGCATAGAACTGCTTTATTTGCCTCACTTTGCCTTCAGCTGCTTTCTGGTACCACTCGCTTAGCCTTTCTGAATGTCCTTCGAAAAACTGGCACACGAACTATAACACCAACAACTTGAACTGGTTGCTCTGGAAAACTCGTACGACCTTCTGCAATTGGAAAATTGTGGATCTCCTCTAGAAAACTAGAACTGGAAACCCATTAGGAAAATCTAGAAATTCCTCCCTTTGTGTATGCAATTTCTCTTCCACCCGCCACTGATTCTGCTCTAGCGACCTGCTGCAAAACCCTTTGTGCCCAAACAAGAAAATCTGCTCAGCGAAAATACTAAGTTGTTGCTCCCTGTGCCTGTTGGAATCACTTTTCTAGACAAGTCGAATTTTCTGCCACCCTGCAACTGAAAATCGAACACTCTGTCCAGCAATTCGTACTGCTTGGCTAGGCACTGCAAAGCCCCATAAAATTTTGGCCTTCTACTCCCTCTGAACAGCAAAATTTTCTTCTTCCTCCTCTGAGCTTCCCATCTATTAAACTCGCTCTGAAATCATGTGGAAATTTCCATCGCAGCAACTGGAATTAATTCTTCTAACTGTAAAATAATTATTCAGTTCATTGCTACAGCAACAACAAATTAATCACACTGCAATCTTCACAAATAAAATATTGTGGAAAATAATAGCGTTGGAAACTGAGAAATGCTAGCACACACACATAAAAATGACATCGTTATTTTTGGACAAAAGTCCCCGGAAAAACTCAATGTGGGGAAACCAGTTGCAGCAGTTGAGGGTTTATATTATTATCATGCAGCGTAAATTCTAAGTACAATAAAATGTCGCCAAACTGGCGATTTTGCCCAAGAGAAATACTGGAAAAAAATATACTAAGGGATTTTACCCTCTCTCTAAACAATCTTGGCACCTGATTGCCTCTGAAAAGAAATTCGTCCACCTGCTTTGCGCAAGCCCCGTGTTACCCTAGCGCAGACCCTCACAAACTTGGCCTGGAACTGCTGCCAATCTAGCCATCTTGCCTATTGTTGACTGGGAAAATGCTTCTCCGACCCTCTGGAAAATCTTCCCAACCTCTAGAATTAAAAACATCCTCCCCTTTCGCCAAATCGAACTACTCTGTTGAAGCAACTGCGCAGTCCCTACGCTGCTTCCTGGAGAAAATATCGGCCTCCTCTTTCTGACTCTCCAGAACTGGAAAACTTTCTTTGGATCTTTGCTGACCTCTCCTGCCACCTGCTGCTCGCCTCCTAGCTCGATCTCCATTGCTGAATCACTCCTACACTTAGGAATTTGAACTTCCTAGGCAACTGAGTATTTGCACTAGTGTGTTCTCCATCTACCCATTGACCTCTCCTTGTAATCTTCAAGTTGGTACTCCAACGGCCAAAGATTAAAACTTAATCGATGGCTGAGATCATTTCCAAGTCGATCTGTGTGAGTTTCTAGATGATTCACACCTTTCTCAATTAATTTCTATTAATTAACCACTTTTCCTAAGATAGACTTTGGAAATTTTTAATTATGGTCAATTAATTTAATTGAGCCATCTCTAGGTGGAATTTCTAGAAACAATTTCTGAGTTTTGGAGAACTCTTGTGTCTTAACCTCTCCACAAAGTCTCGAGACTAGAACACCATCTGATGCTACAAAAACTAACATGATGTGGCATCACCTCTCTCCAACATTGGGGCTTCAATTGTAAGTAGAAGCCCTACCTTGTCATCCCAGGAATGACCATCATCATCTAGACTCCAGATCAAGTAACGCCTTGTTGGACCCCTAATTCGCTAACGGTTATGATGTGGAATATGAACAGTAATTGGAGTTCAAGAGACCACTTGGAATATGAAAACCAAGGGTCATAAGACATTGTATTTATATGTATATCTTTATGAATAATATGCATCTCACATTCATCTTTCATATCTTGTCTATTATTTGTGAGTTTAACATCGTATCAAAGCAAGGAAATTCAGCAGTTGCTCAAATTCGAGCCACCGGTTTTTTGTGGCCTTCCTCTGCGTGTTTGTGGCTAGACCTAGGCGTTGTCCAAACTCTGTCAAATCCACACCTGTCAGACCTGTCCTCCTCAGGTCTTGTATGCACTCAGCCCTCTCTGCATAAGAGTGTTTCTCTGTAGTCTGAAATACGCACGTCTTAAATTTGGCTCTCTGCCACCATAACTCCTCTGCCCATTGTCTCCTTTATCGCCTTTGCACTGGCACCATTTCCTCCACGATTTCTACACGTATGCACATTACAAGTGTGGTCGGTCTCATGGGGAGAGCGAAGGGAGCCTAGTCGTCCTGAAGAAGAGAATGCCTCCATCTCTGCAAATAAATTGAGCTTTCATTACCCCTGTAAGAGTTTCCCTCATGCAGCAGCGTATAGTATCATAGCTTGAATACAACGTTGAATGTACTATTGGAGCATTGAATGTATTGCTCCCGCATTGATGCATGTGCAAGGAATTGTGAGATATGGGTCGTTGAACCTCCATCTTGTATATGCGTTGATTCAGTAAGTTCAGTTTAACTTTGTTCGTTGGTCTAAGTGCACTGGTATTTGATGTATATGGTTGCACTTGTGTTGAAACTCGTGTTTATAGATGTGCTGGTTGATATTATATAGTTTTTTCCCTCCATATGATTTGGTGTTGGTTTCCTACTCAAGAATTTCACTACGCCCAAACTTTGCTTATTTCCTCTGATGTGAAATCTTGTGCTCTCTGTGAAATCTCTGTGAAACTTGTGACTTTAATGGCAATGTTGTAATTGTGGACTTGTCTCTTCCTCTTCTTGCAATTCTCTGCCTCGAAACCACTCGACAAAGGAACCATTCCTTCTCTTATAGCTAGTCCTCACGGATCTTGTGGCAATTCCTATAATTTCCACTTGATAAGTCGTGACTCATGAGTTTGAGTAGCAACCATTTCTACAATATCCTTGCATTATTGGCCAGGAAAAACATAGATTTCTTCAAGTTCTGCTATTGTAGCTAAATGTTCTACCCTCTTTCAAATTTTTCCAAAGTTTGAGTTCAAGTATTTTTTAGTTCTGAATATTTGAAGAAATGCCAACAAATGTAAGAAATGTAGTTCAAGTTTCGGTATTTCTCTAGTTGGAGTTCGAGTTCGGTGAATTAGTCGATGGCATTTCCATTCCACCGATTGCATGCTTGCTTGACTGAAATCTATAGTCCACTATTGAAAAGTACATCGGAAGGGCACTGTTACCTCTCAAACTAGCAAGGGTCCTAGGAGGGATTTGTGAAAATTTCATTATTAAAATCCTACTGCAACAACTGAAATTAATTCTTCTAATTGTTAATCAATTTTAACAATTTATTTGCTATGGCAAATATCGAATCAATCACAATGCAACCTTCACAAATAAAACCGCGGAAATAATAGCACTGGAAAATGATAAATACTAACACACACATGTCTGGACAAATATCCCCAGAAAAACTCAACTTGGGAAAACTGGTGCAGCAGCTGAGGGTTTTATATTATTAAACAACAGTGAAATCTGAGTACAATCTATGGATGCCCAACGGGCAATCCAAACCACAAGAAAATTTGGCCAAAAAATATTTAAGGGAATCAGCCTTCTTCCACAAGCATACCTGGCACAACTTTCCTTCAAAAACTCGTCCTCCTAAAACCCTTACGCTAGCCTCTACGCAATGCTTGCACAGGCCCTATGACGTCTAGCCCGAAACTGCCTCTAATGAAGTCGTTTTTCCTGTCTCTGCTGAGGAAATCATTTCTCCGACACTTTGTAACCTTTGCCCGGCCTCTGGAACTGAAAACAATTTTTCCTCCAACTAAATCGAGTTGCTTTTTTGAAGCAACTACGCAGTCCTCTATGTTTCCCCACTAGGAATAACTCGGCCTCTTGCTGCAATGTCTCCAAATCTAGAAAACTTCCTCTAGATCACTGTCTCTGCCCCTCGTTGACTCTGCTTTGACCTTGGCTCTCCGGCAACTACTGCTACTCTCTGGAAATCAAACTGCTAAAGTGTCTTCTCCAAGTGCTCATCGACTTCTTCTGATAATCCTCTGTTGGGACTCCAACAACCAAGATTAAATCTTAATCAAGGGCTAGGATCATCTTGAAGTCGATCCATGTGAGTATCTTGACTATTCTCACCTTGACTTAATTAATTATGATTAATTAAACAATTTTCCTAAATTTAGAGTTAGGAAACATTAAAAAATAGGTTAATAATCTAATTAAGTCATCTGTACATGGAAATTCCAGAAACAACTTTTGGGTTTTGGAGATCTCATGTATTCTAACCTCTCCACCAATTTTCATGGCTAGAACACATATGATGCTACAAAAAACAAACACTCCCTCTTAGCGAGGACTGTGTTCTAGTGTTGCACACCCTGCCACAACACTCTGTCTCTGTACCATCCCTTCCCACACAAACTTGATGTTTGGTTGCTGTTGCCCACCAACCATCGCACAACTCGATGTTGCATGCGTACCGCAACTCCTCTCGTTTGTTGCTTTTTACAACTCCAACAATCGCACGAGAGGCATCCGAAATACTAAATCAAATGTGTTCAATATGATGCATTTGTCTCCCGAGTCTCTAACTGCCAGCCCTTGCCGATCTGTAGGATACTGCAAGCCACCCTCCTATTCCACTTGGGGCTCCACCATTGTTTCTTCAGCTTTTCGCCTACTACTATTTTTAGTAGTTTTTCACGTCCTAAACTTCCGAAGCTGTTTTAAGGCCCTAAACGACATTTTTTGGGAAAACGGAGAGCAACATGGTCCATGGACCATGTTTCTCTTTCAAAATTTGTAGTCCTCGGATAGATTTTTCTAACAAGGTATGGTACGCGTCAAACGGAGATCATATGCCAAAGTTACGCCCCTGGGAAGTTAAAACACCAATTTACCCAAATGGGGCCCATAGTTTTGGCGCTTCATTTCCTAGGGTTAGGGTTTTGGCCGTTTAGGATTTCCCATTGTTTCTAAATAATAAATAGGCCCTCAAGCCTCATTGTAACTCAGTTCAGAGGCCTGTAGCCGCCACATCTCTTCTCAAAGATAGCTACCAGCGCCCTAGCTAGTTTTATTTCCATTACGTCTGTATAAATTTCATTTCTTGATATTAATGAAATGAAGTGTTATTTCCGCCGCATCTCCGTATTTATGGTTATATGTTTATTCGTTGCATTCCCGCACAACCGACCGTGTACGATACCGCTTTTTCTCGATCTTTTCGTGTCCCCAACGAGGTTTGGTATAAGGGAGCCAGGCCGATCCGGTGGAACCTTGCAAGATCGGCCTCGAACCTCGGAATACTGACGCCCATGGGGGACGAAAAGAAAGATGAGGGAGCAGGAGATCCTATCAAAATATTGCTCTCGAGAGGCCTGAAAACAAAGGAACGCGAAGATGGATAACTTTGCTCGATCCTTCAATGCCTACCCAACGTCTCCAAGATTCAGACCAAGAAAAACCGGAGGCGCGACCTTAAGGTACAAGTAAATTTTGACATTCCCATATTTGAGGGTCAAATAGACGCAGATGCCGTAGATAGATGGTTGAATCTATTAGAAGGATATTTCTCTGTTCATGACTTTTCAGACCGGGAGAAGATTATTTTTGCACTCCTCAAAGCTACCCCCATGTTAAGGACTGGTGGGAAACCTACTGTGAGAACAAGGACCA
Organism: Pinus albicaulis; assembly: GCA_034641835.2. Taxonomy (NCBI): domain Eukaryota; kingdom Viridiplantae; phylum Streptophyta; class Pinopsida; order Pinales; family Pinaceae; genus Pinus; species Pinus albicaulis. Next base: position 201,496,849 of record CM076569.1, read on the forward strand.
GACAGAACCCTCTCTGTTCTCGGCCGTACCAACTTGGAATTCTTTCCGAGACGCCGTCAAGGAACAGTACTATCCCGTGGGGAGCTATGAGGACAAGTACATACAATGGACCACGCTGCGACAACAAAGGGATCAAAATGTGCATGAGCTGACGAATCTGTTCCATACCCTGCGCACAAAGTTGGGTATCAAATATTCAGAGAAACATTTGGTGCTTAAGTATCGCAGCTGTCTGCACAGATACATTCAAGAGGAAATGGAGTTCCTCGACATCTCCTTGCTTGGTACGGCATACCGGTATGCTGCCAAGATTGAGCAAAAATTCAAGCAGAAGAAGCGAGACTTTGGATCTGCGAATCAAAAGCAAGGGAAAGGTGCTTCCAAACCGCAGAACAAAAGACAGAGCCAAGGCATGGCGGCTAAAGACAACTCATCGAAGCCACAAGAAAAGAACAACACCGCAAAGCCAAAGAAGGACACGGGAAAGTGGTGTGAGTTCCATAAGAGCTCCACTCACAACACAAGTGAGTGTCGGGCCAAGCAGTCGCTAGTGGCCGAGATGAGGGCTTCTGAGTCAGATGCATGCTCTGACTCCGAATCAGAACCTGAAAAGGGGAATGAAAAAGGGAAACAGATTATTGATGCGGAGCCCAACGCCACCGTTGCCACTACAAAGGTCCAGAAGGAGGAACCGGAAGATCCAGAGGAGGAGGAACGTCTCTTCCACTCCCAGATGTGGGTAAAGGGCTCCCCTGTACAGTTCATTGTCGACACGGGGAGCCAAAAGAACCTCATTTCAGCAGACGCCGTGAAGCGGTTGGGCTTGCCGACCACAGCTCACCCACATCCATACACCATCGGGTGGCTTCACCAAGGACGAGATCTCCGCGTCAGCCGACAGTGTCGCCTTCCCTATAGCATAAAGCCCTTCACGGATGAGGTATTATGTGACGTTGCTCCTATTGATGTTTCTGATGTATTATTAGGACAACCATACTTGTGGAAGCGTCATGCTGTGTATGAGTCTCGGCCTCGTGCTGTTATTGTTACTTTTGGAAATAAGTTGTACAGGATACCAGAGGTACCACCTCCTGCCGCTATCTCTTTGGTTACTGCAAAACAATGCAGTAAGCTCATTTCCCAAACCAGGAAATTCGTTTTCCTGATGATCCGCCCCCAGGGCAAGAAGAAGACCGTGGCCACGACCTCCAGACAGGGCCCCTCTGCACGACAACAACAAATGGATAAGGTCGTGGAGGAGTACGGGGACATCTTCACCTCACCCACAGGGGTTCCTCTGCACTGCCAGGTCAAGCACCCGATTGATCCGACCCCAGGTGCGCCACTACCCAATGGACCGATCTATCGACGCTCTGTTCTGGAAAATGATGAAATCAAGAGGCAGATTCAGGAGCTGTTGCAGAAAGGTCACATCAGACCAAGTTCATCGCCCTGTGGGAGCCCGATCGTGTTGGTACAAAAGAAGGATGGGACGTGGAGACTCTGTATTGACTATCGGGCGCTGAACAAGATCACTGTCCGGAATAGGTACCCAATCCCATGGATTGATGACCTTCTGGACCAACTCAAAGGTGCAATATATTTCAGCAAGATCGACCTGAAGTCTGGGTATCACCAGGTACCAATTGAACCCTCCGATGTGTGGAAGACTGCCTTCAAAGCCAAGGAAGGCCTTTTCGAATGGCTGGTCATGCCTTTCGGGTTGACGAATGCTCCCGCCACTTTCATGAGGATGATGGATGACATCTTGCAGCCATTCACCAACTCATTTGTAGTGGTTTACTTGGATTAAATTCTGATCTTCAGCCAAACTTGGGAAGAGCACCTTCACCGCATCCCACAAGTCCTCCAAACACTGCAGAAACACAAGTTGTGTGCCAATTTGGAGAAGTGCACTTTTGGCATGACCCAAGTTCAATATCTGGGATACATTATTGATGAAAGGGGGGTGCATGTGGATCCAGCCAAGATCCAAGTCATTCGGGATTGGCCAGCCCCAACCACTATAACAGAGCTTTGCAGCTTTCTGGGTCTTGCTAATTTCTACCAGAGGTTCGTGTTGGGATTCTCTCATATCACTTGGCCCTTGAGTCAAGTCACCAAGGGAGGAGCGAGAGAAAATTTTTTTTGGTCGGAACCTCAACAGAAGGCGTTCACAGAACTGAAAAATCGCCTCTGTTCTGCCCCAGTGCTCACTTTACCAGACTTGCAACAGCCATTTGAGATTGAGACAGATGCCTCTGACTATGCTATTGGGGCAGTTCTTACTCAACAGGGACATCCAGTGGCATATCACAGTGAGACATTGTCTGACACAGTTCGCAAGTATCCCACTTATGACAAAGAAATGTATTCCATTGTGCAAGCTTGTAGACAATGGAAGCATTACATTTTGGGGAAGGAAACAATCATCCACATAGACCACAGGCCCCTGCAGTTCATACAGACACAAGGGAAGTTGCAGAATGATCGCCATCAGAAGTGGTCTACATATCTGAAACAGTTTCATTTGAACATCAAGTATAAGAAGGGTAGCACCAATCATGTTGCAGACTGCCTCAGCCGACCACCGATCGTGGCGCTCACCACTGTGCTCAACTCTTGTGGGCATGAGACTTCTGATTGGTCGCTTCTCTATGAGAGTGACCCAGAATTTGGCCACACTTACAAGGCACTCTTGGGGGGTACGCAAGTTCCAAATTTTCACCTCCAAGATGCACTTTTATGTCACCTGGGACACCTTTGTGTTCCTTCAAGCAAGCGTGCCAAGATGATATGGGAAGCACACTACAGTCGAGTCGCTGGGCATTTCGGGGTCGAGAAAACAGTAGCAATACTACAGAACTATTTCTATTGGCCGAACCTTCGAAAGGATGTCGAGAAGCACATCAGATCCTGCACTGCTTGTGCCATTGCCAAACCGACCATCAAGAAGCAAGGCCTATATACTCCACTACCTACCCCTAGTCGACCGTGGGAATCCATCTCCATAGATTACATGTCGGGCCTGCCTTCTACTAAGAATGGAAATGACTGTGTTTTCGTGGTCGTTGACAGATTCTCGAAGATGGCCATCATGGCGGCCTGTAAGAAGAATATCACAGCAGAAGCCATTGCTAAACTCTTCTTTGAACGAGTGTGGGTGCACTTTGGGATCCCACAGTCTATCATATCAGATCGAGATAGCAGGTTCCTCAGCACATTTTGGTCCAGCCTCTGGTCAATGTTGGACACAAAGCTCACCAAGTCCACATCTTTCCATCCCCAAACAGATGGCCAAACAGAGGTCGTCAACAGAATGATTGTACACATTCTACGCATGTACAACTCAAAGCATCCACGCACATGGGACGAGAGCCTCCCCTATGTACAACACAGTTATAACCGGGCTCTCCACAGTTCAATTGGCCATAGCCCCTTTCAGGTGGGCTTGGGATTCCAAACACTATGTCCCATTGACATAGCCATGCCGTTTGCAGCTGCTCAGGCCGATTCAGCTCATGTCCAGTCTGAAGTTGACAAAGCAAGTAGCTTCATCGAGCGCATTCAACACATCCGCCAACATGTTCATGATATATTGGACAGAGCCAATGCGAAGTACAAGCAGCGCCATGATCAACACCGGGTGCCACACAACTTCCAGGTGGGCGACAAAGTATGGCTGCATTTGCAGAAGGAGCGCCTCACTGGACCTCACCACAAGCTTCGCCCGCTCCGATACGGGTCGTACACCATCACCAAGGCCGTAGGGAACAATGCTTTCGAGCTTAGTATTCCACCATTCCTTGGTCTGCACCCAGTCTTCAATGTGGATCGCCTTCGTCCTTACTTCCCACCTCTACTGGACACTTCGGACATTGCAGAACAACTCACACCAACAGAGTTAAACCCAGACTGCATGGAACAGGCCACCACAGATTGTATCATGGACATGCAAATTAAGAACACTCGCCAACAAAGGATCCAACTGTATCGGGTTGTCAAAGCTGGCCAACTCCTGCACCAAGGAAAGTGGTTCACCAGGGACCAAGTTCAGCAGAAATTTCCTCATCTCATGGAGGAACTTAACGCAATGGGGACCATTGCTTCCTAAGGGGGGAGGAATGATCCAGGTGGATATTGGTGATCACCTGCCTATTCCACTTGGGGCTCCACCATTGTCTCTTTCAGTTTTTCAGTTTCGGCACAGTTTACTATTTTTAGCAATTTTTTGGGTCCTGAACTTCCGGAGCCGTTTTGAGGCCCTAAACGATGTTTTTTGGGAAAATGGAGAGCAACATTGGTCCCGGTCCATGGACCAATGTTGCTCGTTCCAAATTTGTAGTCCTCGGATAGATCTTTCTAACGAGGTATGGTACGCGTCAAACGGAGATCGTATGCCAAAGTTACGCCCCTGGGAAGTTGAAACACCAATTTACCCAAACGGGGCCCATAGTTTTGGCGCTTCATCTCCTAGGGTTAGGGTTTTGGCCGTTTAGGATTTCCCATTGTTTATAAATAATAAATAGGCCCTCGAGCCTCATTGTAACTCAGTTCAGAGGCCTGTAGCCACCACATCTCTTCTCAGAGATAGCTACCAGCGCCCTAGCTAGTTTTATTTCCATTCTGTCTGTAAGCAAATTTCAGTGCTTTGATATTAATGAAATGAAGTGTTATTTCCGCTGCATCTCTGTATTTATGGTTATATGTTTATTCTGTTGCGTTCCTGCATAAATCTGGATCATTTGCACTGTCATTGAAGAATCTGCGCTGCTGCGGACTCTGCACTATGCCGCCTACACTGCTGGCAACTCTGCATTGCGCTCCCCAACACGTGACTATTATTAGTCTGCAACTGTCACTCTGATATCTGACTGCATCTCCTAACACCGATCCATCTTGCTACAGAATACCACAGCCAGATAATGATCCATGAGGTGGACTCCATAGTGGACCCTGCCCAAGTCTGTAGCTCTCTAGGGCTACAACTCCAAGTCACCTCACCTCACTCCTGGAGGTATGGTTGCCAACATTGCAAAGTCGTCCTCCAACCTGGAGGACAGCTTGTCAATCTCACCTGATGCTCCTTGCTTCTCCTACTTGTCCTTCTTCCTGAGAGGACACTGCATGTTGTAGTGACCGAGCTCATCACATATGAAGCACTTGACCTTTGGTAGGTCCTTCTTCTCCTTTCTCTGCTCCCCCTACCCATGACTGGAACCCTTCGATGGTAGGGCCACATTCTCCTCTTCCTTCACCCCCTTCGATCTGCTGCTACTTCTGCCACTGATGGAGCTCTTTAACAGAGCCCGCCTGAACTCCTCTTGCTACAAATCAGCCCACATCCTGTCCCATCTTGGCAAAGTGTCTCTGCCCAATATACTCTGGACGAATACTTGCCAATCCTCTGAGGCACTATTTAAATCCAATCACACTAGCTCTGATGGTTGAGGCGCTGCCCCAACACCTGCAAGATGATCTCGAACTTCCTAAATTCTGGTAAGGAAGGGATCTATGCCTTCTCCCTTTTGCATCCTTATGCATCTCAGCTTTTCTTCCGAGAACATCTTTCGTTGCTCAGAAGTACCTTGATATAGCATGGAGAGAGCATCCCAAATCTCTTTGGTTGTACCCTTGCCTGCCACATGTGAGACTATATGATCTCGGACTCTATTATCACCTCAGCTTATTTTAATATGTTTTCACCTCAGCTTCGTCGTTATCACTGGCCTCGCTTCGTTTTTTGACATTCTCGCTATTCCTGTGCTTATATTGCGCTGGCCTCGTCATCAACTCCTTATCCTTACAATCGCCATTTTCGCCCAATCCTAGACACTATGCCTAACAAGTTCATTCCTTATGATCTCAGGAAAGATCTGGCTAAAGTAGTTCCTGGATTGAGACCTTGGGAGGTTATAAGTCTTGAACAAACTATGGACCTGATAACATATAATGGGAAATTTTGACTCTTCAGTTGAAATGAAAAACAGGGTGAATCTAAACAACATTTTAACTAATATTACCAATAATCCAGGACAACTTGCATGGAAGACATTCTAAGGGCAATGGAGATCCTCTTCGCAGCATGCGGCTAACTTTAAAAGTTGAAGGATTTCAATAAAAATGCAAAGGAGGACAAAGGGAATCATGCCAGCAATCTGTCTACGTGGGCTAAAATTTATGTATAGCAAGTGTTGAAGTTTGCAGCGTTAATCTAAAACGTGTAAACTGTGTCAAATGAATTTTTATTTTTGCAAGTTTGCTTAGCCTATGAAGGTAGTGTTGCCAAGTTCAGACTATTGTAATTACTATCTTCCATTGAAGGATATAGGTGGAGTTCTGAGCATATGTTTGAAGATCATGCCAACACCCAAGTTCAAAGGAGAATGCACTAACCAGGGTTTAAAATGCAGCGTTAATGATCTGTGCAAGAGCTGGAATGCTATAAGGGGCTAAATAAAAATGCCAGTGCAAAGGTCATTCATGAATAGAACGCAGAGTACAAATTTGAGCGCCATGATGATATGCTCAGCTCATGAAGGGTTACATTAAAATTAAATTACCAAGGAGCTGGCAGCGTTTTGAATTGCAAACAAAAACAGGAAATATATTGTGATTGTGTTTGTTGTTTTCAGGCAAACTTGCAACCTACAGAAACTTGGCATATCAAATCAAGCTGTATGTTATTGGGCTCAAAGAAGGCAAAGGATTAGCATGAAGATAACTCCAGATTCAATGAATACAGTTGACAGATATTGACTCCACAAAATCATCAACAGATCCAGATATTTTGGCAACCACGTGGCAGTCAAACCCAATTTTGGAGCACTCAAATAGATGATAATTATATTTGAAGATCACATTGAATCCTCCCAGATTTTATGTATATCAAATTAATATACCTAGCAACAGATCGAGATCACTTGGGAGTTTTGCAATCATTCCAGAATTGGCAGCATGCTTTGTTTTAGAAAGGATTCGTTATTTCATTGTTTGTATTTAGATTTCATTTCTGTTTTAGATAGGTTCTTATTCCTAGAAATGAGCAGTGGCCAAGGATGGTATTGTTTCATATATTTCATATTTTGCAATAGAAAAGAAAGAGGTTGGATGCTAGAAGGTCCATTGGAGCCATTGCACTTGTCCATTTTGCAATAATACAGAGAGTTTGCAGCCACTTCTCTGAGATTCATGTGCCGTTGGTCAGTAGCATTATGTTCTCCTGTTATTCCATTGTTCTTTTCATGTTAATCTCTTAGTTTTGAAGTATAATTCATCATTTAAATGCTCTGTTTCTTATAAGATTATCATTTATACGTTTTTGTCTTCCATAACCAGTAAATTCATTATAGCAAAATGCTCACTGCATTCTTTCATTCTGAAATTTTCATCACTTCACTACTACAACTTAAACCTTTGTGTTGTTGACTGCATCTACCTTGCCTCATTGAGTGACTGCGGCTGATCTTATCATTTCTTTGGCCTAGTTTCCCAAACTCATCATTATTTTCAACAAAAATTATTTCAAAAAACCCTACTGCACTCCATAGCTAGCCTAAAATCCTGAGTACTTTCAACCATTTTTGGTTGACATAAGAAAGAGCCCTCTCTGATCTGGCAGGGCTAGTTGCCAGAGCAAAATATTGGTTTGTAGTTACCTTTGTTGGTCTCCTTCTCAACCTTCGGAGATCCGGTGGAGTGATAACATCTTGGCGACCATACTGGGGATGAACGGTTTCATATTCCACAGGAAAAATCTTTAAAGATATAGATCTGATTGTTGATGGTGGACAGCATTCAGACACATGAAGCTTGAAACATTCACTTGGCAACTCTGATCTTATGACAATCTGATTTAAAGACTCCACTGACAGCAGGATCCAGAAATCAAGATGAATTCAAGCACAGGACGGAGGTATGCTCCCATGAACCGAGATCATACACCAAGTTTTCCGAATCATGTACCTTGGGTTGATTGGATGACATATCTTCCGAAGTTCAAAGATGTGAAAGGTATTGATGCCGCTCTTCATCTGGTGAGATTTCACATACGTGTGCGTAGATTAAAGATTGATTTTCCTGAAGACTGCTTGATGAAGATATTCATGGCCACTCTGGAAGGTGAAGCCCGATCTTGGTATGAAAGTTTGCCGCTTGCTTGTATATACAATTTAAAGGATTTTCATTCAGTGTTCTTTGAAAAGTATAAAGAGTCTTATCTTTCCTTAATATTAGTTCAAGACTGCTGTAGACATTTTGATTGCTTCATTGAAAATCTTGAGAATGTGTATGGAGATGATGAGTTTTTGGATGAAGAGATTTTGGATGCGTTGTATGACAACCCTTTTCATCAGCACAAAGAAAAGATGGAGGATACTTATGAAGATGCCCAAGAAGACTTTCAGCAGCTTGAGGATTCTCTTATAGCTAAAGATTATGATGAAGAGAAGCAGGTTCTTCCGGATCAGGTTTCAGATTGTGATAAAGAACAGCATGTTGTTCTTGATCCTATGGATGTGCATTCGATTACTGAGGTTGCCCCAACTGGAGAAGACAAGGTCATTCAAGCAAGTGTTCTCATCTCATCAGATCAAAGTCTTCAGGAGGAGGTAATCCAGTCCCTTTCTGAAAAGCAAGATGACATTTCTGTTCAAGTGAAAGATCTTCTTTGGATGACTCTGTGATAAATGATAGAAATGTCATTGTTAACGAGTTTCGAAGGCAATCTGAAATTTTCCCTGTTTCGAAAGATAAGTGTGATAAGAAAAATGATAATCTGGCTGCCATGATATTCAAGGATGATCTTGAATTGGGAAACAATGAACAAGAGCAACCAGCAATCAAAGAAGGGAAAACAGTGGAAGATCAGGATCCTTTTGCTGGTCTGCTGCAGTCACCAGATCTGGTAGATCTTCTTGTCTTGGATCATAATTTTCAGTTTCAGTTGTATGTTGAGTTGCCAATCTTCAAATTTGTTTGTAGATAGTATAAGCACAGGACAATCAGGTATTCAGCTGCTTGATTGGCTTTATTGGCATTTTTCTTTCACTTGATTCAGCAATTATGCAGTAATTAGAGTAAGTAGGTGGGTGTGATGAATAAGCTCACAGGAATGAGCAGCTTTCCAGTTGGTGTTCAGTTCTTTTCAGCAGTGCAGTTTGATTTGGTCTTCAGCAGTATGTATGTTTCTTTCAGTTTTCAGTTGGTTCAGATGTAGTTTTCAATTTGGATTCCATGGCCCAATGACAAGCACTGATCTGCAATTCAGAGATACTGCGGTTATAGACACCTCCTCCGGAGCTGCCTTCCCCAGATGGAGCAGATGTTAGCGCTTGGATTTCCGTCCCGCCCACCTCGCCTTCTTTTACAATGTTTTCACCTTAGCTCCGCCATTATCACTGGCCTCACTTCGTTTTTTGACATTCTCGCTATTCCCGCGCTTATATTGCGTTGGCCTCGTCATTGACACCTTATCCTTACAATCGCCATTTTTGCCCAATCCTAGACACTGTGCCTAACAAGTTCATTCCTTATGATCTCAAGAAAGATCTGCCTAAAGTAGTTCCTGGATTGAGACCTTGGGAGGTTATAAGTCTTGAACAAACTATGGACCTGATAACATATAATGGGAAATTTTGAGTCTTCAGTTGAAATGAAAAACAGGGTGAATCTAAACAACATTTTAACTAATATTACCAATAATACGGGACAACTTGCATGGAAGACATTCTAAGGGCAATGGAGATCCTCTTCGCAGCATGCGTCTAACTTTAAAAGTTGAAGGACTTCAATAAAAATGCAAAGGAGGACAAAGGGAATCATGCCAACAATCTGTCTAAGTGGGCTCAAACTTATGTATACCAAGTGTTGAAGTTTGCCAGCGTTAATCTAAAACGTGTAAACTGTGTCAAATGAATTTTTATTTTTGCAAGTTTGCTTAGCCTATGAAGGTAGTGTTGCCAAGTTCAGAGTATTGTAATTACTATCTTCCATTGAAGGATGTAGGTGGAGTTCTGAGCATATGTTTGAAGATCATGCCAATGCCCAAGTTCAAAGGGGAATGCACTAACCAGGTTTTAAAATGCAGCGTTAGTGATCTGTGCAAGAGCTAGAATGCTATAAGGGGCTAAATAAAAATGCCAGTGCGAAGGTCATTCATGATTAAAACGCAAAGTACAAATTTGAGCGCCATGATGATATGCTCATCTCATGAACGGTTACATTAAAATTAAATTACCAAGGAGTTGGCAGCGTTTTGAATTGCAAACAAAAACAAGAAATATATTGTGATTGTATTTGTTGTTTTCAGGCAAACTTGCAACCTACAGAAACTTGGCATATCAAATCAAGCTGTGTGGTATTGGGCTCGAAAAGGCAGAGGATTAGCATGAAGATAACTCTAGATTCAATGAATACAGTTGACAGATACTGACTCCACAAAATCATCAGCAGATCCAGATATTTTGGCAACCACGTAGCAGTCAAACCCAATTTTGGAGCACTCAAATAGATGATAATTATATTTGAAGATCACATTGAATCCTCCCAAATTTTATGTATATCAAATTAGTATACCTAGCAGTAGATCGAGATCACTTGGGGGTTTTGCAATCATCTGGAATTGGCAGCATGCTTTGTTTTAGAAAGGATTTGTTATTTTATTGTTTGTATTTAGATTTCATTGTTGTTTTAGATAGGTTCTTCTTCCTGGAAATGAGCAGTGGCCAAGGATGGTATTGTTTTATATATTTCATATTTTGTAGTAGAGAAGAAAGAGGTTGGATGGTAGAAGGTCCATTGGAGCCATTGTACTTGTCCATTTTGCAATAATAATACAGAGACAATTTGCAGCCATTTCTCTGAGATTCATGTGCCGTTGGTCAGTAGCATTGTGTTCTCCTGTTATTCCATTGTTCTTTTCATGTTAATCTCTTAGTTTTGAAGCAGAATTCATCATTTAAATGCTCTGTTTCTTATAATATTATCACTTATATGTTTTTGTCTTTCATAACCAGTGAATTCATTATAGCAAAATGCTCAGTGTGTTCCTTCATTCTGAAATTTTCATCACTTCACTACTACAACTTAAACCTTTGCGTTGTTGACTGCATCTACCTTGCCTCATTGAGTGACTCTGGCTGATCTTATCATTTCTTTGGCCTAGTTTCCCAAACTCATCATTATTTTCAACAAAAATTATTTCAAAAAACCCTACTGCACTCCATAGCTAGCCTAAAATCCTGAGTACTTTCAACCATTTTTGGTTGACATATGAGAGAGCCGCCCTCTCTGATCTGGCAGGGCTAGTTGCCAGATCAAAAGATTGGTCTGTGGTTACCTTTGCTGGTCTCCTTCCTGTATTCTTTTTGTTGATCAGCTTCCAAGGTAACTACCACCACATTATCTATGTAGACTTTTAGGCCATAATGATCCAAAAGGAAGAACATCCTAGCCTTCCGGATGACATAGTTGGAAGCTCCATCCAACCTATCTTGATCTCTAAGCCCTGTTGTGGCCATCTTTGATCAAGTCAAAAACTCCCTCTTTCTCTGTACTCGGTTATTGCTCTGCTACTCGCATTCCCTTATGGAATGCGCAGATTTGCTAGTCGCTACTGCCAATCTGCCTGGAAAAAATCAAACTTCTAAGACTTGAAGTTCCCTGAGAGAAATTTTCCCTCTATTGTGTGATTTTCTTCTCCACCCGACATTGGTCATGCTGCTGCAAAGACCCTCTGCGTCCAACCAAGGAATCTGCTCAACGAAACTCTGAGCTGCAGCTGCTCCCTCTCAATGTTGGAATCACTATTCCAAGCAACTCGACTTTTCCGCAACCCTGCAGCTGAAAATCAAATTCCTGCCCCCAGTAATTCGGCCTGTCTGTCTGAGCACTGCACTGCCTCTAAGAATTTCGGCCTGCTACTCCCTCTAAGTAGTGAATTTTTTTTCCTTCGTTTCTGAGCTTCTCGGTTGATCAACCACACTTTGATATGCTAATTTTTCATAGAGCTATATTGATCTTTGCTTTGATAGTTTCATTTCATAATTAACACATTAAGCTCACCCCATAGCATCATAACATTATTCACATTTATATCATTATTCATCAACATATGCAACTATGTAGAAAGAACAATAACATCATCATCAATGGAGTGGAACATAAAGGAACATAGGAAGAAATGCATGCACACATAGAGACACCAGGATTGGTCGGAGACCAGGGTAAAACCTTTGCAAATTCTTCTTATAGTAGATTGTCATGAAATGATTCAGCAAAAGAGAGTACAATGATCCATATCTTCACAACAACTAGAATATCCATGAAATGCATATAAACATCAAAACTCTGATTTTGATGACTACAATATATTGTCACTGCCTATAGCATATTGTTGAACATTGTTGTCATTGAGCAGAAACTTCTAAGTACTGTAGTTTCATCTCTGATGCCCTAGCCGCTACCATAACACTTTGTGCTTGCGGCTATGGGTCTATAGCCGCTACCATAACACTTTGTGCCTGCGGCTATGGGTGAGCGCAACCCGATCTGCCTTCTGAGTCACTAGCCGCTACCATAACACTTTGTGCTTGCGGCTATGGGTCCCTAGCTGCTACCATAACATTCTGTGCCTGTGGCTATGGGTGAGCACAACCCGATCTACTTCTGAGGCCCTAGCCGCTACCATAACACTTTGTGCCTGTAGCTATGGGTCTCGAGCCGCTACCATAACACTATGTGCTTGCGTCTATGGCCGAAAAAGCTCTGTAGCAATCCTACGGCTAAGATCCAAAAAACCCTAAATCATAGCGAGCCTCACGCCTGTGATTTCGGACCTTGCGCGAACTCCTTCCGTCAAACCTGTACGAGCCAAGACAAAATAGAAGAGAAGAAGGGAGCTTGATCAATGTGTCCAACTGAGCTTGAGGTCTCTTCTATTTATAGGTTTCATGAGGGTCCACTTGATGTTGAGGTCGACCTGACCATTGGTATATGTGCATAGGGTCGACCTAATCCAATATACATGAGTGGGTACATAAATTCAAAAACCAACTTCTGCTTATCCAAACGAGGTGATCTTGAGGTCGGTCCTCTCGAAAAGAGGAATCCCATGCAATTATCATCTTTGTCATATGAGTTGTCCAAGGTGGAATTTGACCGCAATTGCTTAAATTTAACACTCCCTCTCAACTAGGGAGAATTCCACTTGCCAATATCTAACCATCGATCAATATGACATACGTCCCATCTCAAGTATCTCATCATCCTAAATCATCGATGTACATCTCTTGCTAGTTCTTGCTTACTTGATTGTTCTTGCTCATCTGTTGAATATTCTCGAATCTAGAAGAAGAAGAATTTGCTACGGGAGGGGAGCTTAAGCTACCACCCTCTATTCATCGGGCTACAACCCGGAAGCTTTGCCAGCAGTATACTACCCAGAATTTATGCCTACGGACTACTACCCGGAATCTTTGTCAGCGAGCTACTACCCAGAATATCAGTCGACGGGCTACTACCCGGAATATCTATCAATGGGCTACTACCTGGAAATATGTCATTAGGCTACTACCTGGAAACGCCATCGGGCTACCACCCGGAAATATCGGTGGGTAGTCAAATCTACAACCCGCGCCATCATCGAAGATCATATCATCACGGAGCACAACTCAACCCGAAATCACATCGGGGAGCTACTACTCATCCCAGAATCTCATGGGGGAGCTACTACTCATCTCGAAATCTCATGGGGGAGCTACTACTACGACCCCATATCGAGCAATAGGTGACATAGGGGAGCTACTAACCAACCCATCCTATTGCCTACTAATCTTCCCAGCAATGCCCCTGAATAGTCATGTGGTAGAACACCTATATCATAATCTAGCTTGGACGAGATACCCAACTTACCAAGAGGTAAGAATCACACGCCTCAAAGCCTCCTCCTCCATTGTCCAGACAGAGGAGAATAATGCCAACAAGCCCAATCTTGTGGGGATGATGCCAGTTGGGGTGTACTTTGCAACGACCAAGATAGGGTGAGCTACTACTCCAACCCTATAGGTAACAGATAGGTATAACGCCCTATTGTCCAGAGTTTCCTCAACCCCAAGAGCCCTTTGTCTCAATTCCTCACCCTAGGAGCTCAAACAGGGGGGAAGAGTATGGCTCTGTGTCATAGATCAGCGCTACTCTCATCATACTTATATCATCGTACTTGTAATAGGTAATCATTATGTATCAATAGCAGTTGTATCCTGTTGATAAAGGACATCAACTCAAATATCATGTTAGAACATAAATAATCATATAAATCACAAAAGGAATCATCCTCCCTCTCAAGGAGGTGCCAACCACAAGCCAAAGCTTGTCTCGTACAACTGCATTGTCTCAATATATGAGAGTATCTCGATCCCAACTATATATATACGGGATTCTCTGCTTCTCTATGTCACCGCAATGTATCCATGTCATACTCAGAACTTTCTCAAACATCTCTTCAAACGCTTCTTCATCCTGCTTCATAGTTAGCCATGCTAGCAACATCATAATCAACCTCGGTCGTGCTACAGACTTCTCATCATGGAAGATCTCATACTCAGGCAGCACTCAGATGTGCTCATCTCATCAATAATCAACATCAGCATATCCATATAGTCATATATCATAGGAGGAATATTACAAACCAAGAATAGATCATCTCATGCAAACATTTCAAAGGGTTCTCGGTGGCAACTCAATGTGAATGAAGCGACTCAATCATGAATCGACTCGGGTTCTATGCACATCATTGTATAAATACGGATGGATGTTCTAAACGGAACATCAATGCTTCAATCAACTATCGGTTGCCATGTCAGGTTCAACAACATGTTGAACTTCAAATCGGAGTGTCCAAAGATTTGTATTTCCACTTTCTAATACTTCTTCAATAGATTATCTTTTCCCAACTTCAAAAATTGATTCATCGTGCCATGATACATCATTTCGAACTTTAGAAGCCATCTCCCTGTAACTTATATCATCGGAGGCTCTTTACCTGACAATAGTAGATCGTCAATATATAAAAACCAAAATCAAAATCAAATTCATACCTTGGAACACTTCTGAAGAAAAAGGCTTGGATCAATACAACATCCTGGCTTCATCAGATAACTATCAATGCGGACATATATGGATCGGGGGACCTTGCTTCATGCGATGCTCACTGCAACCATAACACTTAACCAAACCATCATGCCCAGCCTTTCATAAATCATTATTATGCAATCAAATCAACTAAATCAACTCATCAAAGTTTAGAAGCCAAATCAATACTAATATCAAAAGTCATAAATATCTCATTGTCGGTTCAATGGACCAGGTGACAGGTAAAGCTTTCATCAAGTCATGACATCATCTATTATCATGCCAACAGGTTATCATCAACCACTTAATATCAATCCAAAATTTCATCAAGTCATTCCCATTATCATAATACAAGTCACTATACTCATATATCATTGGCGTCAAGTTAAATCATTAGACATCAGGTCAAATCCAAATTTGCTATCATGGTAAGATCTATAGTCCTAGACATATCTCAACCATTGAGTCAAAGGTCTAAGTCATCATCATACATCATATAGCTCATCTTCAATCAGCCAAATCATGTCAAATTCCTATAAACATAATGACATATCTATATGTATGTCGTGGTCACTTGCAAACACAAGTTCAGTCTTCATGTTCATATTATAGCAAACATTAAAACTTCCCTGTTCTCAGATCTTTCAGCTACACATCTATAGAACTGACATCCTCCAATTGAACATTTGTTTTCATGTAAAAAACTTCAATTTTGTGTCTATCAAGCATAGTCGCACCTATGGGCCTTCCTTTGTGCGAGTGAGGCTTAGACCTCTCTTGTAGATCAACAATGTCAGATAACCATAAATCATACTTCAATAGAACATATAATTTCATCTTCATTCATGTCATCAACCTGTCTTTACTAGAGTCATGCAACAACAGATCTGTTAGATCATAAAATCGAACATATATCCTATCATGGTCATAACATGCTCACGTCAACTACTATATCATCACATCATGACAACAACCTTTCATCAAGTGTTAGATTCCCATGATAGGGGCGGCGGACAGATGAGACATCACTTGAAGGATCATGAACACAATAGCACTTTTGTCAAGTCAATCCATCAAGTTAGGGCATTCAGTTTTACTAATCACATCATAAACATAACCACGGTTAATAAGAGATCTAGAGTATCAATCTCGTAGTTCTATCATGGTTACCATGCTTTTCATGATCAATAGCTTCAAGCCAGGTCATTCAATAAGACTTTACCAAAACAACGAGTGTCAACATACTTATCACAAGCATTGTCAATACCATATCGATGAGGTAACCTTCTATAAGAGATCCAACATGTCTTATGCATATCAAGTGTCAAGAGTATCATTTACTAGAGTCAAGGTGCTAACCTTCTTCACAAAATCAGGATCTCCAAAAACAATAGATGTTAGCCAAACATCAAATTATGCCACCATATCCAAGATCAACAATAAGTAGCCTCACAGAATCAAGAAGATCATCATGATCAAAATATTCAATCCCAGGTGCACCATTTCATCATAAATCCAAATCACTTTCATATGCATGCATGAGCCATTTGCGAAGGAGACATTCTCAACATACCAGAGGGCTTAACTAGCCATCCAATTTTATAGCTGAAACATAACATTAAAACAATATACCATGCATACCTTGTAGTATTCAAATACGTGTGCACGTTCACATAGGCAACTTGTACTGTTTGTCACCTTTTCATCAAGTGCCTCTTTACCTTTTCCAGATCTAGCTTTTCTTTCATGCATCTCAAATAATCCTCAAGAAGGATCCACTTATCACATCTCATCAAGGATGTTAGATACATCCATTTACTTCAAATATACATGTAGGAAGTATAAGCAGTGATCAAAATAATAATTATAATAATTAGATCCACAAGTCTAAACAAGAGGAAGGAAACAAAGAAACATCAAGAGTCAAGGAGTAATCATCTTCAATGAGAGGTGATCCTCTCCCTCTTGAACTAGCCTTCAAGAGCCATCACTATCCATAGTCCACATAAGAATGTTGCCTTCAATCAACTTTATCAACAACTAGGTCATCTAGGGCTTCATCAAATCAATCCCAAGTGCTTGAGTATTTTCACATAGATCATGCTAGGGTTTCATACATCAAATCTCAAGGCTTTTCCATAAACCAAGGTTTCTCTCAAACCCTATCCATCAAATCCTTATGCACTAGCTACCTAGGGTTTTCTTCATACCCTAGAATTCTTTTAGGTCTATACCATCCTCTTCTTGCTTCCATCAAAAGTGTCTCCATGGGGTGATCTTCATGGCTTTTCTTCAGCCCAACTTTGATACCATCTTAATTTTTCATAGAGCTATATTGGTCTTTGCTTTGATAGTTGCATTTCATTATTAATACAATAAGTTCACCCCATAGCATCATAACATTATTCAGATTTATATCATTATTCATCAACATATGCAACTATGTAGAAAGAACAATAACATCATCATTAATGTAGCGGAACATAAAGGAACATAGGAAGAAAAGCATGCACACATAGAGACACCAGGAATGGTCGGAGACCAGGGCAAAACCCACTATGGGGAAAACCCCCTTGCAAATTCTTGTTCTAGTAGATTGTCATCAAATGATTCAGCAAAAGAGAGTACAATGATCCATATGTTCACAACAACTAGAATATCCATGAAATGCATCTAAACATCAAGACTCTGATTTTGAGGACTGTAATATATTGTCACTGCCTGTAGCATACTATTGAACATTGTTGTCACTGAGTGGAAACTTCAGAGTACTATAGTTTCATCTCCGAGGCCCTAGCCGCTACCATAACACTTTGTGCCTGCGGCTATGGGTCCCTAGCCGCTAACATAACACTTTGTGCCTACGGCTATGGGTCCCTATCTGCTACCATAACACTTTGTGCCTGCGGCTATGGCCGAAAAATATTTGTCGCAAGCCTGCAGCTAAGATCCAAAAAACCCTAGATCATAGCGAGCCTCCCGCCTGTGATTTCGGACCCTGCGCGAACTCCTTCCATCAAACCTCTACGAGCACCAAGACAAAATAGAAAAGAAGAAGAGAGCTTGATCAATGTGTCCATATGAGCTTGAGGTCTCTTCTATTTATAGGCTTTCATGAGGGTCCACTTGATGTTGAGGTTGACCTAACCATTGGTATATGTGCATAGAGCCGACATAATCCAATATACATGAGTGGTTACATAAATTCAAAAACCAACCTCTGCTTATCCGAACGAGGTGATCTTTAGGTCGATTTTGGTCCTCTCGAAAAGAGGAATTCAATGCAATCATCATCTCTGTCATCTGAGTTGTCCAAGGTGGAATTTGACCGCAGTTGCTAAAATTTAGCATAATACCATGTGAAAATTTCACTACTGAAATCCTATTGCAGCAACTGGAATTAATTCTTCTAATTGTTAATTAATTTTAACAATTTATTTGCTACGAAAAATATCGAATCAATCACACTACAACCTTCACAAATAAAATTGCAAAAATAATAGCGTTGGAAACTGAGAAAATACTAGCACACATACAATAATTAACACAGTTATTTTTGAACAAATGTCCCCAGAAAAACCCTACTTGGGAAAACTAGTGCAGTAGCTGAGAGTTTTATTTTATTAAGCAGTAGTGAACTCTGAGTACAATCTATGGATGCCCAACTAGCAATCCAAACAGCAAGAAAATCTGGCCAAAAATTATCTAAGGGAATTACCCTTCTTCCACAAGCAACCCCGACAAAACTTTCCTTCAGAAACTCATCCTCATGGAACCCTTATGCTGGCCTCTGCGCAGTGCTTGCGCAGGCCCTATGACGTCTAGCCTGAAATTGCCTCTGATGAAGTCGTTTTGCATGTCTCTACTGAGGAAATCGCTTCTTCGACACTTTGGAACTTCTGCCCGGCCTCTAAAAATGAAAATGATTTTTCCTCCAGCTAAATCGAGTTGCTCTTTCGAAGCAACTACACAGTCCTTTGCGCTGCCCCACTGGAAATAACTCGGCGTCTTGCTACAGCCTCTCCATATCTGGAAAACTTCTTCCGGATCACTGTCTTTGCCCCTCACTGACTCTGCTTCGATCTCTGGCTCTCCGACAACTACTGTTGCTCTGTGGAAATCGATCTGACAAGGAAATCGAACTGCTGAAGTGTCTTCTCCAATTGCCCATCGACTTCTTATAATCCTTTGTTGGGACTTCAACAGCCAAGATTAAATCTTAATCAAGGGCTAGGATCATCCTGAGTAGATCCGTGTGAGTTTCTAGACTATTCTCACCTTGACTTAATTAATTTTGATTAATTAACCAATTTTCCTAAGTTTAGACTTAGGAAACATTAAAAAATAGGTTAATAGTCTAATTAAGTCATCTCTAAGTGGAATTTCCATAAACGATTTCTCAGTTTTGGATCTCATGTATTCTAACCTCTCCACCAAATTTCGTGGCTACAACACATTCGATGCTACAAAAACTAACAAGGTTCCTATAGAGCAACTACTAGGTCAAGTGGAAACAATGGAGCTGCCCACTGTCACCTCAACTAAAGCTCCCTGACCTTTACGAACTTTCACCAATGGGAGGAGTCCCAGTATTAGGGAAATCACTAGGAGAAATATAACAATGGTGTAAAGGTAGTGATTACAAGAGCCTGTTCAAAGGAGAGACTCTAATGATAAGGATTGCTTGCTTTACAAGCAAGATCAATAGCTCTCCAAGAAGGGCTATGTTGGCTCCCTATGATTTGCAATATTGGTAAGAACAAACACTGCAGGGGCCACATTAGAACCACTTTGGAATCCTAGGACCTAGCCTTCCTGGATTCAGAGAGGGATCTCTCTATATGAGTGTTTTTAAATGAGATGTCTTTATGCTCTTTATTTATGATATTAGGCTAGTTATGAAGCTCTAAGGACTTGTTTGTTTTGGTTGAATTAATTTATAAATTGACAGATTTGTGGTGTAGCTGGTTGAAGGGATGTTTCAGCTGAATAGATAGACTATGAAAAAACATTGATCCATTGGGCTATGAAGTCATAAAAGGATTTAATTGTTCATCGACTCTGCAAGGGTTTTCATAGGGCAAGCTAACTATATCAAGTGGATCTTTTAGATTAGATTGTGATATGAAACAATAATAAGTTGTGAAGGCAGCAAAGCTATAGTCAATTAAGAATCTTCTAGCTCTACTTAGACAAGAAAAGCCTTTTAAGGTAATTGTTTGAGGCAAACCAAAGGACAAGGCGTACCATAGACTTTTTTGGCCAGACTTTAATAAGCAAACCTTTCAGACAACAATCCAGCAATCCTAAGACTACTTTCAGATAAAAGAAAACATTTAAGATAACAGTGAGAGCAGCGAAAAAGCAAACTGAAGCCTATCTTCTTTAACTCAACACTCAAAAGAATCTTCAAAGCAACATTTTGAGGCAGACCAGAGGACAGGGCATACCATAGAGTTCCCTAGTTTAGACTCTACTATATATACTTTCAAAGAAAGGTCTTAAAAACAATATCTCAAGCCGTACCGAAGGACAGGGCTCACCATAAACTTCCTTGGTTTCACTCTATTGAATCACTTCTAAGACAACAAGCTAGATGGAATTGGGGGGCAATTAAGAATCCTCCAATCAGACCTTGCAAAAAAAAACATAAATTTAAAGGATGCAGACAGAAATAGGGTGCCAAGACAGCATATCCTGTTCTAAAACTTATGTTCTTTTATCAGAGAAATGTGGACAGAATGGAAAACATAAGAAAAACAATGACAAATGAGGAAAACTTCACCCATTAACATAGCTCAAGAACCCTGTGAACGTGCTTGTATTATTGATGATCAAACCAGTTATAATACTCCATGAATAATAGCTCTTTGTAATTCAGAGCTTTCTCAAATCCAGCCTAGCAAGCCTCAGCTAGCTCAGCAGCAGATATCAGTCAAATAACCACCAACTAACCAACACTAAAAATGAGACTCACATGCAGTATTTATCTGCAAAATGAGGAGGTGGTGCTAAGCTAAGGTTTGGAATGTCATTTATTACAGAGTTAATGATTCTTGACCTTTGAGGCCGTGCAATGCACAAGGCAAAAATATCTGAAGGTGTTTCTCTGAAATAATAACTCCTGACTTAACTTCTGAGTTAATTTCTGTGAAATGTTTGACTTTAAGGCTTTTTGCAATAACTTTACAATAACTGCTGGTAGATGAAAAATATCTCTGAATGTTTGTAATAATTGTTAGATGTTTATTGAAAGAAAACATGTTGTAGGTGGCGAAAATATCCTTTGAAGAAGTAACTGCTATAGGTTTAGTCATTCAAATGTGTTTCTGGGCTAATCTGCCTCTGTTTTATCTTTAAACTCTGTATTATGCCTTTAAAACTTTGATTTAACCTTTATCTGTCTGTTTCACTGTCTTTTCCCTTTATTCTGCTTTATCTCTGTTTTGTTCATTAATCCTTTGATTAACCTCTTAGTCTTTAAATCTCTGTTGTCTGTCTTTATTTCCTTTAATCTCTGCTTTTGTGCCTAATCTTCATGATTTGTCTTTGACCTGTGTTTAGCCTTTTTAATCCTTTAATCTTCATCGCAGTCCTCTATCTGTGTTTGTTTTTGGTGCAGTGACGCATTTCTTCTGTGTTGGAGGGTTAAATAACCATTGATGATCATGTTTCATTGATGATTAATCTCGAAAATAGAGCCTCTGGTCCCTTTGAATTCAAATCAAACCTCTAGATCGTCACCCAGACGTTTATTTGGGCATTTTTGGACCATCATAATGCTTTTTAGGCATTCTGCCATTAATCATGCACATAAAAACAAACAATTAATTCTTAAAACCATGCGGGGAGGTTTTACTGCGTTTTCAGGGGTTTTCGGACTTTTGGAGCGCAGGGAACGATGCTTTGGGCATGGTTCCATAGGCGGAACCAGTAAGAAGTTTGAACAGAAGCGGAGGTATTTGAATTTTGGTGCGAAGGGATAGGCAGTTTTCGAAAACCGGGAGGCGGTTTTCGCACAGCGAAGGAGGCGGTAATAGTTTTTGGGGCGGGCGTGCAATACAATACAGTGACTGCCACGTGGCAAGGCAAAACCGCCGATTTCGCAATGTTTGAAAACATTAACCCCGATGCTATTTGATTTGCAATACGTTGTGCGGGCCGTCGGATCTTGGAGGGGAAGATCGACGGTGCAGAGCGGTTTGGAGTGGGGCCCAGGGAAATACAACGTGGTAGAGTATTGTTGGAGCACGGATTTTGAGGAAAAGCGGGGCCCAAGGTCTCTATAAACTAAGCGGATGCGCTTGTTTATAAAGTGGAAAGAAAGGGTTTATGAGGGGTTTTTAAATAAGATGCAGGGGGCTATGAAAGTAGGCGGGGTTAGGGTCATGTGAGCGCGAGGGAGTTTAAGGTTTAGGGCGCGGGGGCTTAAAACCTTTAAAGGGTCGAGTTAGAACAAAAGTCGAGTTTTATAAACAAATAAAACAGAGATTTATTTATAAAGAGGCGGGGTCCTGACAGTTTTAATTTTTTAGACATAAAACAATGTAAAAAGCAGTTTTTATATTGTTTTATTGTATATAAGGAAAAAATGATAAAAGGAGGGTTCTTTATGAAGGGTTTTGAAGGGAAAAATGGTTTTCTAGAGGGGGAATGAGTGATTGAGAGTGTGGGTAGGGAGGGAGAGTGAAAATGAGATAAACAAGCCCAAAATGACTTCTTTTTAAGAGCAGCAAGGTAAACTGAGAAGGCAGAGATGGAAAATAATGAAATAGGTTTATTCAGGATAATGAAGGCAGTGAGATTTCTAAAGATAGCTGATAAGACAATAATGCTATCTTTAGGTGCTTGTAGAAAATACATAGTCATCTAGTGAATTCTGTAAAAATACAGGAGGATAATAGGCTAGAAGGAGACCTAGGCCTAGGGTTAAAGAGTATCTCTTCATAAGAAGTGCCCGAGACCAAATAATCCTAGAAGGATAGGGTTTCTAAGCAATCCTTGTGGAATTGGAGTGATAAAGTTGCGGGACCACAAAGAAGCCCTAGCACACCCAAACGAGGCCAAGGGTTTGGGGTGAAACTTCAAACAAATGGACTTGACCTAGTGAGGGGGGAGAAAAGGATCAAAGAGACATGCTTTAACTTAGATTTTCAATGCAATGATCCTTAATGAAGCCACTAACCAAAGGAAACCTAGGGAGAAACGGTTATCGAGCTAGGGCTTGGGATAACTTGATATTCCACCGTCAGAATGGCTTGAAAACTGGAAGACCTATCAAGGACACTGTTAAGAAATCTAGAGCAGTTGGATTAGGTGATTTCTCTTACTTTGATAACTGCTTGTGATGCATTTTTACTTAACTTAATTAGCTTCTTCTTTCTCTTGATTATATTTAGTGTTCTTATCATCAAACAGCTACCAAATCATAAAGAACAATGAGACAAGAGGACACAAGATGTAGGCAATCAACCAGGGCCAAAACCCCTTCTCTTGAGAGGAAAAACCCACAAGAATTCTTCTCTTCTTATAGAATATTCAAATAATCGATTCTAAGACCTAAGACTTGTTACCAGTCAAACCAGCAAAGGACCTAAAAGGAACACATAAAGGGGCAACTGCTAGGTCAAGGGTAACGATGGAGACATAGTCCATTGTCACCTCAGCTAAGACTCCCTACTCTTTACAGACTTTCACCGATGGAAGGAGACCCGATATATAGGAAGTCACTTATGAAGGATGGATCAACAAATAGATGTGAAATGACCTAAATGATTCTTTCCCTAGAATAAGATTAAGAATGGAGTTTGGTTGCTCTTTAAGCAAGGTACAAGGTTTTCTAGGAGAAGGAAGTGAGGATTTAAGGGCTAGATTAAGGGAATATGACTTGTAAAGGAGTTTCCCAATCCCTAAAATCCTTGCAAAACTTGGATTCCTGAGTTGTCCTTGATGAATTGCCTTTGATAAGAAATGGGACCAAACGAGGCCAAGTGGACCCAGCCTAAGTTAAGGGGAGGGAGTTTAGCAACCGATGATGATCTTAACCTAAACAAGGAAGGGGAAAGGATCAAAACAAGAATTTTCATTCAAAGGTGTCAAATTGATCCTATGAGGTGCTAGCCTAAGGAACACAAGGGCAAAGTTTGATCTCAGAGCTAGGGCTTGGGATATCTCGCAATCCCACCGTTGAAATTTCTTCAAATTTGGAGGAGACTTTGAGGACACACCAGCGTAGTAGGGGCTAGGAGATCGAATTTTTTTATGGCTACTTTGTTGGGAAAATAATGCCCTAGGTGGACCAGTGTGGCTAGACCTAGAAAAGAGGAGAAAAAGGTGAAAAAAATGTTTTAAGGTGACCACCTTATGATGGATCAATGCCTAATTCCTTTTGGAGGTATGGAGTCAAGGAGAATTATGAAGAAAGATCTCGTTTCTAGCTTAAGAAGGCTCTAAGGGCAACTTCGTCCAATGTTAGGGAAAAAAGAAAGTGACCTTAAAGCGTTTATACTTCACTTACAAATGAAGATGGCTTGTCAAGATAACTTCAATCTCTAGGACAAGTTGTTCAAGAAACATGGCTCATACATAGAGATATGATATATAGAAACATAATTCCACAATGAAGAAGTAAATGCGTGTAGCAATTAGCCCTAAAATAGCGAAAATCCCAAGCAGCTAAGTAAAATAAAATATCATCATTATCGTACTTACATGTAAGAGAATATATCCAACCATCAATACATTTGCCAATAAATAAGTTCCAAGATAAGAAAATCCAATCCAAACATCAAAATTCACCCATGCTCCAATTCGTCCTCCAAGAAGGAAATGTGAAGTTCTCAAGAGAGAGAATGATCCAAATCAAGTGATGATACAAAATGAATTCAAGTCACTCCTATTTATACACTAATTAGGAGTTCAAATTATCTAAATGGGCCTGCATTAGCCCCTAAAATAAAATAATGTGCAAAGTAACTAACTTTTGGTGACAAGCCCACCAAACTAACTCACAAATAAAATAATAAACCTCTCAAGAGGTCAAATGATCAATAACGCATGTCGTTGGGCCCTCCAAGAGGCTTGATGAGGTCCATAAGTGCCATAATGATGAATAAGACCCTCAAAGGTGATGGACAAGGGGGGTGGCCCCTTGTTCTCCAAGTAATAAACCTATGGTGCTCCCAGTGGGTGTGGGGGCACAACAATAACCTCATGGTTCTCCAAGTAAGTCGAAGATACCTATAGACCATCTGTAAGGGCTCAAATGATCGAATAAATGATGCTACATCAGCATAAAAGTCTTGGATCACCTGCCAAGTGTATGGTGAACCAATGTTATCAAAACCGAGCCGGTGATCGAACCGAAAAACCTTGTGCACCGGGAACCGGGCGGAATCGATAAAAACCCGGAAATAAAAAATATAAAATATAAAATAATAATAACAATAATAAAATAAAAAGAAGAATGAAATTAAAATTTTAGAAAAAAATATGGTTTACCAAAAACAAATAAAAGATTCATATTTTAAAGAAAAACATATATATTCATGTTCATCCATATGAATGCAAACCATTTATACACAAATATGCAAAAGTTCTCATTTACTTAGCATGTAAGGGTGCACATAACCAAAATAGCATTGAGTGCAATCCATCTATGAACCGAAAATACATTAACAAATAGGCTCTAGATGGCCTCTAGCATCCGAAACAAAACATGCTACAACAAATGCCTACATATCATCAAAATCATTGCCTATATTGGGGTCCTCGCCATCAATATAAACATATAGGCATTAAAATAAGATAGAAAAAATGTAGCATGTCATGTCAAGATTTTGTTTGAGTGATGGGTACATTTTTAGTAGAGTCATGATAGAGGAGTTCAACAACCAATGCCACTAACATCAAAGTACATAAGGGGCTTGGTGCTCTTTATTAAATACTAGTTCCATACCCTCGTACATGACAAAATCCAATGAAAATGTTGCAATCCCCCCAATCCTGAAATCCTGAAAAATTGTTAAGTCTATTGGATTTCGAGTGAAATCTAAAATTCTACTTTCTCCATATGAAATCCAATGAGGTTGGAAACACTCTCGAACATCCCGAGTCATTTCATGGTGATGTTAAAAATTTAAGTAAAAGAATGAAAATGAAAATTTAAGGAAAATGTCACTTTTACTTTACGAATTTAACATTACCATGAATTGCATAGCAATACTAGGGTCATAGGCTTGATTATTAGGCTAAGGGCCATAGACTTGAATATTAGGCTAGCCTAGGGGAGAGTAAGAAGTGGACCAACCAACTAAAAAATCAAAAAATCAAAAATAAAAATGCAAAAATTTTCGGCACAGAACCGGTCCTGAATCGGCCAGTTCGGTGAAACCGGTTGAACCGCCTGTTCGATGAAACAGGTTGGTTCGGTACCGAACCGGCCTATTTTGGTTCGGACCAGTTTTGGGCCAAAAACGGTTGAACCAACCGGTTCCGGTCCGATTCTGATAACACTGAATTTGACCCAGAATTTCAACCCTCCTGCAACTACCAAAATCTCAGAATTTCAACCTCCAGTAACTACCCAGGAATTTTGGCCCCTGCAACAAAAATTGCCCAGAAATATGCCAATTACAGAGAGAGAATATATCCACACATGCAAGCTTGAGAGAGAGAGAGAGATCAAATGCGTCCTCCTTGTCCTTCTTGATCTTCCCTAAGATGCCCAAAAAATTTCTTGAGAGGGTGCGAATTGGTGGTGAGAGAATGAGGTTGACTTGCCTTTATAGAGTGATTTGCTAGGTTGAAAGGGTGTGTCCTTTGCCTGGGCCGACTTGACTTGGAGGGACGCTGACTTGCCAATGTTGGAGCCAAAAATTCAAATTTTCTTCTTTCAAAAGTCCAAATGGGACTTGACTCAAAAAATAATTTTCTTTTGACTCTAGCATTTAAAAAATGCTTTACAATAATAAACATAAATAGATCAAGTGACCAAATATACATTATGAAGACCGACCCTGGTTACAAAATTCAACACTCCCTCTTAACTAGGGAGGTATTCATAATGACTGTCATTAATGTTCTCAAGTTGACAAATTTCTCTAAGAAAAGGTTATAACAAATCATCATCAGCATCATCATCTATCATCAGCATCCGCTAGTGGACATATCCGGGGTGGTACCTAACCCGTGGCTTATCATCAACATATCAGGACTCACTCCTCCAGAATGATCGATCCTCAAATCCCAAGGCCTCTCACTAGGCCAAAATGTTGAGATACTAACTCAACTAACAAGCACTCACTCACCCTTCTTGGTGAGCACTCTGGGCCAAGACCTCACTCAACCCTTCCCTGGTTAGTGATCGGGTCTAGATGTTAAAAGACCTCACTCCACCCTTCCCTGGTGTGTGATCAGGTCCATACCTTACTCAACTCTTCATGGTAAGTAATCGAGTCTCCTCACGAGAGGCACTCACTCAACCCTATCTGGTAAGCACTCTGAGCCTCTCGGACCATCCATGCTGGTATCAAATCAGCACTCCCTCTCAACAAGAGGGGTAATCTCCACAAGCACTAGCTTGTCTCTGAAGTATACAAACTTCTCTCTAGGAAACGACTTTGTCAAAACATCAATTGTTTGTTCATCAGTGGAGATGTACTCGAGCCTTATCACTCTCCTTTGTAACATGTCACGGATGTAGTGGTACTTGATATCAATATGCTTCGACCTATCATGGAACACGAGATTCCAAACACTTGTGAAACATGCCAAGAATAAATATTTGGAAAGAATGCATATCAATGGAATCTGTTAGAAATATGCAATGGGCAGTGTTGCACGAAACTTCCCCACCATCCCCCCCCCCCCCCCCGAATCAAAACCTGGATTCACGGCTTGTACGGATCCATGGGTGATTCGACCCCGGAACCGCGGATCGGGCCGAAAAAAATGATTCCTGGTCTATGGGAACCGTTCGGCCCTATCCGCATTTCCGTACGCCCGAGACACAGCTCCGAGGTCGGATCACCTCATGGTTCTGCCGCAGATAAGGGTTGAATCCAGGCAAATCTCGATTGGTTCTGTGGGCCGTCGAGTGGACCCACAATATTCATTTTTATTTTTTGTAATTGTGGTTGGGTTTAGCTTGGGTTAGGGAAAAGAATGAGGGGAATAAAATTATAAAACTCCTTTTCTCCTCTCATTTCCTCACTCTTGTATTTTTGGAGAGCTTGGAGAAGAGAGGAGAAGAAAGCTTGGAGAATAGAGACTTGAGAAGAGTGAAGGAGGAGTTAGGAGCAGTGAAGCCTAGGAGCTTGGAGGAGTAAAGAAGGGCTTCCATCTACAAGAGCTAAACAGGTAAGTGCAAACCCCAAACTCCCTCATTTTTTTGTCATTGTTTTTTGTATTTTTTCTCCTCCCTCTCCTACTCTTTCCCATTCTTTCTTCTTGCTCATTTAATTGCAGGTTATCCACCACCTATATTCATATTCCAAGATAGTGTTCTTTTGGCTTCTAAGTATCATTCCACTTTTGGTTTTCATGATGGCAAGGGGGAGTAGGAATAGAAGAGAAGAAGAACAAGAGGATAGTGGTCCCCATATGAGTGACCCAATGTATGATGAGGAGGAAGGGTTTGAAGAGGAAGGGGATGAACTTGAAGAGAACATAGAAACACTAGAGGGGAAAGTTGCATTGACACCCTTGTGGAACTATGTGACCAAACTTGAAGGGGGAAAAGATGGTGGAAGCTACAAGTTTTTGTGCCCTTATGGTTGCCATGGAGGAAAACCATATAGTGGTTCATATACCCGTGTGAGGAGGCATCTTTGTGGGGTGTTGGACAGTGATGAGAAAAAGGGTGTTGTGGTGATACAAATTTGCCCAAACATTTCAACTGAACAAAGAAGAAAATACATCCAAATAGAGGAGGTTGCACAAAAAAAAACAAGAAACAAAAAAATCAGTCTGAATCAAGTGCAACCTCTAGATTTGGTAGCTCATCTCCTCACGGTACATCTGCAACCTTTGGAGGTAGAAGAACAATAGGGGATTTCTTGAATGTTGTTGGGAGGGATGATGTGGATGGAAAGATAGTTTGATTTCTTTGTGCTTGCAGTGTATTATTCAATGCGCTTCGCTCTCCCTATTGGCGTGATATGTTTAAGGCCATCAATGAAGCCCCAAAAGGATACAAGAGCCCCAACTATGAGAAAGCTAAAAACAATGTTATTAGAAAGAGAAAAAGCAAAGGTTCAAAGAGCTTTGACACGTTTTACAAATGAGTGGGTGGATTGTGGGGTATCCATTGTATCAAATGGGTGGACAAATATTAGAAACCAACATTTGATAAATGTTCTTGGTGTTTTTGCTAATGGTGCAGTATTTATTACATGTCAAGACTCCTCCGTTAGTGCAACTTCCCAAAACATTGTCAATCTCCCGTTGCAATCAATCAAAGATGTTGGTCCTAATAATGTGGTTCAAGTGATCATTGATAATGCAACAAATTGTAAGTCAGCAAGAAAATTTACTGAGCGTACTCATCCACACATCTTTTGGTTTGGGTGCTTGGTGCACAAATTGAACCTTTTGATGCATAATATTGTGAAGCATATAGAATGTGGATGGATTAATGAGCTTTACAAGTGAGGGAAGCAACTCATTAAATTTATCACAAGGCATACAAGGGTAAAATATTTTTATGACACTTACTCCAAGTTGCATTTGCTTAAACTTGCAAAAACAAGATTTGCAAATTATTACCTCACCTTTAGGTGGCTAGTGAAGGTGAGACAAGCTTTAACTAATATGGTGATCTCTGAATCATGGGAGGAAATTAACACTGATAGAGATGGTGCTAATGTAGCCAAGGGCACTATTCTTGACATGTTATTTTGGTCACAGATTAAATATGTTTTGCAATTCACCAAACCAATTTATAGCATGATCAAGTTTGTAGATTCAGATCGGCCAATATTTGGGGAGGTGTATGAGCAAATGGATAGCATGTTGGGGCAGATTAAAGACATTGTTGAGCCTAGAGATATCACCTTGTACAATTATATTCATGCAGAGGTGGAAAAACGATGAGATATGTTAAACATTCCATTGCATGTGTTACGTCCCTATATTACTAGTGTAGTCCCTTATTGTTGTTAGTGTAAACCCCTTATTGTTATTGATGTACCCCTATAACCCCCATATTGTTATTATTGTGCCCTTACATTATTATTGTTAGGTCGGTTAGGATTATATTGTGACCCCATGGACTCCTATATATAGAAGGAGGTTTTGTCATTTGTATCATCCAAGAATTGTTCATTTATGTAATGTAAAAGAGGTTGTCCCCTCAAAGTGGCTTATTTCTAAGGCGTTAATCTCTCTTTTCTTCTATTTTTGTAGCTGGTTTCATAACGTTTGGTATCAGAGCTTTGGATTCTAGGGTTCCGCTGCTTCAAACAGGTCATCATGGCATTTTCGCTATAACTTTTTTTTTCCACGAAGGTTCAGAAGCTGGAAATTTTTACCACGCGAAACTGAAATCCAGAGGAACTTCGTGTAAAAATTTCAGATCTTGGTTCGAAATATTTTCGGAGATATGATTGTGGAAGTTAGGGTTTTTGCAGGCTCCCGAATTTCATCTAAAAGAGGTGACCTTGGGAAATTCGTCATAACTCTCTCTCTAAGCATCGGATTGGAATTCTGTAAAAAGTGGCCGAAAGTACATGGACTGCAGTTTCCTGTGTATCAATTTCAGAGTCGAAGGAGGAAACAATGACACGTGGCACGCCGTACAAGTTCACTCTACTGAACTAGTCCATAATTAGGTCATTGTGGGAGATTGGGCATAACTTTGTCTTGAAGCATCCAAATCAGGTCAGACCTGTGGCATTCGAAAGAAGATTCAGTGGGCTACTACAGGACCAAATTTCAGATATTGAAGATCTGAAATCACAGAGATAATTCAGTTTCAATATCGAGCTTCTCAAAAACAAGAAAAAGGTGTGTTTTTTTTTTTTCAAATTGCATAAGTCTTGTCTGAAAAATCAGTTTGAAGTTATTCCAAGGGCATATTGAAGCATAGATATCAGTATTGAGTTCTAAAATGCCCCCTAAAAAGAATTCAACACCCATTAAGCCCTCAGAATACTCTACTATGACTCATGAAAAGGAAGAAGTGCAGCATGATATATCAAAATTACAAGAACAAGTGCACCAAATTTCGCTCTCGCAAAGAGCAACAAAAAATGAAATGGAAGTTTTGAAGAAAGGCGTGGAAGCTAAGATGGATGGTTTGAAGAAAGGCATGGAAGCTAAGATGGATGGTTTGAAGAATGGCATGGAAGAAAAAATGGAAGGTTTGAAGGAAGGTTTGACAAAGTTGATACAAGAAATGATTCCTAATGGCGAAAAGATAGTAGAGGAAACTCATGATGAGAACAAAATAAATGTTAATTGTGATTTCATAAACTCGAATGTTGGATGGAAGACCCACCATATTCCAAAGATCGATATGAGGAAGTTTGATGGCAAGGATCATATAACATGGATACTACAGATGGAGCAATATTTTGATCTCAATAATGTGCAAAACACACAAAAGGTATGCATTGCAACTTTATATTTAGAACAAAATACATTTGTATGGTATCAATGTCTTTGCTCCCATAAAAAAATTGTCACTTGGTCAATTTTTACGGAGGAAATGATAGCACATTGTGAGGATACAAAGAGCAACACCTTCTTTAGCCAATTGATAAATCTCAGACAAAAGGGTTCAGTGATGGAGCACACTAAGGACTTCCAAAAACTGAATATAAGGGAAACTGATATTCCAGAGGAACACAGGATTGATGTCTTCATAGAGACTTTAAATGATAACATCCAACATGAGGTTCGCCTTTGGGAACCTAACTCATTGGAGAAGGCATTCAGGTTGGCAAGAAAAATTGAATGTAAAATTATGGTGACAAGGAAACCTACCACTCACATCTATAAAGATGGAAGTGTTGCTACTCCTAGACTTCCACAACCTACAAAGTTGACACCACAACAATTGGAAGAAAAAAGAGCAAAAGGGCTTTGCTACAATTGTGATAGCAAATACACTAAAGGTCATAAGTGTGCTGAGAAGAAATTATTTTACATACATTGTGAAGAGGAGGAAGAAAATGAACAATAAATTCAAGAGAAGAGGATATACACCAAGAACCAACCCTAGAGAAAGAAGAAATGAGTCCGACCATATCGTGTAATGCATTGGCAAGAATTACCACTCCTCAAACTCTCAAGATAGAATGACATATCAAGAAGAAAAAGGTAATAGTATTGATTGATTCGGGTAGTACCAAGGAATTGAATTGCTTCCTATACCCAACACCAGAATGTCAAGTGATGGTTGCAAATTGAGGAACTATAAATTGCTCTAGAAAATGCCATAATATCAAGATAACCATGGGGGAATATGTATTGAATAGTCCAATGCTTTGCATTCCAATGAGAGGTGTTGATGTTGTACTAGGAGTACAATGGTTACAATCTTTGGGGATGGTAGCTTTTAATTTTCAAGAACTTTTCTTGAATTTTTTTTTTGAAGGAAAGGAAGTCGAATTACGGGGTATCGCAGGGAAGTCGAGAAAGATAATAAGCTCTAAGGTCGTGACAAAGCTTCTGAAGAAAGAACAACGAGGCGTAATTGCACAATTATGCTCACTAGAAATTCCAACATCAAAATCATCTATTTTCCCAAATCTCCAAAAAGTCTTGCACAATCACTCCAAGGTGTTCGAAACTCCCAAAGGACTCCCACCTATTCGTGATCATGATCATGATATTCATTTGATTCGAGGAAGTGTTCCTCCAAACATCAGGCCTTACAGATATCCTTATGTCCAAAAGAGCGAAATTGAACGTATGATTGCAGAAATATGAGGCTGGTATAATTCAACCTAGTCAAAGTTCTTTTAATGCTCCAGTAGTATTGGTGCACAAGGAGGATGGATCATGGCGCATGTGTCCGGATTATAGGGAGCTCAATAAGCTCACTATTAAAGATAAATTTCTCATTCCTGTGATTGATGAATTATTGGATGAATTACATGGAGCAATTTATTTTACCAAGTTGGATCTTCGTTCAGGATATCTCAAATTAGAATTAAGATTGGAGATATTCTGAAAACAACATTTCGAACTCATGACGGTCATTATGAATTTTTGGTCATGCATTTTGGCCTTACCAATGCACCTTTTACATTTCAAGGGTTGATGACTTCCATTTTCAAACCCTTCCTTACAAAATTTTTGTTAGTATTTTTTGATGATATATTAATCTACAGCAGGCCTTGGAAGGATCATGTTCAACATGTTGACAGGGTGCTCAAACTATTGGAGGAGAAACAATTATATGCAAAAACCTCCAAATGTTCCTTTGGAGTACGAGAGGTGGAATATCTGGGTCATTGTATCTCATGAGGGTGTTAAGGTAGACCCTAAGAAAATTAAAGCCATTAAGGAATGGAAAGTCTCCACAACCATAAAGTAGTTGCGAGAATTTCTCAGGTTAACAGGGTATTATCGCAAGTTTGTTAAGAATTATGGAAGAATAGCAGCACCTCTAACAACATTATTGAAGAAAGATGCATTTTCATGGACTCCTGAAGCAACTAAGGCCTTTGAAGATCTTAAAGAGGCAATGTGCCTAGCACCGGTCTTAGCTACGGCATACTTCACAAAAACCTTTATTGTGGAATGTGATGGCTCAGGAAATGGAATTGGTGTTGTTTTAATGCAAGAAGGAAGACCCATTTCTTTTGAAAGTCATCCAATCAAATGAAAGTATTTACAGAAAGCTATTTATGAGAAGGAAATGTTGGCAATACTACATGCACTAAAGAAATGGCGACCTTACCTAATGGGAAGACACTTCAAGGAAAAAACTGATCATGATAGTCTTAAACACTTTTTGGAACAAAGACTATCTTCAGAAGAGCAGCAAAAATGGGTCACAAAGATGTTAGGTTATGACTTTGAAATCATCTACCAAGAAGGGAAGTTAAATGTGTTGCAGATGCACTCTCAAGAAAGGATGAAGAGGTGGAAGCATTGCTTTGTGCCATTTCTATTATCCAACCAGATTGGATAACCGAAGCAAGGAATGAATGGGAGAAGGACGAAGAAGTGTGGACACTCATTCAAAAGTTGCAACAAGATCCTAGTACATCTGATACATTTAGTTGGAAAAATGATTCCTTATGGTACAAAGATCGCTTGTATCTTTGTAAGAATTCCCAACTAAAACAAAAGATTCTTTTGGAATTGCACACTTCTCTTTTAGGAGGACACTTGGGATTTTTAAAAACTTACCACAGGGTGAAGAAAGATATTTTTTGGTATGGCCTTAAATCTGATATTCAAAAGTTTGTGGCAGAATGTTTGGTTTGCAAACAAAATAAAGTTGAGACAATTAAGACGTCGGGTCTTCTATAGCCTTTATCCATTCCAAGTCAACGTTGGGAGGAGATTTCAATGGATTTTATCACAGGTTTACCTAAGTCCGAAGGAAAGAGTGTCATCATGGTGGTAGTTGATAGACTTATCAAGTATGCACACTTTTGTGCATTATCTCATCCATTTAAAGCAAGTACAGTTGCTACTACATTTATGGATAGAATTCAAAAGCTACATGGAAGCCCAAGGGTTATTGTGAGTGACAGAGATCCCATTTTTACTTGAAATTTTTGGACGGAGTTATTTTCTTGTTTGGGTACTCAATTAGCTCATAGCTCATCTTATCATCCTCAATCTGATGGTCAAACCGAGATAGTAAATAAATTTTTGGAAGGATATCTTCGTTGTTTTGTATCTGATAAACAAACACAATGGGTCAAGTGGTTACCTCTTGCTGAATGGTGGTATAACACTTCCTTCCATACTGCAGCAAAAATGACCCCATTCATGGCACTTTATGGATATCATCCACCATCCATCACATCATATTTAAGGGAAAATTCGAAGGTTCAAGCAGTGGAAGATCACATCGAGCATCAGCAAGAAGTTCTCCAACTCTTAAAGGATAACCTGAATTTGGCACAAAACAGAATGAAACAACAGGCAGATCAACATCGCAGCGAGAGAAGTTTTGATGTAGGAGATTGGGTATTTTTACGGCTACAACCATACAAACAAATGTTCCTCAAGCAAGCTAAGAAGGATAATAAATTATCGCCAAAGTACTATGGTCCTTACAAGGTGTTGCAAAAGATTGGTACTATGGCATACAAATTGGAGCTTCCTGCTTCTTCGCGAGTGCATCCAGTTTTCCATGTTTCATGCTTAAAGAAGGTTATACGTGACAAACTTCCAATTCAAACAATATTGCCAGAACTTGATGATGAAGGAGAAATCATATTGGAACCTGAAGCAGTCACATAAACAAGAAATCGACAGCTACGAAATCGATCAATTTCAGAGTATCTCATCAAGTGGAAAAACTTACCCACTGAAGATTCTGCATGGGAGGATGAGAATTTTATACAGAAGCATCCTGAACTACTCAAGTGTTGAGGACAACACTTTTTTGAAGGAGAGGGGCATGTTAGGTCCCTATGTTACTAGTGTAGCCCCTTATTGTTGTTAGTGTAGCCCCCTTATTGTTATTGTTGTACCCCTGTAACCCCCATATTGTTATTATTGTACCCTTACATTATTATTGTTAGGTTGTCTAGGATTATATTGTGACCCCATGGACTCCTATAATATAGAAGGAGGTTTTGTCATTTGTATCATCCAAGAATTGTTCATTTATGTAATGTAAAGGAGGTTGCCCCCTCAAAGTGGCTTATTTCTAAGGCGTTGATCTCTCTTTTCTTCTATTTTTGGAGCTATTTTCATAACAGCATGCCTTTGCATATGCTCTGACACCTAAATACTATTATCCATCATGGCTTTCAACACTAGCACCTTGGGGAGGGGAGGAAAAAACCACACCTAGATCCAGAGGTTCTATCTAGTTATATGAGAGCATTGGATAAATTAGTCCCTGATAGGAGGAGGCTGCCATGGTACGGAAACATTTGAGCAACTATACGCTTAGCACTAGTCCATTTGGGAGCATGCATGCAATTAGAGATCAAGAGAATTTTTCTTCTCTTGAGCGGTGGAACACGCATGGAGGTGCTACTCCACTTCTACAGACTTTGGCATTGTGGGTGCTATCATAGGTGTAAACACTTCTTCTGCAGAGAGGTGTTGGAGCTCTTATTCTTTCATCCACAGTGTTAGAGGAACAAGTTAAATTAGATCAGGCAGAGAGCTTGGTTTATGTTCACTACAACTTGCGATTGTTGTCCCATTACTATGATGATGCAAAGACTAATAAATACCTTAAGATTTGGGACAGAAATCCAAAGGAACCCAATTTGGAGGATGGAGTGTTGCGATTAGAGAAATTAGAGGATGCTCTTATCTAGGATGATGATGATCGAGTTGAGATGCCACCCCCATCTGGTCCCTTGGTTTCTAGGTTCCATGCTTCAACACCAATAGCAGGAGGGGCTTCATCTTCATCAGTCTCAGTGCCACAACTTCCACAGCCACCATCTTCTTCATTGCCACCCCGTGGAGGCCCAACGCCACGTACTGTTCGTGGTGGAAGGAGGAGAGGTTAGTAGATATATTCACAATTTACTACTTTTGTCATAAATTAGACTTGTAGGTTTGTCGTGAATTTGAACTTTTTTGTCTTACTCTTCCTAGTTCAATGTGTACTTGAGTCTTGGTGGTGGCCAAGTGGCCTATTTTGTAAATATTATTATTTGAATTATGGACATGACTAATGTTGACAGTTGCTCACTTGCTAGATAAGTTACTTGAATGTTTGATAATTTTATCTTCTAAATGTTTTATGTTTTATAATATGCTTAAAATTTGATGTATGTTTGTAATTGCTAGAATCTAGATGGTTGATGCTTGAATAACTAATCATTGATGTACAATGGAATCATGGATGCCATATCTATCTTGATTTATGTAAAAATATGCATGTTTTCATGTCTTCTACAACTAATTTGGTATTTGGGATTTTTTTTAATATATATGCAAAAAAAAATATAAAATATATATATATATATATATATAGTAGACGCTTCCGAGACACTTCGCTTCCTATATTTTTGGGAAATGACGCTTCCGCGTCCCTGCTTCGTGCAACGTTGGCCATGGGCACAAACACAAAATGACCAAATCATAGTTGTACTGGATAAATTGATAAGAACTGGGAGATTTGTTCCCTGAAGAATGAATCAAAAGCATGTGATATCGTTGAACTTCTATCCTCCAAGTTTTTCTCTAAGTATGGCTTGCCCAAAAATACTGTCAACTACAGAAACCCAAAATTTATGTAAAAAATATGAAAATATATTTTTAAAACTCTCAATGCTAAATTAAAGTTTAACACCATCCTCAAATTGACGAGCAAGCAAATAAACCAAATCAAGGAAAACATGTTGAGAGCATATCTAGCATCCAAACAATTAATGTGAGAAGATAGCCCACCATTGTTAAATTCTCCTACAAGAACAACATCCATTCAACAACAGCCATGAACATTATTCAGAACAATGTACAGTTTCAACTCTCTCAATTCTATCAATCTTGATCTTGCAATGTCAAAGGAAAGACAAAAACCTCACTACAATTGTTGGACAGAAGTCAAAAGAACGTAAAAAGAACTTGAAAAGACCACAATCAAAAGCCAAATTATACAAAAACCAACATCATACACCAAGATCCTTTGAAATCAGAGGCAAAGTATATCTAAGAGTCAAGCCAAACAGCTTCCTATCTACTCGAGGACGCACAAAGGCCGCTCCCAAAGATAAATGAACTCACCTGCACAATACAGCTACAATATCAAATCAAAACTCATCGAGTTTTCTACCTGAGTTTCTTAAAGAAGGATCTAACCAGATTTAATAATTTACTGCCAATCTATGTCATTGTAGAATAAATGAGCAATAAATAATTGATCCTATATAATCTTACAACAACAAACAGGAAGTTTTCTAACGAAGAAATAAAAAGAGTATGTGAAACCAACCAATGGTCAATAAAAAGAGTATGTCAAACCAACCGATTTGAATTCTAATGGTCAAACCAACCAACTAAAGAGGCGACACAGGAATCAGCAGCCTTTAGAAAAGTATCTAATATCAGTGAGGACGAGTCTCCGTAAGAGGGAGAAATGTTACAATAAAAAATAAGAAGACTACTATATAGGTAGGACAAGCATTTTGCATCTTTAATCTATTAAAAGATTGCATAAAATCACAAAAAAAAAAATATTCTGGTAAGCAGAGTGGGCTGACTTCTAGACATAAAAGCTTCAAGGAGGAATATATTTGAGTGACGCCAACTTTAGCAATCTACAATTAAATTCACATGTATTGAGTAGTATACATATAAGACAAACATAAATTGGCTCGTATAATAAGAAGACAAGCAGGCCACATTTTGCACACATTTACTTGACTTATCTCCTCAATTATCGTGCACTTCTCCTACATAGGGACTTCAAACATTGTATTCTGTTTGGCATTTCTGCTGCAATTTGGATCATTTGGCACCATTATCAAGACGTACTTTACAAAGGAAACACCTTCTTACTAGAGAAATATTTGTTCCAATCTGCTAAATTAAGGTACCTTTCATCTTTATACCTTTAGTTACAGCATAGAATCATTTGCAAGGTTTCACTCATTATCCCCTCTATAAGGACTGTTTTTATAAATACATCATCATGGGCCTTAGCCTTGGACTTAGAATTGGTGATCATATGTGATGTTGGCAGTGCATCTACTAGTTATCATTTCTTATATTCCAAGTGAATCCAGCCTAGGAGTTGTCAAATAAAATCAGGCCCTAGATGGCACACTGGGTCTATCACATTAAATGAATAATGATAGACGTGATTAAAGGGTGAAGCCATATATTAGTAAGCCTGGACAAAGCGTGTTCTGGCAAGTTGAAGAATAGTGATGAACGGCATTTGTTTGTTTACCATTTGAATTTCATTTGCATGAGAAGGTTGTTGATGTGGCTGGCCACAATCTTGCCCTATTTTGAGGGGCATAGTGGGAAGAATGATTCACCAGTTACCTAAAAAGTCTAAGCATGATCGTATTGCTTTGTCTATATAAATGTGTGCTTGCAGGAAGAACGGAAATCAGTCCAAAGTTCAAACCAGTTCAGGGCTAGTCCTTGTTGGGCAAGTGTTTCCAATGTAGACCTACATTTTCAATGGATGGTTTCCACAACCATTATTCCCTCGGATAAGGATTCATTCAGAACAATGTCTGTGGTTATATATCATCTTTTGACGACGTGATTATTTAAACTTTTAATGTGAAAATAACTCTTCTCAAATAGTTAAAGATAGTGGTGAGCGGCAAGAATTTGTTTACCATTTGAATTTCATTTGCATGGGAAGTTTGTAAATGTGTGCTTGCAGCGATAAGGGAACAGTACAAACCAGCTCAGGGCTAGTCCTTGTTAGGAAAGTGTTTCCAATGTAGACCTATATTTTGAATGGATGGTTTCCACAATCATTATTCCCTCAGATAAGGATTCATTCAAAAAAATCTCTGAGGTCAAATTTATCTTTCGACCACATGATTATTTAAACTTTTGATTCTTCTCGAAGCTCCTTTTGAAGTTCATTCCAAATCTGGTTTTGACTCCAATTTTCCTCACACCTTACATATCTGTACCAAATTGGGTCGTTGTCGAACATCAATTATGATTTTGAAATAATAAGATCCAGAGTCCAAAAATAAGGCTCACATGTTTTAGGCAGCCACATTACAGTGTGCCTTGGAGGATGTGCACCATTAACTTACACCACTTTACTCAGTCCTGACAAGCCTAGTGTCCCAGAGAACTCTTCAAATGTCATACCACCACTTTTCTAAGCTACAATTGATTGCATCTATAAGTACCATTAGTCTCATCCCTGTTTGTCTTGATAAGAACACAGGCCCTACAGAATTAGATGAGCATGAACAAGAGTATACTCCAAATAGAGAGCTTATTTATTCTATCCATAAACTGTGAATCTATAACTGGGTAATTCTACACCATCTTTCAAGTCGTGTTATTCCATAGCCTCTAAGTTGGCTACTTTGATGATTGCTTCACCTCAACAGCAGAGTTTTATTGCTCAACCATAGATGATGGCAATGGACATTTAGTAAGAAGCCTTGTCACTGCTTCCCAGTCAATATGTCTACAAGGCATTTGTTTTATTTAACACCTCATCCAAGTTGCCAAGAAGACTTAATTTATTGTCTTGCGGCTATGTACCAGTATTTGTAAAGTGAAAAGTAAATAATTCCACCTAGTAAACAATTACTTCTAGAGATAGTGTAGTGCAATTTCTTAGCCCAAAAACCAAGTTGCTGTAGTAAATGTGCGAAGATGTGGAAGTATGAGGAGCAGTATGATATGCAAATGTGCCCAAGCAGCCTAAATCACAAGATAGAATGCTTTATGGAAATTATTACATCATAGATTGAGGAGAGAAAATCATTGTCTTGATCGGGAGAAATGGTCCTTGCAGATTAAGTCTTTCCCCTCCATTGCCACCATTATCTCAAGCACCTATGGATTAAAGGGTTGACCTAGGACATGCCACCTCCCCTTGGACTTAGAATTGGTGATCATATGTGATGTTGGCTGTGCATCTACTAGTTATCATTTCTTATATTCCAAGTGAACCCAGCCTAGGAGCTGTCAAATAAAATCAGGCTCTGGATGGCACACTGGGTCTATCACATTAAATGAATAACGATAGATGTGGTTAGAGGCTGAAGCCATATATTAGTAAGCCTGGATAAAGTGAGTTCTGGCCAGTTGAAGAATATTGATGAACAGCATTTGTTTGTTTATCATTTGAATTTCATTTGCATGAGAAGGTTGTTGATGGCCACACTCTTGCCCTAGTTTGAGGGGAATAGTGGGAAGAATGATTCACCAATTACCTAAAAAGTCTAAGCATGATTGTATTGCTTTGTCTATATAAATGTGTGCTTGCAGGAAGAAGGGAAATCAGTCCAAAGTTCAAACCAGTTCAGGGCTAGTCCTTGTTAGGCAAGTGTTTCCAATGTAGACCTACATTTTCAATGGATGGTTTCCACAACCATTATTCCCTCGGATAAGGATTCATTCAAAACAATGTCTGTGGTTACATATCATCTTTTGACCACATGATTATTTAAAATTTTAAATGTGAAAATAACTCTTCTCGAATAGTTAAAAAATAGTGATGAGCAGCAAGAATTTGTTTGCCATTTGAATTTCATTTGCATGGGAAGTTTGTTGATGGCCATACTATAGCCCTATTTGCGGGGCATAGTGGGAAGAATGATTCACCAATTACCTAAAATTTCCAAGTATGATTATATTCCACGTTGATGCTTGGCTTTCTGTCTAAATAAATGTGTGCTTGCAGCGATAAGTGAACAGTACAAACCAGCACAGGGCTAATCCTTGTTACGAAAGTGTTTCCAATGTAGACCTATATTTTGAATGGATGGTTTCCACAATCATTATTCCCTCAGATAAGGGTTCATTCAAAAAAATCTCTGAGGTCATATTTATCTTTCGACTGCGTGATTATTTAAACTTTTGATTCTTCTCGAACTACTTTTG
The DNA here is from genome assembly GCA_034641835.2 of Pinus albicaulis. Classification (NCBI taxonomy): domain Eukaryota; kingdom Viridiplantae; phylum Streptophyta; class Pinopsida; order Pinales; family Pinaceae; genus Pinus; species Pinus albicaulis. Next base: position 201,538,684 of record CM076569.1, read on the forward strand.
AAGTTCATTCCAAATCTGGTTTTGACTCCAATTTTCTTCACAACTTACATATCTGCACCAAATTGGGTCGTTGTCGAACATCAATTATGATTTTGAAATAATAAGATCCAGAGTCCAAAAATAAGGCTCACATGTTTTAGGCAGCCACATTACGGTGTGCCTTGGAGGATGTGCACCATTCACTTACACCACTTTACTCAGTCCTGACAAGCCTAGTGTCCCACAGAACTCTTCAAATGCCATACCACCACTTTTCTAAGCTACAATTGATTGCATCTATAAGTACCATTAGTCTCATCCCTGTTTGTCTTGATAAGAACACAGGCCCTACAGAATTAGATGAGCATGAAGAAGAGTATACTCCAAAAAGAGAGCTTAGTTATTCCATCCATAAACTGAATCTATAACTGGGTAATTCTACACCATCTTTCAAGTCGTGTTATTCCATAGCCTCTAAGTTGGCTACTTTGATGATTGCTTCACCTCAACGGCAGAGCTTTATTGATCAACCATAGATGATGGCAATGGAGTAAGAAGCCTTGTCACTGCTTCCCTGTCAATATGTCTACAAGGCATTTGTTTTATTTAACACCTCATCCAAGTTGCCAAAAAGATTTAATTTATTGTCTTGCGGCTATGTACCAGTATTTGTAAAGTGAAAAGTAAATAATTCCACCTGGTAAACAATTACTTCTAGAAATAGTGTAGTGCAATATCTTAGCCCAAAAACCAATTTGCTGTAGTAAAGGTGTGAAGATGTGGAAGTATAAGGAGCAGTATGATATGCAAATGTGCCCGAGCAGCCTAAATCACAAGAGAGAATGCTTTACGGAAACTATTACATCGTATATTGAGGAGAGAAAATCATTGTCTTGATCAGGAGAAATGGTCCTTGCAAATTAGGCCTTTCCCCTCCATTGCCACCATTATCACAAGCACCTATGGATTAAAAGGGTTGACCTAGAGGCTAGGACATGCCACCTCCCCTTGGACTTAGAATTGGTGATCATATGTGATGTTGGATGTGCATCTACTAGTTATCATTTCTTATATTCCAAGTGAACCCAGCCTAGGAGCTGTCAAATAAAATCAGGCCCTGGATGGCACACTGGGTCTATCACATTAAATGAATAATGATAGATGTGATTAGAGGCTGAAGCCATATATTAGTAAGCCTGGATAAAGCGAGTTCTGGCCAGTTGAAGAATAGTGATGAACGTCATTTGTTTGTTTACCATTTGAATTTCATTTGCATGAGAAGGTTGTTGATGGCCACACTCTTGCCCTATTTTGAGGGGCATAGTGGGAAGAATGATTCACCAATTACCTAAAAAGTCTAAGCATGATTGTATTGCATTGTCTATATAAATGTGTGCTTGCAGGAAGAAGGGAAATCAGTCCAAAGTTCAAACCAGTTCAGGGCTAGTCCTTGTTAGGCAAGTGTTTCCAATGTAGACCTACATTTTCAATGGATGGTTTCCACAACCATTATTCCCTCGGATAAGGATTCATTCAGAACAATGTTTGTGGTTATATATCATCTTTTGACCACATGATCATTTAAACTTTTAAATGTGAAAATAACTCTTCTTGAATAGTTAAAGAATAGTGGTGAGCAGCAAGAATTTGTTTGCCATTTGAATTTCATTTGCATGGGAAGTTTGTTGATGGCCATACTATAGCCCTATTTGCGGGGCATAGTGGGAAGAATGATTCACCAATTACCTAAAATGTCTAAGTATGATTATATTGCATGTTGATGCTTCGCTTTCTGTCTAAATAAATGTGTGCTTGCAGCGATAAGGGAACAGTACAAACCAGCCCAGGGTTAGTCCTTGTTAGGAAAGTGTTTCCAATGTAGACCTATATTTTGAATGGATGGTTTCCACAATCATTATTCCATCAGATAAGGATTCATTCAAAAAAATCTCTGGGGTCATATTTATCTTTCGACCACGTGATTATTTAAACTTTTGATTCTTCTCGAAGCTCCTTTTGAAGTTCATTCCAAACTGGTTTTGAATCCAATTTTCCTCACACCTTACATATCTGTACCAAATTGGGTCGTTGTCGAACATCAATTATGATTTTAAAATAATAAGATCCAGAGTTCAAAAATAAGGCTCACGTGTTTTAGGCAGCCACATTACGGTATGCCTTGGAGGATGTGCACCATTCACTTACACCACTTTACTCAGTTCTGAGTCCTGACAAGCCTAATGTCCTAGAGAACTCTTCAAATGTCATACCACCACTTTTCTAAGCTACAATTGATTGCATCTATAAGTACCATTAGTCTCATCCCTGTTTGACTTGATAAGTATTAAGAACACAGGCCCTACAGAATTAGATGAGCATGAACAAGAGTACACTCTGAAAAGAGAGCTTAGTTATTCTATCCATAAACTGTGAATCTATAACTGGGTAATTCTACACCATCTTTCAAGTCGTGCTATTCCATAGCCTCTAAGATGGCTACTTTGATGATTGCTTCACCTCAACAGCAGAGCTTTTTTGCTCAACCATAGATGATGTCAATGGACATTTAGTAAGAAGCCTTGTCACTGCTTCCCTGTCAATATGTCTACAAGCATTTGTTTTATTTAACACCTCATCCAAGTTGCCAAGAAGATTTAATTTATTGTCTTGCGGCTATGTACCAGTATTTGTAAAGTGAAAAGTAAATAATTCCACCTAGTAAACAATTACTTCTAGAAATAGTGTAGTGCAATATCTTATCCCAAAAACCAAGTTGCTGTAGTAAAGGTGTGAAGATGTGGAAGTATGAGGAACAGTATGATATGCAAATGTAACCAAGCAGCCTAAATCACAACAGAGAATGCTTTACGGAAATTATTACATTGTAGATAGAGGACAGAAAATCATTGTCTTGATCGGGAGAAATGGTCCTTGCAAATTAAGTCTTTCCCCTCCATTGCCACCATTATCACAAGCACCTATGGATTAAAGGGTTGACCTAGGACATGCCACCTACCCTTAGGGGCTAGAAGCACCTAATAGGGTTGACTATCTAGCCATCCCTAACACAAGGAACATTTTTACAGAACTTCTAGTTAGATATTTAGAAGTGATCTCAATTTGAAGTGTTATTATGCCCTTAACAATTAAGTATTGTCCACTATGATGCATCTATGGTCATTGTCCCCAATGATCGGTGGCTTTGACTTGATCTTGAGATGGTTTTTCCATGTGGTTCTTCACACAGCAGCAGAGGCCTTTGAGGGCATATCACATCACTCAACTACACATTATGCCCAAGTTGTTTTGCACCTTCCAGAAAGCAATGATAACCTTGAAAATGTAGCATTGCCCCTCCAGAACAAAGCGTTGGGCACTTTGATGAAGCACCCCCAGATGTTGGAACGTTGGGCTCCCTTTGCTTGGTGTTGGAATTACTTGATATTGTACCCAGTGAACCCAGGACGCCCCCGAGCTAGCCTTGACACTGTTTGATGGGCGTTGCTTGACCTGGAGTCCAGATGATGATGGTCATCCCCATGATGACAAGGGACGACTTGTACTCACACTTGAAGGCCCAATGCTATAAAGAGAGAGATAGTGCCACGCCACCCATCTAGCCCTTGAGAGGGTGACATAAGGCACCCAGAGCATGGTTTCTAAACGTGGAGGCATTTTGAGGTACTTCTTGAGGTCTCCCCTCAAAACTCGGAGTTGATTATGATGATGTGACATCTCATTAGCCCATCCCATTCATTTTCGTAGCATTTATGGCCCAAAAAGGGCATGACATCATGCTTTCGGAGGATATCGAACCACACTTGTGGGCTTTTATGGCATTATTTTATTGATTTGAGCTATGGAGTTGGATTGTAACCCCTTGTCTGGTCAAACACTCAAAGCCAAACTTGCTTTAGGGCTTGTAGGTTAATAATTTTTTTTAAGTGAAGGGATAGACCTCATATAAATAGAAGATCCCTTCAATCACTCTATCCATCATCACACATGTGAATTTGGCCTCTCTTATAAGAGTGTGAATTGCCTCCATCTTATTCGCTACATGGTAAAAATGTGATTTTATGGAGCATCTTTCTATTGGAGATTGACTATTGCATTGGAGACGTATTTTTGGGATTGAAAGAAGGCCTTTCCTTGGAAGGATTTGTAATTTAATGCTGATTTTTTATTTTTTTGCATGTGAATGAATTAATGCTAGTGTTTCTATATGTTCCATGACTAAAAGTGTATTGTTTATTGGAAATCTTCGTAAAACATTGCATGTAAAATATATTCTTCCTTGAAATCCATAGAAGAACTCCTTGTGTGCATCTTCTATTTAATCTGTCCCCTCACAAAAAAGATAATTACAATTTTAGAAGAGAAAAACATATTTTCCCCCCTTACTCTAATCAATTTTCTTTTTCCTTATAAATTTTCCCTAAAACTCCATTTGCCCAAGTAGGATTAGGCACTGGCTAAAGTTTTTTTGATCAAAAATAATTAAAGCTAAAATATTTTCTCTTCTTTTATATCTCCTAGGCTTTAGGCAAGCCATTTCAGCTTTTCTAGAGTCGATTTGCTTCTAAGATCATTTTTGGATGGATGTTTGTGGATGAAAATTTAGGGTTTGCCTGCCTATACCCTTTAAATGCAAAATCTTAATTTTGTTGTGGTGAATCTTCCCCAAATAAGGTTGGCATCATCCTTCATTGCCTATTTGTGCCCTAGAAATCCTAAACCCTAGCCAAGCTTTAACTTGAAACCTATTTGAGGTTATATCTTGTTCCTTTGCCGGTCCAATCATTAAATAAACCCTTCCTCTAACTCCTACATGTCTGGGTACTCCTTTAACATTGCACATCAAGAATCCTTTGCTTGTAGTGGTTTTTGTTCGTTCTAGGGTTAGTATACTTGCACCTTCATAAAAGAAGAATTGAGCCTATTCAAATCTTGAGGTATCTTTCCCTAGCCCATTTATATCACCAAGACCCCTCTAGTTAGAGTTTCCTTTCCCAAAAAACTAAATGCCTCAATTTGTAAATAGCTTAAAAGGAAAGTTAAAGAACTTGGCATATCGTCTAGCAACAAAATTGAGATACAAAACTGCAAAAACTTCAAATGGCTTACCCACCCTCTCTTAGATAAAGGATGACCCCTCCAACATGCACGCAGGTAAAACCACTTCTGGAACAAAATGCCAATCTATGATCGGGCAACTAAAACTCCAAAATAAATATAAACAAAGTTATGAGATCTTTGGAGGCCTTCGACCAGACCTTATTGGCACACATGCAAACCATGAAGACATTATACAGGCCACTCGTTGGTCTTGTTGACCTTCACTTTTCTAATTAAAATTTTGTGATGGTAGCATTTGGCACATATATGATATTTCCAGTAACATACAATAAAAAATAGAATATAAGACATGTTTAAGAAGAGGATCAGAAGAACATCACGGGTGGCTTGTATACCTTTTCCATCACTGACAGACTTTTGAGAATACCTCATTTTAATAAAGGATAAAATATGTTAGTTTTTGTAGCATCGGATAATGTTCTAGTCTCGACAATTGTCAGAGAGACTAAGAAACACTAGGACTCCAAAACCCAAAAACGATTTCAGGGAAATCCACCTAGAAATGCCTTAATTAAGTTAATTAATCAATAATTAATTTTTTCCTAAGTCCAACTTAGGGAAAATGATTAATTAACAACAATTGATTGAGGAATGTGAGATTTCTCCAGAGACTCACACAGATCGACTAGGAAATAATCCCAACCATTGATTAAGTTTTAATATTGGTCGTTGGAGTCCCAATGGGAGATTATAAGAAGAAGCCAATGGGTAGATGGAAGAATACACGAGATTGATTTCCTTGGGAAGTTCGACTTTCCAGAGAGCAACAGCATTCTGCTAGAAGAGTTCGCGCCAAAGAGGGGACGTAGAGACAGAGAGGGGCAGGGACAATGAGTCCAGAGGAAGTCTTCCAATTCCAGAGAGTAGCTTGCAGAGAGGCAGAGATAGCCATGGAGAGGCCGACGCAAGGGTTGCACAGTAGTCTCTAAAGGGAAATTCGATCTTGCTGGAGAGAAGCTCGTTTTCAGTTCCAGAGGCCGAGAAGTTTTTCCAAAGTGTTGGAGAGACAGTTTCTCAGTCAGCAACAGATAGGACGACTTCAGTAGCAGTTGTTCCAAGCAGTGCATTTTCCAGTTTTGTGCAGAGGTGATGCAGGGTCTGCACAGGCCAGTTTGGACGGCTCACTTGGAGCTGGCATTCAGAGCTCGAATTGCTTATGGGGTGAGCAAAATTCCTCATAATATTTGTTCCAACATTTTTCTTAGTAGGAATGCCAGATTTTGGCATCTAGTTGTACTCAGAATTTCTAACTGTTACTTAATAATAACAACCCTCAGTTGTTGCACCGGTTTTCCCACATTGGGTTTTTCCAGGGACTTTTGTCCAAAAACAACGGCGTTATATTTTTTTTGCGTGTGCTAGTATTTTCTCAGTTTCTAGTTTATCTTCCATAGTATTTATTTTGGTGAAATTTGCAACGGTGAATTATTTGTTGTTTGTCGTAGCAAATAAAGTACTAATTCATTTACAGTTAGAAGAATAATTTCCAGTTACTGCAATAGTTGAAAATTTCACATGGTATCGAAGCAAATTTGATTAAACAGGAAGTTCAGAAGCGGGAGGATATCGTCCAGATTCAGAGGGAGTCTGACAGCTTGATTTCCAGATTTGCACAGAGGTTGCCTTAGCAGTTCGAAATGTTAAGGCAGAGGGGTCGATTTTTTGCAATGCAATTGGCAGGACAAATTTGTAAAGCCCAATAGTAGTTCCAGCAGGAAATAGTAAAGCCGGGAAGCAATTCCGGTAGAGCATATCAGTATTTTCGCTGAGCAGATTCCTTGTTTGTGCACAGAAGGGTTTTGCAACAGTTTTGCTAGAGCAGAATCAGCGTTGGGTGGAGGAGAAAGTGCACACACAGAGGCACAGAGGGAATTTCTCTCAGAGGGTTTCTAGTTTAGAAATCCAAATTTCCAATTGCAACCGGCAATAGCTATAATTAGATTTTCTCTCTCCAGAAGGGAATGTGAATAGCAGAATCAATAGTCGAGCAGGAGGAAGAGGGAGATTTCCATTCCAATTTCAAAGATGGCCAGAGCTAGGCTTAGAGATCAGGATAGGTTGGAGGGAGCTTCCAACAATGTCATCTAGAAGGTCAGGATGTCCTTCCTGTTAGTTGAGCATGGCCTAAAAACCTTTGCAGAGAGCGTTGTGGCAGTATCGACCGATGAAAATCCGCTGAAAGAGTACAGGAAAGGAATGGCCAACGTGAAGCGCATGATACTGGATGTAGTCTGAGACCATATAGTCTCACATATATCTTGCAAGAATACCGCTAAGGAGATGTGGGATGCTCTCGCATAGTTATACCAAAATCCTTCCGAGCAATAGAAGATGTTCCTAAAAGAGAAGCTAAGAAACATTAGGATGTATAAGGGTGAAGGCATTAATCCCTTTCTCACTAGAATTCAGGAATTCTGGGATCAGCTTACAGCCATGGGAAAGGTGCCTCAAGACACAGAGCTTGTACGTTTGGCACTGGACAATGTCTCAAAGGATTGGGAAATCTTGATCCAAGGCATTTTGGGACGAGATACTCTACTTAGGTGGGACAAGATGTGGTCAGATCTGCAGCAGGAAGAAATGAGGTGAGCACTAGCAAAGACCTCCATCAGTGAAAGCAGCAGTAAGGGACTGAACAGTGAGAAGGATGAAGATAATGCGGCCCTTGCATTAAAGGTTCCCAGTCAGGGACACGGTTCACAGGGGGAGAAGAAGAAAAAGAAGGACCTATCTAAGGTCAAGTGCTTCAAGTGTGACGAGTTTGGCCACTACAATACTCAGTGTCCTCAAAGGAAGAAGGGCAAGTGGGAGAAGCAGGACCAGGGCAGCATCGGCAGAGATAGAAAAATTGTCCTCTAGGTTGGAGGAAGACTTCGCCATGTTTACAGCTATACCTCCAGGAGTGAGGTGGGGCGATATGGAGCTATAGTCCCAAAGTTGCGCATAGGTTTGGGCAGGGTCCATTAAGGTGAGCATTAGTTGGTGTTTTCATGGATCATTACCTTGCTACAGAGGCCCACAGCATTCAGTAGCATGAGTATCAGTGTCAGTTGATGCAGTCAGATTCCAGAGTGACAGTTGCAGACTAGTTGCAGTCAGGTGCTGAGGAGTAGTGTTGACAACAAAGCAGGAGGTTCAGTAGCAGAGTCAGCAACCGCACAAATTCTCCAACGAATAATGCAAAGGCTAGTAGTAGTCAGATGCTCAGAGTTAGACGCAGCACATAGACTCAACTGATTCAATATTTCGGATGCTTCTTAGTTGCAGTAGTTGCAGTAGCAGCAGTAACAGTTGAGAGGGAGTCACAGTGCAGATGCAGAGCTAGCAGTAGTATAGCAGTGTTAGCAGCAGCACAGATGCAACGTCAGAGTTGCACAGTGGTTGGTGGACAGTGGCAGGCAACTACAGTTGTCAGACATCAACAGCGTGTATGGAAGATGATGCAAGGATAGGGTGTTGTAGCAGTACAGCACTAGAACACCTTCCTCACTAAGAGGGAGTGTTAGTTTTTGTAGCATTGGATGGTGTTCTAGTCTCAACAGTTGGCAGAGAGGCTAAGAAAACTGTAGGACTCCAAAACCCAGAAAAGGTTTCAGGAAAATCCACCTAGAAATGCCTTAATTAAATTTATTAATCAGTAATAAAATTTTCCCTAAGTCTAACTTAAGGAAAATGATTAATTAACAACAATTAATTGATGAAGGTGAAATTTCTCTAGAAATTCACACCAATCAACAAGGAAATAATCTCCGCCATTGATTAAGTTTCAATCTTGGTTGTTGGAGTCCCAACTAGAGATTATAAGAAGAAGTAGATGGGTAGATAGAGGAATACACTTGAGATCGATTTCCTTGGGCAGTTCAACTTTCCAGAGAGCAACAACGTTCTGCCAAAAGAGTTCGAGCCAGAGAGGGGACGCAGAGACAAAGAGGGGCAAGGGACAGTGAGTCTGGAGGAAGTCTTCCAATTCCAGAGAGTAGCTTGCAGAGAAGTAGAGATAGCCACAAAGAGGTGTTAGTTTTTTGATGCATTGGAGGTGTTCTAGTCTCGAAACTTTGAGTAGAGGCTAAAACATGGGAGTTCTCCATAACCCAAAAATCATTTCTAGAAATTCCACCTAGAAGTGTCTTAATTAGATTATTAGCCTATTTTTTAATATTTCCTAAGTCTAAACTTGGGAAATATTGTTAATTAATTAGTATTTGTTGGACACCTAATCCTCTATGGGTAGGTGTGGAAGGCGAACAATCAAAGAGGAGTCCAAGTGACCTTGGAATGTGGAATCCAAGAGTCACACCAATGTAATATAAATGTACATCTATGGTTAATAGAAACGCATCTCATGCTTATCTTCATTTGTTGATTGTCTTCTCCATGAATGTTTAACATGGTATCAGAGCCATGATGTGTGGCCTTCTGAACATTTATTAAAATAGAGGTTACAGTATTTCCATTCATCTGTTGTGAGAAGACCATCCCTACAAAGAGGAATATCCTTTGTCTATCAGGACTCAGAACTGCACCTGAGCGTTTCTCTGCACATATTCGCTGCCCCATTGCACCCAGACTGCACTACGCTCCTCCGTAACGCTCTTCCCAACATACTCTTTGCCTCTCCTTCAGTTATTCCTCCCACAGCGCATACGAAATCGACTCCTCATAATCCAACTCCACGACTTCTCCTCGACACCACTGGACAGGCCATACTTCGACAGTGCTCACCTTCCCTCAATAGCGATTTCTCCTTCCACACTCTCGGCGCTGTGTATACGTAATACCCTCCGCTCGGCACTGCACCCTCACGTCTCTCCATAGCATCTTTGCTCTGCACGCTGCCTCTCGGGACCCCACGTTACTCCATCGACAACACTCACTCCATCAATGTCTACGTAGTCAAACAATGTCCATACATTCACGCTGCCCACACCTATGATATAAAATCGATCTTGGACTACCTGCTCATACGTTGTTGTAATACTTCTCTCCACCATACCACTCCTCTGCCATACCAATCCACCATACCCTGTCCCAATCATATATACGTTGTCATATTTATCGTGCCTCCATTATAATGTTGTTTCTCCCACTACACGCTCCCCATACCACTGTTACTGATCACTGTGAGGCGTTATTGCCAGCTTGGAGGAGGAGGGAACCGACACAGAGATTAGCGTATTGGAATTGTATCCTCGACCTGGACACTCAGAAGTGGTTGCAGTGCTAGAATTACTTCCAAGATGAGGCACACAAAGTGAGAACAAGCAAAGGGAATTAGAGATTTTAGTGTGTGCAAGATAGTAACAATGGTGCCTGTATGTGAATATGGTTACTATTTATTCCTGTATTTGCATTTACTCTCAAAGAGGACATACATTGCACCTGTATTGAACCATTTTTGTCTTTTAATGTTGTCTCTCTACGGTTGAAGAAGAGTGCCCATGTGTGTGGAAGGTTTTCAGGGTGGACATATATTAGCGTTGAGCTACCATTCAGGGTGTGACTCAAATGAAGATTATTCACTTTGTATAATCCACATTCGGCTTACCCTTATGATGTACAGTCAGAGAAAGCAAGGTGATGACTGTTAGAAGATGATTTTCAGTGCATTGGTTCATATACATTAATTCCCTGCGATGAAGTGACCAGTCAAAATTTATACCTTTGCATTGTATTGGAATAGTGTTGAGGGTTTTATTATATGAGCGTTACCATATGCGTTGAGAACTAGTAATTACTGCTAGTGGTTGGTGTGTACGCCAATTGGAACATTGAGTCATCGATGCATTTTGATGAATATAAATTTAAAAAAGGAGAATCATTGAAAGGTCATTTCAACTAGGGTTGTTTCCACCGAAGTTGTTGTCATTTCAATTGGAATTATTTTCATCGAATTTGTGCCAGTTGTTTGGAGCGATACCCTCTCAGAATTCTCATGGTCTACTGACTAGCATGATCAAGATTGTTATTTTTAGTAGGATCCTTTGAGATTTGATATACTAGCCCTCGTCTCAAAATGTTTAGTATTTCTTGTATGTAAATACCAGTGCATTTTTAGTTGAAGCCTTTGATTTTTGAGATCAGAAAATGGCTCGAATGAATAATGTATTAGACTTACTGAATACCATGATACAATGGACCACTATTGATGATATGGTAAAAGTCAACAAAATCACTCTCATAGACATTCGAACCTACTTGCAAAATGCACAAGAAAAGATAGAATTTTTGCAGCTTGAGTCTCAGCTTCAGCAAGATGAGTTACAGCAACATAAGCATCATGACACCTATCAACAATGAGCAAATGGTCAAGTCAGTAACATTGAGGTTGACTCCCATCATGTTCCTTGTACAAGAGTCGATTTGCATGCAGAAGCATACATCCAGCCTGCACTTCCCAAGCCCATCATCAAACCTTGGGAAAATCTTGTCCATAACAAGCACAGAACAGGTCTTTGATATGACAAGGAGTTCTCCTTTCATATTTCGGACTACTCCAAGCCAATCAAATTTCAGAGTGTCAGATTTCTTCATGATAGCTTACCTACAGTTGTTCTAGATTCTTCTCCTCTTCCACAACAGCAACAACATATTGTAAAATGCCAACACTTTGATCGAGTTGGCCATATGAAAGATCACTGTTTCGATCTTCACCCATGCAAGCACTGTGGTCGGCACACCCATTCTTCACACAGATGCTTCAGAAACAAGCCTCCTGCAAGAACAAAGATTCATCTTGGATGGATCGCTTCTTGGCAATGGGCATCAATAGCCAAGAAGATGTTTAAGTCATATGTCAGAACTTGTTATAGAGTATTGAACAGTCTTGTAGTTGAGTTTTCGCCATCATCTCACCTTGTACCTAACAGGGGGGAAAATGGTGGTCATCTACAAGCTTCGAAGCCACATCAAGTGAGCCTGAGCCACAACCTGTCATTCCAGATTCAGAGTTGTAGCCAGAGACACAGCACATCAAGTGAGCCTGAGCCACAACATGTCATTCTAGCTTCAGAGTTGTAGCCAAAGACACAACACATCAAGCGAGCCTGAGCCACAATCTCTCATTCCAGATTCAAAGTTGTAACCAGAGACATAGCAGTTCAAGCGAGCCTGAGCCACAACCTGCCATTCCAGATTCAGAGTTGTAGCCAGAGACACGAATGCCCATGAGCATGCCTTTGGTTGGTGGTCAGCCTTAAACCATCCATGCGAGGTTGATATTCTTCCTCTTCAAAGAATTCGAGACACTTCCTCTAGCAGAAGACTTCAGCTTCTTGCCAGTTTTGGATGAGTTCGAGGAAATGCATCAAGCATTCCAAAGTTGGTGGTCATCCTTAAACCATCTGAATTGTAGACCTCCCTTCTTCTAGGTTGAAGGTCTCCCTCTTCAAAATATGAAGAGCATTTCCTCTAGCAGAAGACCTCAGCTTCTTGCCAGATTTGGAAGAGTTTCAGGAACTGCACTAAGCGTTCCAGTGTTGGTGGTCATCCTTAAACCACCTCTTTATGCCAACATTTCAAAGAGCTCATTCAGCCTAAGTGTTGTCATGCATACTTTGCATATTTGTATTACAACTCTCTTCTTGAACTCACACATACCCCTTCGGATTAAGGGGGGGAATGTTGGACACCTAATCCTCTATGGGTAGGTGTGCAAGGTGAACAGTCAAAGAGGAGTCCAAGTGACCTTGGAATGTGGAATCCAAAAATCATACCAATGTAATATAAATGTATATCTATGGTTAATAGAAATGCATCTCACACTTATCTTCATTTGCTGATTGTTTTCTCCATGAATGTTTAACAGTGTTAATTGAGAAATTTGTGAATTATCTAGAAACTCACACAGATCGATCCAGAAATAATCTCAACCATCGATTATGTTTTAATCTTGGTCATTGGAGTCCCAACTGGAGATTATAAGAGGAGGTCGATGGGTAGATGGAGAAACATATCAGAGAGATTGATTTCCTTGGGCAGTTTGATTTCCAGGGAGCAGAAGCAGTGGCTGAAAGAGTTCGAGCCAAAGAAGGGAAGCAGAGACAGAGGGGCAAGTACAGTGATCCAAAGGAAGATTTTCTAGTTCCAAAGAGTACATTTCAAAGAGGCGAAGATAGCCACAGAGAGGTTGCACAAGGGCTGCGCAGACGCCTCTAAGAGGCAATTCGATTTGCAGATTTAGGAAGTCGTTTCAGATATCCGAAGGCAAGAAAATTTCGCAAAGGTCGGGATAAACGTTTCCAGAGTTAATGGCAGTCTAAAGGGGCAGCTCAGTGTGAGATCTAGGCAGCCTGAATTTGTGCTTGCACAAAGGGTGATGTAGGGCATTTTGTGGAGGGGTTTCAGAGGCCAGTCTTTAGTGTCGGATTGCTTGTGGGGTGAGGAAAAGTTCTCACTAGATTTTTGCCAGTGTTTTTCTCTGTAGGATCGCCAGTTTTCGTCATCAAGATTGTACTCGGATTATATCACTGCTACTTAATAATAAAAACCCTCAGTTGTTGCACCGGTTTTCCCAAGTTGGGTTTTTCCAGGGACTTTTGTCCAAAAATAACTGCCATATTTTTGTGTGTGTGTGTTCCAGTGTTTTCTCAGATTCCAGTTTATCTTCCACAGAATTTAATTAGGTGAAAATTGTTGCTGTGAATTATTTGTTGTTTGTGTGGGCAAATAAATTGTTAATTAATTACAGTTAGAATAATAATTTCCAATTGTTGCAATAGACGAAAATTTCACATGGTATCAGAGCGATTTTGAACAAACAGGGAAGCCTAGAAGCGGAAGTAGAAATTCATTGTTCAGAGGGAGTAGCAAGACGAGTTTCTAGGGGACTCCACAGAGCCCAAGCCAGGCAGTGTGAGTTGCTTGAGCAGTTTGATTTTTAGTGTAGGTAGGCAGAAAAATTTGACTTGTCAGATCGAGTGATTCCAGCAAGCAGAGGGAGCAGTAGTCCAGTATTTTTCGCTGGGCAGATTCCTTGTTTGGGCGAAGAAGGGTTCTGTAGCAGTTTGCAGTAGCAGAATCAGCGATGGGTGGAAGAGAAAGGCACACACACAGAGAATTTCTCTGATTCTAGCCTAGAAATCTTACTTTCCCAGTTGCAGTTAGCAGTTGCTGCAAGTTTTTTTTTTTTCACTCCAAAAGGGAGTGTGAATAGCAGATTCTGCAGCCAAGCAAAGGAAGAGGGAGATTTTCAATTAGATTTAAAGATGGCCACAATTGTTCTTAAAGATCAAGATAGGTTGGAGGGAGCCTCAATTATGTCATCTGGAAAACCAGAATGTCCTTCCTACTGGATGAATTTGGCTTGAAGACCTATGCATACAACGTTGTGGCAATACCCCAGGATGAATTTGGCTTGAAGACCTATGCATACAACGTTGTGGCAATACCCCAGGATGTCAATCAGTTGAAGGAGTACAGGAAAGAGATGGAAAAGATGAAGTGGTTGATCTTGGATGGAGTCTGAGATCATATAGTCTCACATATAGCGGACAACAGAACGGCGAAGGAGATGTGGGATGCTCTCGCTCAGCTATATTAGAATACTTCCGAGCAGCAGAAGATGTTACTGTAGGAGAAGCTGAGAAGCATCAGGATGTAGAAGGGTGAAGGCATAGATCTCTTCCTCACCAGGATTCAACAAGTCTGTGATCATCTTGTAGCCGTTTGGGAGGCGCCTCAACTGACAGAGCTTGTTCGTTTGGCACTGAACAGTGTTTCAGAGGAGTGGAAAGTCTTTGTCCAAAGTATCTTGGGTCGAGACAACTTGCTTAAGTGGGACAAGATGTGGTCAAACCTGCAGCAAGAGGAGATGACGCAAGCTCTATTAAAGAGCACCATTAGCAGAAGCAACAGTAAGGTTTGAAGGGTGAGAAGGAAGAGGAGAATGTGGCCCTTGCATCAAAGGGTTCCAGCCAGGGACAGGGGAGAAGAAGAAGAAGAAGGACCCATCTAAGGTCAAGTGCTTCAGGTGTGGCGAATTTGGCCACTACAGTACCCAATATTCTCTCAAGAAGAAGGACAATCAGCGTAAGCAAGACCAAGCTGCAGCGTCCACAGAGATAGACAAGTTGTCCTCCAGGTTAGAGGAAGATTTCACCATGTTTGCAGCTATACCTCTAGGAGTGAGGTGGGGCGATATGGAGTTATAGTCCCAGAGCAACGCAGAGGTTGGGTAGGGTCCACTGAGGTGTCCTAATGGATCATTACCTTGCTACACGAGCCCACAGTATTTAGTAGCAGGATGGATTAGTGTTAGTTGATGTAGTCAGATTCTGGAGTGACAGTTGCAAATTAGTTGCAGTCAGGTACTGAGGAGCGCAGAGCAGTGTTGATAGCGGAGCAGGAGGCTCAGTAGCAAAGTCAGCAGCAGGGCAGATTCTTCAATGGACATAGCAAAGGCTAATAGCAGTCAGATGCTCAGGAGACATACGCAACACAGAGACAGAGTTGATTCAGTATGCTTCTCAGTTGTAGTAGTTGCAGTAGCAGCAGCAACAGTGAGAGGGAGTGCAATGCAGATGCAGAGTTGGCAGCAGTATAACAGTGTCAGCAGCAGCATCAGAGTTGCACAGTGGTTGGTGGGCAGTGGCAGGCAGTCACAGTGGCCAGACATCAACAGCGTTACAGAGGGTGATACAGAGACATGGTGTTGAAGTTGTTGTGCAGCACTAGAACACCTTCCTCGCTAAGAGGGATTGTTAGTTTTTTCTAGCATCGAAGGTGTTATAGTCTCGAAACTTTGAGTAGAGGCTAAAACACAGGAGTTCTCCATAACCCATAAATCGTTTCTGGAAATACCATCTAGAAGTATCTCAATTAGATTATTAGCCTATTTTTAAATATTTCCTAAATCTAAACTTAGGAAATCTGGTTAATTAATCAGTATTAATTGAGAAAGGTGTGAATTATCTAGAAACTCACACGGATCGATCCACAAATCATCTCTGCCATCGATTTTGTTTTAATCTTGGTTGTTGGAGTCCCAACTGGAGATTACAAGAAGAGGTTGATGGGTAGATGGAGAAACATATCAGAGAGATTGATTTCCTTGGGCAGTTCAATTTCCAGAGAGCAGCAGCAATTGCTGGAAGAGTTCGAGCCAGAAGAGAAGCAGAGACAGAGAGGGTAGGGATAGTGATCCGAAGGAAGTTTTTCCAGTTCCATAGAGTACATTGCAGTGAGGCAGAGACAGCCACAGAGAGGCTGTGCAGAAGCCTCTAAGAGGCAATTCGATTTGCAGATTCGAGAAGTTGTTTCAGAGATCCGGAGGCAGGAAACTTTCGCAGAGGCCTGGAGAAACATTTCCAGAGTCAGTGGCAGGCTAAAGAAGCAGCTCAGTGTAAGATCTAGGCAGCACGAATTTGTGTCTGCGCAGAAGGTGATGCAGGGCATTTTGTGGAGGGTTTGAGAGGCCAGACTTTAGTGCCAGATTGCTTGTGGGGTGAGGAAAATTCCTCACTAGATTTTTGCCAGTATTTTTCTCTGTAAGATCACTAGTTTTCGGCATCCAGATTGTACTCAGATTATATCACTGTTGTTTAATAATAAAAACCCTCAACTGCTACACCAATCTTCCCAAGTTGGTTTTTTCCGAGGACTTTTGTTCAAAAATAACTGTTATATTTTTGTGTGTGCCAGTATTTTCTCAGATTCCAGTTTATCTTCCACATAATTTAATTTGGTGAAAATTACAGTTGTGAATTATTCGTTGTTTGTGTGAGAAAATAAATTGTTCATTAATTTACAGTTAGAAGAATAATTTCCAGTTGTTGCAATAGTCGAAAATTTCACAAGAGGCTGACGCAAGGGCTGCGAAGTAGTCTCTAGAGGGCAATTCGATCTTGCTGTAGAGAAGCTAGTTTTCAATTCCAGAGGCCGGGAAGTTTTTCCAGGTGTCAGAGAGACAGTTTCTCAATCAGCAACAGACAGGACGGCTTGAGTAGCAGCTGTTCCAGGCAGTGCGTTTTCTAGTTCTACATAAAGGTGACGCAGGGTCTGCGCATACCAGCTTGGACCGCTCACTTGGAGCAGGCAGTCAGAGCCTGGATTTCTTGTGGGGTGAGGAAAATTCCTCATAATATTTTGCCAGTATTTTTCTTTGTAGGATTGTCAAATTTCGGCATCCAGTTGTACTCAGAATTTCTCACTGTTGCTTGATAATAAAAACCCTTAGTTGTTGCACCGGTTTTCTCACATTGGGTATTTTCGAGGAATTTTGTCCAAAAACAACGGTGTTATATTTTTGTGTGTGTGTGTCAGTGTTTTATCAGTTTCCAGTTTATCTTCCGCAGTATTTATTTTGGTGAAAATTGTAGTTGTGAATTATTTGTTGTTTCCGTAGCAAATAAACTGCTAATTAATTTACAGTTAGAAGAATAATTTTAAATTGCTGCAATAGTTGAAAATTTCACAAAATATAGTAAACCTATTTCCAATAGTCAGTGATGAGATAAAAAAAAAAAAAATTAAATGATGCTATGGGAATTACTAATAACAAATATCTTAATTTATATGAAAGTGGTGGGCATGTAAAACCCATACAATTGTACCAAATTCCGCTGTAATGGAGGAGTAGAACAGGAACCATGAGAACAGACAAGAGATACTGTTTATATGTCTTAGCGTCTAAATGTGCTAGCCTTTTGCATGTTTGCAAACAAAGAAATCAAACTAGAAATCGGTTCCCAATAAGCATTGAATCCTCGTTGCATTGCTTGGACTAACATGAAACAATTCCTGGCTAAATGGTACCTGTATGTTGTTATAAATGAGAGTTTTTTATGTTCATGTTGTGTCACTTTTAATTGTACTCTCAAAAACAGTCATGTTGATATAAACTCAAAGGTATTGATTTAGTTACACTCAGTCAAATGTCAGGACATTAACTATGTTATTGTTATCTTAAGCTCTCCATTTATAAGATGTATTTAAATTTTAAGTAGCTTTCAGTATCTGAATAGTAGCATAATCGAATGGATGATGGTTGCCTATGAGATCAAAAGCTACCTAACAATGATTTTGATAAAAGTAGCTTAGCTAGTAAGTTCCAATTCATGGATCTAATAACATTCTCCACAACTTGACACTGTGAATCACTTCAACAAAACACGATGTGAACCAACCTGGAATTGCTGGTTATGCAGGCAGCAACTGAACTTACGACACATACATTGTACTCTCAAAGTTCAAACCCGTTAAATACAGAAACTACACTGGACTTCCTATTAGAACAGCATCATAACACACCTTTCTCACCAAGCTCATCTACCAAAAATTGCATAAAAAATGTAAAGGAAATGAGATCGAAACCATCAAAATTTAGTCTCTCTGCTATACTCTCTACTTTTGCAATTGCCATCTTTTAGATTAACCAAACAACTGGCTCGTTTATAGCAATGACTCTCTCTCATCTGATTTAGATAACTGCATGCGATGAACTGCAGGAATGTGACCATTTCCCCTTCCATCTGTGTAATTGTTGTGATGATCATCCTCACCAAATTTAAACAACTGGCTCGTTTATAGCAAATGACTCTCTCTCGTCTGATATAGATAACTGCATGCGATGAACTGCAGGAATGTGACCATTTCCCCTTCCATCTGTGTAATGGTTGTGATGATCATCCTCACCAAATTTAAACAAAGTTTTAAATCTCAAAACACATCCACAGTCTACCATATCCTTATGAATGACTAAATAATCCTTGCACAAAAGATTCCGATGTAGTATAAAGCATAACGCAAAGGATTGATCAACCACGAAAATAAAAGCCTGACAGGATGTACTTGTAACAATCAAATTCGCCAAGTCATCTTGAGCATGGATGATGCAGCCCCCGTGAATCCTCTTTGGAGCGTGTAGAATAACATAACCTCCAAACAAAAGTGGAATGATATATACATGTTATATCAACCTCTGTTTGGGCAAAGATTTGATTTTTCTACAGCATTCAATTTTACATGGAATTCAATGTAGTATAACATAATTGCTAGAATTCACACTACATGGTATGAATTGATCCTACAAATCTTAGTATGAGAACCAATAATTTTGCTTCTGCATAGGAGTTGTTCCCTCGCTTTTCACTTCTTCCACTACTTCCACCATTTCCAGATCGTACACATTGGCGCTCAGGAGTCAGGACTGACCTCTTATATTTATATGATCATATCTAATTGGAGATTAACATGAGCCATCTGGCCAATAAAGGCTTGGAAGACGACTCTAACAAAGGGCATCACGAGCTATTTTGCCTTGACGTGTTCAGGAATTTTAACAAACGACTAAAAAGCATAGCTTCCTAACAAAGTAGGATAGCCTTGCACTTAACAAATAGGTTAAATCTGTAAATAAACCAATCAAGCTTCTATCAATTTTATCTTGATTCATCTGACAAAGGCGAGTGACAGGAAGTGACTACACGAGAACTGATCAATGTGCAACCCTACTATAGAATACCCATTTCATCCATCTTGATATTTCAATGTAGTATGTCTGAGACAAAGTTCATAATCAATCTGAACCTTGATGTGGATTGCGTCTCGGGGATGCTTGAACGCATTAAGGCGAATGGACAGAAGCCCTCTTTTTCGCACAGCCTGTTGTATTGAGTCAAAGAGGGTCAGATTCCTCCTTCCGACATATTTATCAGAATTTATCTGGCCTTACTATTACATGGGACATAACCTAAAATGGTGAAAAGCAGGCCGATCTTCTATCATTGTACTAATGAGGCCACTGATAACTTATTTACAGTATATAACTGAAATTCTTATATTGAAATGCAAAGAACATCATCCGCTTATATTAACCACTATTAGATCGATTGCTGAGATAGACTGTTTTGGGAAATACATTCAGATGTAAGCACTTACATGTGGAGGCATGAAAAAAGCCTGAGAATGGAGCCTCTGAAGTTTTGGATGGAAAACGCAGCCCTTCAGATGAAAGTTGGGGCGGCCCCAAATGGACTTGGAAGCAATGCAATGCACTGCAGGCATGTTGGGCGCGGAATGCACAAACTAGTTTACCAGTTATTGCAATGAAAATGACACTGCATTTTACACACACACACTTCCAAGGAAGCGGAGACTCGCCTCTCATAATATCTAAACAAGTAACGTTTACAGCTAAGTTTGTCTGCAAACTATCAATTTCCATTTAATCATCTTTGGGTTTTGACAGCATAGCATTTGCTATCCCAATCTATTTATTGTCACTCAATATAGACCTACGAAAGAATTAGTGGAGAGTCAAAGATCAAGGAACCTTACAAGGAATGTCCATGAGCATTAGGTGAGGCGGTGGCAAAACATGATCAATTCTAAGTGGTGATCAATTCTAGGTTAGAAAGTGCCAATGTATCATTTGGAGAGAGCAAACATGCATACATGTATTATAAGTTCATATAGTTGTAAGTTCTTCAAAGTATTGTGAGGTTTACTATCCAAGTTTATGTGTTATAAGTTGATAAGGTTATAAGCTCTTCAAAGTAGTGTTGGGAGATTAGGAGGTTTATTATTCATGTTTTTATGATTTGAAGTTGTATTTTTCTGAAATAAATATATGAGAATTCCATTATTTATAAAATTCTGTTTTTTCTACTTTTTCAAGCATTTTTATTAATTAAATTTATTTAGACATTTTAAAGTTTACAAAAAAAAAAAACTAAGTATGAAGGTGTTTTTTTCTCAACTTCATTATATTTAGTACATTAAGAAAAATACTTCTTAGAAAATGGATATCTTCTCCATGTTAGATATATGACTTTAATATCTAGAAATAGAATAAATAGTGTGATTAAAATTACTAAGAGTAAGTTTTGATCGAAGATAAGAAAGATCTTATATGGGAGCATCTCTTGCTCCTAGCATTACTTCGTGAAAAAAGAGGGTGATAACATTTTAAAATGTCCCCATTTCTATTTTCGTTATCATCTAGGTTCCATGCTACATTAGAATTCCATTTTTGGATAAACCATCAGTTTCTATATTTCTCTCCCTCTACACATGTTGGAAAGTAAGATGGTTGAAAAAACCTTTCAAACCTTTAACCTCTTTCAAGACAAAATTTAGAAACACCTTATGTCATATTTGTTCATCTTTGACCCATCTGATGACAATTTGAGAGTTATCAAAACACCTGTAAACTATTAATTCATTTTTCATTTGCAAATAACAATACTAGTTTTAATCCCGGATGCAGGTGCACATTGAGATCAATACAGTGGTTGGCCCAAGGCAAGACACCTGCCCACTCCAGAGTGTGGTACCAATGCCTTAAAGGCCCTTGGGGTTCGGCGATGGGCATTCATAGCTCACTCGCTCCGCCATTACTCTGCAACTTGCTCGACGCCTAATTCAATGGAGATGCGTCCCATCTCCAGCATAGCTACTTTTGCCCAACACTCTTTGGTTTTGTCATTCACCCCATCTAGGCTATTGAGCTCCATCTCTCCGCTCCATCTTTGTCTTCGGCTTGCCAACCAATCGACCAGAGCTTCAAGTCCTCCCTCGACTCAGCGAGACGCTCGACACGATATTCACTCTCCCTCAGAGGCTGACCTCACGCCATGCTCGCCTCACGCCTCCCCTCTACATTCTCCCCCCTTCAAGCCTAGCCGTTGTGATAATTCGCCATGCCCGCCTTCGTGTCTTGCACATCCGCCCTTTGGTTCGCCCTCTTTTTCTTCTCATTCAGTCTCTATGTCTTCTCAAGCTACCTCTTTGTCTTCTCATTCGGCCTCTTTGCATACTTATAAGGCCTTCAGCCCCAGCATGCCGCGTAGGCACTTTATGAGATGCAGGCGAGGGGGTGGTAGAGGCGTTGGCTCTCGCCACCCCTTTCTTGCCATGAAGTCTGCAGCACCCAGCCTCTGGCAAGCAATGTAGCACATGTTCACTTCAACAGTGCTATAGACAGTCCAAGAATTACCGCCACCATTTCTGTTGTGTTTCAGGAAGAGCAGCGTGGAGATATCACCTCTGGCTCCAACAAGCGCAGGAGGAAGTCAACAATTTCTGTGAGGCCTCCTTAGGTCTCCAAAAAATCTGCAGCCATCCCTGTCAAATCACGTTCGCAAACCTCCAACAGTGAGGGCAATGGAAACTGGAGCTCTGCGCACTCGGACAAGCAGCTGCAAGGAAAAAGCTCAACTTCCTCATCTGAGAACAATGCCCATAAATCCAAGGAAAACGATGAAGATGTGGAGGATGACTACAACTATCCAATTGTGGAGGAGACTCCTCCTTCACACACCGATAACTAGCCTGATGACAGGTCTTCTTTTCTCTTTTGGACTTTTGCTATGATTTGTTGCATTCTAGGACACGATGACTGTAGTCACTATTTCTGTAAACGCTGGTTTTTGTGCAACTCTGTAATTGTTGGTTCCCAGTTATGGGCAGCATCTTATGGGCCGATTTCCCCTATAGGGGCAGACTCTTTTTTTAATTTTTTTATTAAGACTCCCTTCGGAGTTGGATAGTTTTGCAACCCCAGAGGCAAGTCTCGCTTTGTATATTATGTTTTATATCAATAGATTAAACCAACTTACCAAAAAAAAAAAAACAACAACAACAACAATACTAGTTTTAATGCCATGAATTCTACATAATTAACTGACCCCTTCCCCAATCCTACCCTAAACTTAATAGAACGATTGTCTTCAAATAATAGAATCCCTCTCCCTCCACATAAAATAAGATCCCCTTGTGATGCCCCATTAAAAAAAATCCTAAGGAAAACTATTATCAAATTGTTTTATATCCACTACCCTCGTTGATTTTTCTTCTTTATCATGTGGAAAATGACTCAAAATGTTGAGCCCATTGACTGTACACTTAATTGGAGAAATATGTTTTTCTTCAAAAAATGAAATTTCCTTGGCAAACCATACCCTTAGGACATTATTAATGGAAGAACCTTAAAAGCCTTTCTCTGTGGATTCCTTGGCCAATTCCTCAAACCTACTTTCAGTGGAATCCCCTCATCAATATTTTTTCAATCCTACTAGAACCTCCACTTCCAACAACATTTTCTTTGAATAGTCACAATCCATGAGCAAATGACCATTTATCTCCTCACTGAGTTTGCAAATATCACATCTGTCAGGCCCCTCCCAATTCCTCTCCTCTAATTTTTCCCAATTTAATACTTTGTTCATAATATACACCACATAAATAGCATTGTTTTTAAGGAAATTTCAAGTTCCAATATAGTCCACCACCATTGGCATTATCTTCCTTCTTTACTCTATACTTAAAAACATATATCTAGGCTTAGGCGTGTCAATCCCCGAAGGGGAAAAAACCAAGCTAGTTCATCCTAATGTTCCTAGATTCAAACATTACTCTTTTTTAAACATGATAAAAGACCACTCTGTAAATCCACTTCATTGCATATGAAGCCCGACTTGTTTACCATAAGTTATCCCTACCTCAATATTGAAGTTGTAAGTGGATCTGCAATGTGGGAAAGAATGCAAACAAATTTGTCCTTTAGTGATTGAATCATTTATGGTGAAAATAGGTGGTCTCTTCCAATCCCAACCCAAGGTTGTTTGTTTTGATCATTATATCATAGTTGTATTGTTGAAAGCGTTCGTGTGTGCATTTTTAAGACTGTGATGGAACATTGTGGGATGTTGATTGGACAGTATGTGTGTTGAGTCACATAATCTAATGTTAGTCATGGATGTGTTCAACTCATTATCTATTCTACTGTATTTTTAATGTTATTATTATTTATTTTTTTTGAGGTCATTGTGATCTTCCTTGGCGTAAGGTTGTTTATTTTGATTATTAATTCATTTGTGTATTCTTAAACGAGTTTTTGTGTACATTTTTAAGCTTGTGATGGAACATTGTGGAATGTTGATATACAAATGTGTATGTGTAAGGTAATCTAATGTTAGTTGTGGATGTGTTCAACTCACTATGCAATCTACAATGTCTTTTTAATGTTATTGGTACATAATATGTATGTTTGGCTTGCATGGTTTTTGAAGTTTTAGTTTATGGCAACACACAATATATGTGCTTTGTTTAAATTAATATTTCTTATGGGTATTATGGCTTGCCCTTCTTAAGGAAGGGTGAAATCAATTTTGATCTATTTCGTATTTGGCATGAGTCCATGAATGCATTTCAGCTTTCTTTAAATGTTTGAAGTATATAAATTGGTTTTGGTGTTAACTATCATTTCATGTTCAAACTAGAGTGGTGTTTGAAAGATTTGGTTTGTAAGGGGTCACTTATTTAATGTCTTGTGTGGCCCTATCATATGAATGTTAGTGATAGAGATGTTCATTTGTATTTCTTCTATGATTGTTTTATACGTTGTTGAATGAATTTTGGCATTCAAGAATATTTCAAGTACATGGGTTCTTAATTATCATTTCATGTTAAAACTAGTGTCATGTTGGATGGATTGTTGAGTGGAGGTCACTTTTTTTTTCCCTATGGTGTGCATGTTAGAGACAAAGATGAATTTTTATATTGCTTCTATGACCATATATTATTATTCCCTCTTATTGTTCTTTGAGATTTTCATAGTTAAGGAACAATGCCAAGGCACCATGTGGAGGTAAATTAACCTCTCCACTTTAGGCTATTATGAAAGATTTCAGTAACCATTGGAGGTCTCCCTCAAACAAAGCTTTTAAAACAAAGGCCTCTTCAATTAACCAATGTAGAACCAAAATATTTTTTCAAATGAGCAAATTCTAAAGGAAAAGTTTCAAGTATTTGGAGAAAAGATTTTGAAAACAAATATAAAGAAATTTAGCAATTTTTCAAGCGCATTGAAGGCACCATATTCCCATTTAGCCAATTATATAATGCATTTCCAAGCGATAAAAGAATCTATAGGAAAACAATTTTATTTGAAAAAAAACACTTAGATACTTAGATGAAAGAAAGGATATTGGGCATATATATAATTAAATTCAATAATTATAACTGGCTATAAAAATTCAATTTAACTTCCAACATCGAACTCAATCAATCTTCACTTCCAAGATAATACTTGAAATAATGTATTATATATTCATGAACATAATGACATTCACAAACTCATATTTTTTTAAACCATCAACATATAATGTAAGAAATAAAATGTATTAAATGCATGGTTTTATCAATATATTATATACACAATAATAACAAAGAGAAATATTCAGAATAAATCTTTTATTTTTTAAATGTTCGACAACCCAAAAGAAAATGAAAGAAAAACTTGGAATAAATACATAATAAGATCAAAAAATTTGGTTGTCTCATGGATGAACTTTCCAAAACTAAAAAAAAATATTCAAACAGGTCTTTGCTCAAAATTTTTGGTTACATTCTTCTCAAAAGTAACTAGTTCATTGATATAAGCAAGTCCTTCTTGGTAAAAAATCTTGATCCCTTACATTTGTTTTCTTTCTTACTTTCTATTCTTTGAACCCTAACTAATCTTCGAAGGATAATTTTCTTTCCTATAAATAGTCAAGAGTTCAATTTCTACCTTATCACATATTCTCTTTTTTATTCAATTTCTCTCCCACCTACATGGAGGTGATGAATTTGAGACAATCTATGAAAGTTAGGCCATTGATGGAACTTTGCTTCAAAGTCTTACTATTTCATCCCATTCATTTCTTTTCGGATATATGAATTCAACCATTTCCTTGAAATAATATTTATTTCTAAAAAGAGGTAAAAAGTAGGTGATAAACCTTTTTTGTATATTAGTAATATTATTTAGAAGTCTAAAATCAAGAGACAATTTATCAAAAATTAACTTTTCCTTCAGTGGACTACTAACATTTTATAATTGTTCAACATTATTCTTTTACTTGATTAATTTTTCACTACATATTTTAGGAATATAGAACCAATTGTCACTCATACATGGAGAAGACAATTCTATTTTAATCAAAGGATTGAAATTTTCTCTAAAATGCAAGCCATATTGACTTACTAATTTCAATTTGTTTTGTGTTGTCAATTGTTAGGCCTTGTTGTCGCTTCTACAACACCCTCCAAAATTTTGGCCTGCACTCAATTTCAGAGCCTACATTGGTCCTGTAAATTTTCGTTGCAAACATTGAGATTGATTCCATGTATTTTCTCTAAGTGTTTTGGTCCCTTTTGCGAGAAAGGTAAAATGTCCTCTTTTCGCATGTTAAGTGCTTCATGATGTGTATAAGCTTGTTTTGGTGGTTTCAAGGGGTTATCCTTGTGTAAATGTGTTTATCTATCCATGTAAACATTTGTCACACTCATTTCCAAAGTTCTAAGCATTGTTGCACAAGTGTCTTCACGGTCGTCGCAAAGTGTATATTTGGTGTCACACCGAGGGAAATGTATTGTTCATGTGTCCTGGATTATCTGTTTTGTTGTGTCATCAATTGTTCTAAGTTTGTGATCACGGTCAATTCATATCACTATTCACATCAACTCATTGATCCCACACTTAGCCAAATTTCAAAAAAATTCCAGCAACTTAGCCTCATCTGACCCTCCTCAACTGCGCATTGCACAGTGTTGACCGGACAAATCAATCTTGCAGAAAATATCGATCTTCGTATTACCAAAAATTAATCTAGCAACAAACAGCCAAATAAACCTATATTTCTCTCGACATATGCGATTTACAAAAGAATATTATAAAGGTGTTAAGGTCTTACCGTAGATCCATTGCTTGTTCAAAGTTGTTGTCCCTCGGTCACTAGAAGGAGTTATCTTTATAAATCTGCAGTCACAAACAAGCAAACATTAAATAGCACCTGTATAGTAAATATTATAAATCATGCCTATCATGGTGATCAAGGAATCCATGAAATAAACAGTTACTTAACAACTTGTTGAGAAAAATGAATTCATTTGTTTTAACTTTGAAAGAAGGAAAACCTTACAACCTTAGCCTTGATGTTGAACAGGCCTTCCCGGGGTTCGAAGCAGGAATATCCTCTACTCTGACAAGCCTTTCACTCTTCCAACCGAGACAGATAGAGGTATGTGATCTCTCCTCACAAAATCTCAGTTAAATGAGTCTGAATCCCAACAACACTTAACCTCAAACAATTCTAAAGCTTGAACTCCCTTTGAGGCTACCTAATGCCTCTTTTTATAGTGCAAAAGAGGAGGTTTCAGTTCCAACTATGAATGGATAGAATCCTCCTTCAAAGGGATAATCTCCTCACATCAAGGGGTTAGCTCTTTAAGGTAAGGGATACATGAACCTCAAAAGAGCGGTTCTGCCACCGCAAGATTCTTTCTAGAGGCTTCTAGAATTTACTGAAAGTGAGATTTTTGAGTTTACTTACGCCTTTTTAATATTTTACAGGGGTCTGCACCCTTAACACAGAGAGTGCGTTCAGGTACGCAAGAGTCATGAACATTAGGTGCGGGACCGCAGACAAGACAAAGAGAAAGTGCGATACTAGAGTTAAAGAGATTTTTGAGAGCTTTTCTCTTATTTTTAAGGCTTGACATGAGAAGCTGATGTGTTAGACTTGCAAAGGAGGAAAGTATGAGTGATAATGAGCTCATACAGATAGACGAATGTCAAGGTGACAATTTTCAGTGTAACAGATTGCCCCCTAAAGTGCGAAATCAGGAATAAATGAAAATAGAGTCTGTCATGTATGAAGAGTGAAGTACTTTATCATTTCAAGGATCATCTTGTGGACACCCCAGTCGGAACCTGTAAAAACATTCAATGCAATATATATATATATATATATATAGACATATCATCGTTGAGGTAGGCATTCCCATACTCAGATCAAAACTAACTAGAAAACTGATTTAAATTGTTTGATACAGGAATGATTTTCAATACTTCAACAGTATAGACATGTGTAGACACAGTATGGACGCAACCATCTGTTTATGAATAGTCCACTGTATAAATGAATAACAAAATTCCTCGCAGCCTGGATGGTAGAAACTAGATCCAGGGTCTTGATTTCCGCTTCTTGAACTAGTACGATTCTATCCATGTGAATAAATGTGTTGAAGTCGAACATGGTAGAAACCACTTGATTACCAGCCAATGATGTAAATTGTTAACAAGTGCGAGATTAACCACCAGTAATGTCAATGGCCCTCAAAGTACTCAGTACAATCCATGAGATGTGAATGAATGAGCTGAAGTCAAACATGTCACAGAATCATTCAATCGAAGGTCAATGATGCAACCTGTCGTCGAAAGCAAGAAACTTGCCATTAAGGCATGCAGATTTCAATGTACTGACGATTTCTAGATCAAATTCCTAGATAATAAGCTGTCGTCGATAGAAAGTGATCTGTCGTAGGCAAGCCCATAACACGAAATCATAGATCAAGTTTTGAAGAAATATATTGGCAAGGACTGACTCAGGGATGGTCAAAATGGATGACAGATATTTTGCAGATGAATGGTTTGTTTGAACTGTCCTCTTGAACACATAATGACACTGGATGGCTTGGTGACTTAATTGACCCAAAGCTAATACCCGAAACATTTGAAGACTTTCAATATGGTTTGATTAAGCTGTTAGGTAAAGGATTTTACAACCAGGTGAACAAAAAGTGTATTCAAGAGTGATTTAACGACTTTGAATAATCAAAATACAACAAATAGGTTAATTTTTCTTTTTTCCCACCATTTACGGCAAGTACCTCTTTATTTTTATAGCTTGAGAGGATAACATTGCTTGTTTATAAGTTCATCCTTTGGATGAGTCCAACTTAGTTTAAGATTTGAACCCTAAGAAGCAGTGGTTCGTTCCTGTTTAAAATTGAACAAGTCCTTTACTGTAAAATTTTAACAAGTGTAGTATAGGAGAAACTCGACGTTTTTTCAATTTTAGAGAGTCAGAAGAAAAAACTTAAGAAGACTCCATGGGAGTACTTTTTCGTAAATTTAGTCTCTCGAGCCCAAAAAAGGATAAAATAATGCGGGAGAGAACTCTATTGACTGTAATTAGTCAATGTATACCTTTCTCGTAAATAGTCCATTTCAGTCCGTAAAAGGGGTAAACTTATATTGAAAGGACGATCATTCATTTATTTTAACTAGTTCGAATAATCAAGTGAAGCAATCACTACATTTTTAAAGAGTCTGAAAAGGGCTTAAAAGAGAACTCAAGATTTCATTTTTTCGTAAGTTTTAACGAGTTTGAAAAAAGGGATAAAAATTTACTCATGGTTTTCTCTTTTTCATAAGTTTTAATGAGTTCGAAAAAAGGGATAAAAATTTACTCATGGTTTTCTCTTTTTTGTAAGTTTTAACTAGTTCGAAAAAGGGATAAAATGTACTCTTGTGGTCGACTTTCAATTTAATTTACAAGCAGGAAAAGACGGAAAGAACTCGGCATTTTCATGTGTTTTAAAAGTTTGAAAGATAGCAAAATAATCTCAAGATTTTCATGAGTTTAATGAGTCTTGAAAATAATAACCAAAATCGACTCAAGATAGGTTTCATTGTTACAAAATCTTGAAACAGAGAAAAAATATGCTTCAGAGTGGTTTCATTTTTACACAATCCTGAAACAGAGAGAAAATTGTGCTTGATGCCCCCTAATCATAGCTGCTAGAGCGCATGCCCCCCCATCTTCATTTCATTCAACTAAGAACACTACTGGTAATTAATGGCTGGATGGAATGAAGGTTTATTGCGAAAATCCTTAGACTGACCTAAAACTATCGAAAATTATGCAAAAAACTGAAATAACTAACCTAAATATATGACTTAACATTTACGAGATCTAGTCAAAGACTCGACTCAATTAGGGGAGGATTTGTTTCATTTTTTAACAAGCTTGACACAGGAAAAGAACTATGCTCATGGCAACATGTTTCATTTTTTAATGAGGTTGACATAGTAAAAGGAACTTTCCTCTTGATCCACTGATTCATTTTTAACAAGGTTGACACAGTAAAAGGAACTTTCCTCATACCTGATTCATTTTTTTACGAGGTTGACTCAGTAACAGGAAGCATCCTCAAAAACTACTTATTTCTAATCTATTAATATACTCTCTATAATCTACCTACTGATTCATTTTTTAATGAGGTTGACACAGGAAAAGAACTATCCTCATACCTAATTCATTTTTTAACGAGGTTGACACAGGAAAAGAACTTTCCTCTTGGAAGCTTGTTTCATTTTTTTAACGAGCTTGACACAAGAAAAGGAACTATGCTCTCGACTAACTAATTCATTTTTTAATGAGGTTGAAAAAATAAAAGGAACTATCCTCGCACTCACTAATTCATTTTTTAACGAGGTTGACACAGTAAAAGGAACTATCCTCGAAACAACATGTTTCATTTTTTAATGAGGTTGACACAGTAACATGAACTCTCCTCATACTCACTGATTCATTTTTTAATGAGGTTGACACAGTAAAAGGAACTATCCTCGGAAACTTGATCATGGCTTCCAACTGGAAGAAACAAATGTCAATGGACACACCTTGATCATGGCTTCCAAGAGGTCTTCATCAGAAGGAAGAATACTTCTCTAGAAGGAACACATGTCAAGGGACTCAAAAGGGATAAGAACATTGCGTTCAAATAATCCCATAGAGTTTTCCATGTCAATTACCGAATCTAAGTCAAAGGAAGATGAGAAAACAGTGAGAGGCTCACTTACATCGGTAATTGAAAACATGGGACTAGTTGCCACATAATTAACCTATGGCAGGGTAGATACCACTTTAGAATCAGGAACATTTAGGGGTGTCATATTATTGGTAGTTGAAACAAGACTAGGGAATGAAAGCTGGTCTACAGTCACAATATTTCCTTTGTGAGGGAAATACATCACGCGAAAGAGTGTCGATACTACAGCTTTCATTGCATAGACATAGTCTCGCCCAAGGAGTAAATTGAAATCCAAGGGGCCTCAAACTACCATAAGATCAATACATATAGTTTTACCTTCCAAAGTAATAGAAAATGTAGGAAGGATCCCTAAAATTCCTGCGAGATTATGTTAAAGCTTTCGATTCTGCATGTGGGCACAAGGTGGGGAGCTTAGAAGCTTTCAGCGATTCTTGCGATTGAGGATAAAATACTAAAATAAGCACCTTCATCTGTATGTGAGTGTGTCTATCACCAAACTTCACAGTTTGGAAAGGGATGGAGGAAGGAAGACGAGGTTCTGTCAATCTAATCCAATCAAAGGAAAAGACCTCGATACTTGGAGGGGGTTTTGTAGAAACAGGTGAAATTCCCCCTGGCGTAGAAGAATCTGATGTAACAAGAAGAACATGAGCGGTATGAATTTCACTCTCGACAGGAAGAGTGGGATCGACCGAATGTGAAATCAAGTCGACCACTTAATCAACTTATGGATCATCAATCTGAGTAATATGAGTTTCACTCTCTAATGGAAGAGTGGGATTGACTGTACCTGGAATTAGATCAATCACTTCGTCAGTTGACGGTAGGTTAGGAGAAAGTTTACGGTAACCAGTTGGAAGTTTTTTCTGTGGAATAGTAAGGTTTTCCAACAATTTTGAGGCTTCATCCATGTGAGGGCAAATGTGAGTTTTATGACTCCCTTTTCTTAACCTACAAGGAAACCTAACTTTACCCTTTTTCCCAGGAACCTGATAATCACTGGTTGATGGATCAACAGTAAGTTGATGAGATTTTTCTGAACATACTTCCAAGGCCTTAGGAATACCAATACAATTGATAACGAAGTGGTCACCCTTACAAAGCTTGCAAGGGAATTTGGGTTTACGATGCATGTTGGAGGTTTCCTCAACAAAACTAACACTTACAACCATGGTTGGTTGGTTTACTTATTTCTTATCTTGCTTCTTCTTCTTCTTCCCTTTCTTCTTCTTCTTAGCCACCCGGTTACTAGCGTGAAGGCTTTTACCAAGAAAATAATAAGAAAGGGAGAAAGACATGTTGGGCGAAGAAGGTAAAGAGTCAACATGAGGTTGGTGATGTTGAGATGGTGAACTCTATTGAGGTGAAGCATACATTTGGGTGAGACAATTGGGTGTCGGGGCCATAGATTTGAAAATAGCCATGTCGGTAAACCTATTGTAAATCCAGGAGGCAATGACAAAGTAGCCATATAAGGACCAACATTGTTTCAAAGCAAGGAAAAGTACTAGGATTCTCGTTAAGAGGGGTTCCTTGGTTGGTAAATTCCAGAACATTTTCCATTATATTCAACTTCAGTGAATTTTATTAAAAATTTAAAACTAAAATGATCAATTCACAATTCATACCTAACAATTAAAATTCATAATTCACACCTATGGTCTCTAAAATTAAAAATAAACAAATTAACATGTGCTATCAAATCTAGGAGTCAAACGACACACAAACAGTAGATTCCCGCACTAAAAACACTAGTTGGTGATGAAATCCAACATCGTAGAATTTTAATGCACAAAAGGCAGTTGGAACAGTTACCCCGAAAACCTGCTTAATGAAACAGAATGGCACAAGTTTCTTCACAAAACCATCTCGAGTGAAGAGAACCCCCCAGAGAGTCCAAGTGAGTATAGTCGACGTCTGCTCCAGGTACAGTGAAATTTTTCCTTCACCGCACCTTACGAAATAATCTTAATTTTATGGAAACTAAGGTTACCAACAGTAAAAAATACCACTGGGGGAATAGTCGACGATCCGATTCTACACGCAAGGGCAGAGTAACAAAGCTCAATCCCCTTGAAGGCTCCTCGACATGGTCAATCTGAGGTTTACCAACAAGTGACCCCAGGCTCCTTGAAAATGGTTAATCCGAGGTTTACCGTTTGTAATGCGTGTATATCTTCTATCTTCCCCGATGAAACATAATTGATTGTCTCAAAGGTTTGGACATGATCTCAGGATTAACTCCTTTAAGAGAAGCTTCCTAGATTGTACCAATTACAATTGGATTTATTTCCTACCACAAGATTTATCTGCTTATTTGTTTTAGTTGCTTTGGAAATTTAACTACAACCTATTCCAAAGCACTAATCCTGAGCTAGATTGGTGGAAAGAGCCTTAAAAATGTAAAAATTACTAGATGAATTTTATTAAGCGCCGTGTTATTTAGGCTGTTATTACTCAAGGGGTAAATGGATATGAAACCAATGGTGTTATGAACCGAACCAAAACTAAATGCAATCGAATATGATAATGTAATATTTTAAATTCGATGAATCCTAACTAAAGTAAGGAGAGAGTTTCCATTCACTTCCAACAATGCAAAAAATTGATCACTAAGAGACAATATAACAAATTCTCTAATGCACTAATTTCATCAATAAAAACTAATGCTAATCAATTCCATTTTTATTTTTTTGTGTTTTTAAAACAAGCATAAAAATATGTAAATTCAAATTAAAGAGAACTAATCTAAATCTACAATTGATTTTTCATAATGTAAACTATGCAGTTGTAATCTATGCATAATTCACTTGAAAAGTATGCAAATGTAATCTATGCACATTTTTCATTCCTATTCTGAAAATGAGAATTCTAATTATGCAAATGTGATCTATGCAAGAGAATTCTCAAACACAAGATGATTCTAATGTAATCTAAGAACCAATCAAGTGGAAGTCAAGAAAATCGGGTCAGAGTTCCAAAGATCAAAAACCACTCAAAGGCGATTAACACTCATACACAATTTAGCCCCCCCCCCCCCCGGCGAATGAGGGGGAAATTTTTTTGCAAAAACAAAAGCAAAAAGATGCAAAATTGTGAAAAAACTGAGACAAACCTCCAAGTAATGACCAAAGGAA
Source organism: Pinus albicaulis (assembly GCA_034641835.2). Classification (NCBI taxonomy): domain Eukaryota; kingdom Viridiplantae; phylum Streptophyta; class Pinopsida; order Pinales; family Pinaceae; genus Pinus; species Pinus albicaulis. The sequence continues at coordinate 201,572,541 of CM076569.1, forward strand.
ATCAAATTAAGAATTTCTCAAAAAAGAGACTCAAAACACCCAATTAACTTAACGAAGATGAATGAGATAAAAAATAAAAATAAAATAAAATAAAAAATAAAAAAATAAAAAATAAAAAATAAAAAAATTGCTGAAAGAAACTCATAAACAAGGCTTTTTGACAGAAAAATACAGATTTGGGTAGATGCTAAGAATCCTAAATTAAATCTAAAGATAAACTGGAAGAATAAATCTGGAGTTTTTCAAAAAAAATTAACAGGGTCCGCAGGCCCCAGAAGTAACAGGTGCGGTCCCGCACTGTTTACTTAAGGAAAGTGCAAAACTGCCCGCAATGTGCAAGAAAACAAAGTGTGGTCCCCAGAAAAGTTCAAGAAAAACAGAAAATATTTCAAAATTTTCAAAAACAAAGTAAACCTAAGCTACCCAGGCAAGTATCCATCAATCAAAAACCAGAAAATTCATTTTCTCAAATCAAAATAAAGGAAAACCAAAAACAAGAATCTTTCCCCAGTGGAGTCGCCAATTTGTTGACCGGATAAATCAATCTTGCGGACAAGATCGATATCCCTAGTACCAAAAAGTAATCTAGCAACAAACAGCCAAATAAACCTATCTTTCTCTAGACATATGTGATTTACAAAAGAATACTATAAAGGTGTTAAGGTCTTACCGTAGATCCAATGCTTGTTCGAAGTTGTTGTCCCTCGGTCACTTGAAGGAGTTATCTTTATAAATATGCAGTCACAAACAAGCAAAGATTAAATAGCACCTGTATAGTAAATATTATAAATCATGCCTATCATGGTGATCAAGGAATCCATGAAATAAACAGTTACTTAACATCTTGTTGAGAAAAATGAATTCATTTGTATTAACTTTGAAAGAAGGAAAACCTTACAACCTTAGCCTTGATGTTGAACAGGCCTTCTCGGGGTCCAAAGCAGGAATCTCCTCTACTCTGACAAGCCTTGCACTCTTCAAACCGAGACAGATAGAGGTATGTGATCTCTCCTCACAAAATCTCAGTTAAATGAGTCTGAATCCCAACAGCACTTAACCTCAAACAATTCTAAAGCTTGAACTCCCTTTGAGGCTACCCAATGCCTCTTTTTATAGTGCAAAAGAGGAGGTTTCAGTTCCAACTATGAAGGGATAGAATCCTCCTTCAAAGGGATAAGCTCCTCACATCAAGGGGTTAGCTCCTTAAGGTAAGGGATACATGAACCTCAAAAGAGTGGTTCTGCCATCGCAAGATTCTTTCTAGAGGCTTCTAGAATTTACTAAAAGTGAGATTTTTGAGTTTACTTGCGCCTTTTTAATCTTTTACAGGGGTCCGCACCCTTAACACAGGGAAAGTGCGTTTAGGTATGCAGGAGTCATGAACATTAGGTGCGGGACTGCAGGCAAGACAAAGAGAAAGTGCGATACCAAAGTTAAAGAGATTTTTTAGAGCTTTTCTCTTATTTTTAAGGCTTGACATGAGGAACTGACGTGTTAGACTTGCAAAGGAGGAAAGTATGAGTGATAATGAGCTCATACATATAGAAGAATGTCAAGGTGACAATTTTAAGTGTAACACACAGTTCCAGCCCTCAAGCTGCAACTCTGCCCCTTGACACTACGCAATGCACAGTTCCTGCCTCTCAAGACTATGCATTGTGTAGTTCAAGTGCTTAAGCTCAGACCTTGGCCTCCAAAATTGTGCAATTCAACCCTCCATCCTGGCCCCAACTGCACATTACGTAATATCTGAGCTCAATCCTAGCCCGTGAGCTCTTGAACTGCACAATCATCAAGTCTTCTCTGCCTTCCAGAACTATGTAGTTGGCTGAAACAGAGCAAAACTCCTCAGCCCAGCTCACTGAGTCCCAAAACTATGCAATATGCCTGCCCAGTCTAGTCTGAGCTACACATTATGCAGTCTCAAGGCTCAAGCTTCACTTGACTGCCTGAGCTATGCAATTACGCAATCACTGAGCCTCTCCCTTAGCCTCCCACTTGGTTCCAGCTCAGTAAGTGGATCAATATGCACCATCTTAGACCAGGGGTTTATCAAACTGATGTCATCTCGTCATGAGTGAATTGCCAGTGCAGGCACTCTATCATACCATGACAGGATGATGAAGAAGGAGATAAATAATGGAAACATGTTGAAATACATCTTTGTAGTTGATTATGCAATTTGAACAATCAAGACAAAGAAAATGGATACCATTTTGCGATTTCAACTGAAGAATTGATATCATTGAAGACTCCTTACCTTTAAGCCATATGGAGGTGAATAAAAGAGCATTCTTAAGAAGACGTATAGCAAGGAGCAGTAAACGTGGCTTGACATTTCCATGTCATCAAGCAGTCCATGTCAACAATGTCATGTCATTAGTTTTCATATGCCACGTCATTATTGTGGATTATGTAATTTCTTATCAAAAATGTATTATAAAGTGGAATTCCAAAGGAAATGTACATAAGATGAAGAGTCGTGTAAATTTGAAAAGTCATACGAAGTCAAATAGTCACGAGGGTAGTCAAAGAGTCACAAGGGAGGTGAAACATCACCCTATTGGTTTTATATACACCCTCATTGCATGAGCAAATGACTTTCACCTTGGATCCTCCCACGAGGCATTAGATAGACAAGCTAGTTCTTTTGAGGAGTAAGGAGTAGCTCTAACACTCCACTATTGGAGCTAGTGATGTTTGTTGTATACATGTGTCTTGGGACTTTCACTTAATATCAATATCCTGATGGCCAATACGTTCTACATGCATGGATTATGAATACTTGTAAGATTGTTTTGTGAATGTTTGTAATTCATGTTTGTTTTTCACCTATACTAAAGTAGTTGAACTATTTCAGTTATTTTGTCGCTTATTATATTGAGAATTGGTTGTAATGTTTGTTATGGTTGTAGCATCTTTGTGGACTATTTCGCTAGATGTTAGACATATCTTTCATGTTTGTGTTGGTTGAAATGAATGTCGCATATTTATGGACTATTATGTTGGATGTTAGATAGACCCTTCTTGTTTGTATGTGTCTCTACTGGGGTGGTATTATTACCTCTCTCTTAGGGGCTCACTTTTCTCCCTCTCCGCAATAGAATAACCTCGAGACACCTAGAACCTAACACTCACCAAACACACTTACTTGCTTTTCGAAGGCACACATGCACTCCTCTCTCTTGTTGACAGTTAAAGCCAAGTAAAACCTATAAGAATACATGGAAATCGGGCCAATACTCCAGATGGGGCTCCTATTCCAAACGATGTGAAGTATAATTGGGACTTCACATCGGGGAGACCCCCTTGTTTGACGGATTTCCAACACCCATCAACAAATGACACTAGAAAGAGGGCCAAACGACAGGTTGTGCCCGTTGAGTATGCTTTGAATCTCTTATTTAAAATGGCTCTTCCTCAAATCATAATCCCGGGATGTTTTTCTAAAGAGCTTAATCTTACCATCCCTGCGGAATTTTTTCATAACCTGTCCCAATTTAAGTTTGATGGCGAGGGTGAATTGACTCTTTGCAAACATATGTTTCAAGTTATCCGTTTTTTCCTCTCTAAAGGAATACATTGTAAACATGTCATGGCTAGATTACTCACCCTCACATTTGAAAGTCACGTTAATCTATGGTTCAAACATTACCCATTACTTCTATCCATTCATTCAACCACCTTGCGAAGGAGCTTCATAAAGCATTTGACAGGTATGATTACCATGTTGTTCTTAAATTAATTAATCAATTAAGATTGAATCCTAATGAATCAGTCGAGGATTTTTCCGGTCAATTCCTTCACCTTTGTTATGAATATTTGGGAGAAGACACGGATTGGGATTTCTTTAAATAAAAGTTTAAGCATTTGGTCCATATCTCTTTACACGATGAATATGAACCCCAAAATGCTTTTACCTCCTCGAATCTTGTAAATCATGAGACACCTCGAATTTCAGAGGAGGAACCCACTACTCCTTTTTTTCCTTGTCCTCCTCCCTTTCCAATCGCGATGTGGGTGCCTCCTTGTGATGATAATAAAGTTGGGAAATCCGTAAATAAAATTCCTAATCCATCTCTTCATTCTCCTTCCATTTCTCATGATTTATATCTAATGAAAGAAACCTCGAAGTGGCTCATGGAGCTTACGGTGAAGGTTAATCCTTGCATTCCTCAAGATGACACTATCACTCTTAACATCAATCTTGAATCTGGTTCCATTGAAAGTGTAATTTATTAAACGAACATCTATTACCCCCTATCATCTACATGTCATGAATTTGCTTGATCAACCATCCCCACCAACTAGCTTTTCATGCTTTTCTGATTTTCGAGTTGTAGGTTTAAATTGTGGTCAAATACAAGGCAATCACATTACATCGGTAGATGAGGAGGAAAGTGAAGATAATTTTGATCTCTCTTCCCTTTCTCAAATTCCCCCATGTCAAGATGATGCTCTTCCATTCTTGGATGATTTTCAATATGCTAATATCGGTAGTGAATCAAATGTAAACAATTCTTCCAATCAATCAATCTGCAGCCCTAGGAAACAATAATTCTGATGATGAAGACTCTGTTGATGTATGTGATCATGAACGCCCAAGTGCATCAGTTGATATTTTGGTTTCTCATGAATATTTTAATTTATATCTAGAATCTGATTCAGTTAAAAAATATGCTTTTATCAAAACTTCCTCTTCATCTCATTATCCCTTGTGCTCTACCATTTGCAATGCATCTACTTACGACGAATATACTAATGCTCTTCAAGTCCTTCATTTGATGAGTTAAATTCTCAACTGACACAAGGTGGTGAGATTATCCACGATGAAAATGAAAACAATCAAATCATTGAGTACTCTTTACATCCCTCATCATCTCTTCACTTGCATGAAGATAACTCTTCAAATCAACTTGCTCATGAAATTTCCCCGATTCATAAATCTTCAGATTTGTGATCAGAATAATATTTCAACTTGAGTAATTTGGTTGTTGAAGTTGAAAAATCCGATCAAATTAGTGACAGAGATGGCTTCCATCCAGTGATAAATAGTCTTATTGAAACCAATAGTAGAAGTTATCCTCACATCATCCACAATCTAGTTCAATCTTCAAAATGAGATTTTACAATATTGAAAGGTTCCGAGACTTGTTAGTAAGTCGAGGCATTTCAACTTTCGTTGATGGTTATGTCAAGATCTTGCCACTTTGGTAAGCCCCCCAAACTAAATCAGATATGGTTTCTTTCGCACAAGCCTTCTCTTTTCATGGTTTCACTCGATGTATGTTTCTTTTTAAAGATGTTTGGTTTGTTGGATGTAATCTTTCAAATTTTCAAGGTTTTATTTTTTATCAGATTCATGAATCTTCTTTAGTTTATTCATCTTCATGTGAATTTATTGCATCAATGTCTATTTTCGAATGTGTATCTCTCATAAGATCGTGGAACTGTGAATTTGATCATTTCAAAGACTATCTTTGGCCGAAGCAATCATGCCTATCAGATTCATTTCAGAATAGTCAGCTCCTAGTTTTTCTTACGAATGTTATATTGCAAACATTTCCCTTCATCACACCTGAAATACTCTTAAGTAATAATGAATGCACAAGTTATCTGGAAAATCAAATTCTTCTTCATTCATCGTATCCTAGTAGATTTCATGTGTTTGTTGTACTGGAATACATTATCACTTCGTTCGATGATTACGATGTTAGTGCAGCATGCGACCAGTCACAAGGAAATCGTTTGTTACATTTATCATGTAAGGAAGATAAATTATTTGTTCAAGGCATTCATAAAGATATTCAAACTGATTTATCTTTCTTATTTTTTTAACTGAAAATCTCTTGCCACAAATGGTCCATCTCGTGATAATATTAATTGTCATTCATTTTATCATTTTCCCACCAATATGTTTGATGAAAGTTGTTTCACATCAATTAATATTTATGTTTTATCTCACTATTTAAATACTTGTCAAGAAACTAAGGCACTTCAGCCTTGGCTGATGGTTATGTCGGGCCCTCACTATCTTGAGAAGCCTTGTGAATATGATAATATTCATTTTCCCTTACAATATTCTCATCCTGATCCCGTGCTTTTAATTGCAAATTCATATTTTCAAATATTTCAGGATTCTCAAGAGGATTGTTTCAAGTTTCATGATCTAATCGTTGAATGGATGAAGCAATCTTACCTGGAAAGCTTTTTGTAAATAGCAGGTTTCGGCCTTTTCTCATTCTTACTGAGGAGAATAGTGCAAATGATGATACATTCGCAAGAAGCCCCCGAGGTTTGTCTTCTTACAATTTTTCAGAAGAAGAAAAAAAAGGTAAGAGTGTGAAATGGTTAAAAGTTGTGACTACGACATATATCTATGTTGACACGCAAGACCTTCAATTTGTTATGAGGAATATTCAAGCCTATAGATTTTCTGTTGCACATGGTTTTATCCAGTTTTAATCGATCGTATCTTTGTGATTGCATGATGGGAACAACTATGTTGGCTACATTGGAAATTTCATTATACATAACCCCGACCCTCTAACTGGTTAGGTTGGGAGGTTTAGTTGCAAGTTAGTTTCCTTTGCACATTCATCCTACATTCATTTTCAGTATGTATTTTGTTTTCCGATTTTGGTTTCGCATCATGTTTTGGTTTATCCTCCTTCCGTTTTGTTTCCTTATTGTGTGTTTTCTTTTCTTTTGTCTTCTAAAACCTTGCATGAATATGCTTTGTTGGCTCAAAAGGAAATGTGGCTGAATTTAAAAGAGTTTTGTGACACCACAACATTTAGATAACCTTCGGTCCTCCTTCTTTGTGTTGGTTACTTCTTTTAGTCGATGAAGTTATGACAGAAAATACGATGTGTCTGTAAGGAGAGTTTTGGTCGAACCATGGTACGTATGTCAATTCTGGAAACCTTATGCCACACTCGGTTCTTTATGTTTTGATGTTTCACGCTTATCCAATCAGTAGACGAGGAAAAGGGGAAAATTATTAGCAAGAAAACCTAAATCAAAGGTATTTATATGCTTCTCTGAAGGAACAACCTCTCATACTCTCAATAAGTCGGGATCCCTCTTCCGCCATAAAATGAATAAGTGCCTTTGCACAATCCTCTTTAAATATATAAATAAAGTTGAAAGAAGATAAATGATTCCTATGCAGGGAGGTGAAGCAAGAAATTTTGTTGGGGTATTGTCCAGGCTCACTAGTAGAAGAGCAATGTTTGTGTTCCAGTAGTGACTCTGTCGGGGTACTGTCCAGGCCTACTATCAGTGGAGCAACACCAGAGATGAAAAAAATATACTCTGAAAATCTAAAGTTTGCAAGCTACCCTACCCTTTTATATTAAAAACATGGTGATATTGTTGAATCTTATTCTTATCTTCAGCCAAGAAGGCACAAAGGGGACCATGTTTATTCACAGGGTAAGTGGGGAGGCCAAACTGTTATGCACGATGTATCAATACTCCCTGAAAAACTGAGACCCTGCACAAAAGAGTTGATCAAGACAGAGAAATTGGAATTCTACTAATGTTTCTTCAAGTGTTGTCCCTGCTATAACACCCTCTAACATTTTAGCCTACACTCAATTTCAGAGCCTACCTTGGTCTTGTATATTTTCTTTGCAACAGTTGAGATTCTTTCCATGTGTTTTCTCTAAGTGTTTTGGTCCCTTTTGCGAGAAAGGTAAAATGTCATTTTTTTTTTCGCATGTTAAGGGTCGCACGATGTGTATAAGATTGTTTTGGTGGTTTTAAGAGGTTATCCTTATGTAAATGAGTTGATATAACCATGTAAACATTTGTCGCACTCATTTCCAAAGTTTTAAGCACTATCGCACAAGTGTCATCACGGTAGTCGCAATGAGGGAAATGTATTGTTCATTTGTCTTGGATGATCTATATCATTGTGTCGTTAAGTGTTCTAAGTGTGTAATCACATTCAAGTCATATCACTGCTCACATTAGCTCATTGATCCCACACTTAGCCAATTTCCAAAAAATTTCCAGCAACATAGTCTCATCTGACACTCCTCAACTATGCATTGCATAGTTCCAACCCTCAAGCTACAACCCTGCCCCTTGACATTGCGCAATGCGCAGTTCCTACCTCCCAGGACTGTGCACTGCCCAGTTCTAGTGCTTAAGCCCATAAATTGGCCTCCAAAATTGCGCAATTCAGCCCCTCTAGATTAGCCCCAACATGTTATAGCATCATTCAACATTTATGTAGATATGATGCTCTTTTATGGCCCTGGGAAACCCTTTTCCCATGCATACTTGATCTTATATTAAAAATATATATTTCAAATTCCATACGTGACTCTACCCACACCAAATCGCATACATACATGGGTCCTATAACACTACACCCACGTGTACCTTTAAAAATATGAAAAAATAAAATAAAATGCTATTTTTTGGGCGAGGTTTATGGGTTTTACCGAGAGACCACCTACAGGATCCCGTGGCCTAACAGAATTGATTTTTTTAGGTGGTATATATACACCCCTTGGGCAGGTCTAATTACAACAAGAGAAAGGATATTGACATTATACCCATTAGTCTCCCCAGATCAAGTCTGATTTTCCCATTCCTCCTACACTCTCAATCTCTATAATACCCAAGTTTCCTTTGCAGAGATGCTCATCATCCTTATATAGGATCTTATTGCACTTGTTAGAGAGGTTGTCTTCATGGATCAGGCTGGATGGATCCAGAGGAAGGCTTCGTCGGTGCCTTTGGCCTGGATTAGGTTGCACTTCTCCTGTACCTATTGTTGTTAATTAATAAAGAAGCCCATGTCTCGTTCCTCATATGTTATTGTCTGATGAATAATAGTTTATATGCTTATATATGATTATCTAACATATCTTTCATGTATGCATGTTGAATTATCCATTATGTATATGTTTTTTTGAATTGAATTGTAGGTTTGCTCGTTTTGGAGGAAGCGAAGGGTTTGTACCCTACGGGAACATCATCAAACGTAGTACATCAGGGTATGTATCCAAATACAACTTTGATAATTCATATGTTTGGCATGATTGTTTGAGTGATTCTTTTTTATTATCTTGTTCTACTCTATTGAGGTTTTCAACCCTTACCTTACAGGACTTTTCCCGCCAACAGAATTGGCGACTCCACTTGGGAATACCATCAAGTATTTCCTAGAAGGGTTGTTGTTCTTTGATCTAGGTTTTGGTTTATTGTTTCCTGATTTTTCCATCCTTCTTGAATCTTGAGCAATCTATCCATTCAACCTAATCTCTTGGATCTAGGTTGTATTTTTATTTTTTCCTTAGTTTCCCATTTAGACACGATTTTTATTGTAGACAGTCACATATATACGCAGCTTCTTCCAAATAAACCTGTGTATACGCATGTTTCTTCAGACACAATCACATATACACGTAGTTATGTATTTATACAACAGTGTATAGATCTTAAAAATCAAAAATTTTCATTTCTGGCTTTTGTTGAGGGTTTGACCATGTTGTTTATGATTTCTTGATATGAATGAAGCCTGAAATTATTTTGTTGTCTATTGTTGTCGGTTTATTTCATCTTCTTTGAGAAGATCATATGTCAATCTATGGTTTGTAGTTTTTAAAGCCTATTATATTTGAATTTGGGTTCCATATCTTCTTTAATAAGTGTCTAGTTTTTCTGTGCTTTTGGAACAGGTTTGGTTGTTTTTAAACTTATTTATAACCCAATGCTTATATTGCTTCTTTTGCAACTTTGAAGTTGGCATATTTTTTCTTTTCCTTGCTTGTTTGTGAAAGGTGCTTGAAATTATTGGATGAATGAGAGATTTCAGTTCTATAGAGTCTTTTTTATTTCCAAAACCCTTTGTGTCTTTCTGACCAAATAATTCAAGTTGTTTTAGTCTCTTATTTACACTATTCTTTTAATCTCTGCGATCATTAGTGACTAGTGGGATTTGAGTCTTTTTCGTGTTGTTGGTCTTGAAATAGATGCCACTTTTCCCTTTTTGAACCTTTGGTCTTTAAATCTTGAAAAAAAAATCTTTTGTTTTTGGCCTTTTAGTCTTTTGAGTTTTTGGAATATGTGTGAATTCTCGTTTTAAGGCTAAGAATTTCTTTGCTTAGAGGAGTGTTTTTCCTTTGAGATTTTCTTCTCTTTGCTTGTTAAATTGGATTTTTCTTTTGAGATCACATTTTCTTGATTTTGATATTTTATTTGAATCTTGCATTTGCATTCTAGTGTGAATTAGGGTAGATGCATTTTTAGGCATCATTTAGTCTTTTTTGTTAGGTGTTGAAAGTGTGAGTGCTTATATATATATATATATATATATATATATATATATATATATATATATATATATATATTATAGCTTTCTCATAGAACCCTTGTAGAAATCTCGTTCATCGAAGAAAAAGAAGTATTGAATTCTCATGTAGCCTAGGTTTTCTATTGATTTCTTTTGCATCAAAACATCATCAATTGCACTTCCATTTCCTTTGACTTAAATAACAAACAAATAAAAGGAGCGCTTAAAATTAAAATGAACTAGATTTTTTATTTTTGTCATAGCAACATCCACTAGGCTAGGGAATTTAGGGCTTGGGATAGGTGTGTGAAGAGTAAAATATAAAAGTCCAATTAAACTAAAAGTATAGAATTTTATTAAAGAGTGTAAATCCAGTATTGTTAAGTTGTCCGAGAAATCTCCTCTAACAAGGGAGTCAAGCATGAGGATGTGTGAAGATAAGGAAAGAGAGATACCCCCTCTCCTACTTGTTGGATCATGCAACCACGACTGTTTCGCCTGGCTTCTGACCATGAGTTGGTGACCTTAGTTACCTTTCCTAGGGATCACACAAGTGACTGTGGGGGGGAATTATCGTGGTACCTGTTGGTCGGTTTAATTGTCATATTAAACCTCTCAATATTAATTATCAATCTGGGAGTCGTAAAAGCGAGTTGTAATGCGTCTTGGCTCAACTTAATGGTCAGAGTATAAATATATTCCTTTGTAATGATAAACTAGGTACTGGAATGAAACACACCTTTGCTGGAAAATAAAAAATCTTGAAAAGGATATCTACTTAACCAATTTCATTCACTGGAAACTCCATACTGCAACCAAACTATAAAGAAATTCAAGGCAATCCTCAATCATTCTCGCACTCGAATTCTACTTTTTAAATCTCCTATAATATCTTTAAAAGCCTAATCTGTTAACTCCTTTCACTATCTTGAAACTAACACTTGAAACTAAACTTGAGATATGCAAAAAGGACACACATTATAAATTCACACCTTAAAATAACTATAACTATTCCTGAAAACAAACTCAGTATTCAAATTAACAAAAGACAGTTCTAAATATTGCTCGAAGAAAACCATTTTACTTCATGTAAAATAACACTTAAAAATCCTGTTAAAAATCACATTACAAATAATCAATAAGAACCTTTAATTCAAAGATTAGATTAAATTAATCATCTAAACACAAGCTTACTATTCAAAACCATGTAACTCAATAATGAAAACGAAGTCATTCTACCTGCACTTAAACTTTCTCTTATAAGGAAATGATCACACTACGAAAACAATAATGATTCTAATTAAAAATAAATCTAATTATTAAGCGAAGTCCCTGATACATAAACAAATCAAACCTTGAATTGACATTCTAAATGGTAGTGTTACTTATTCAAATTCAAAGCATTACAATCTATTCTCACTACTGAATCAAACCCAGAAATTGGATGCGCCCATTGCATTCGATTTTAACAAAAACAATAGAGTATAACTCTATATTAAAAATCAAGCACATATTATATAATGAGTTTGAGTTTTACAATAATTCCTTAGTCCATTTATTTTCACAATCCAACTATGACCAAAAACTCTTTGAAATTGAACCGTACCTGCCACAAATTCACACATAACCATAAATAGGAAACTTATACTGTAAAAATCATGCACACATCTAATTAACTTACGCTGATTGATCAAGCTTAACTCCAGAGGTGGTGGGCCCTCCCACGCCTGGACTAAGCTGAATTATTGCAGTGGGGGAAAGATTTTTAAAACATCAAATAATGGAATTTGAAATGAATCATGGCATAACGCTACTGCTCATGGATTGAAGGCGATTGTATATTTAAAACAGCATTTGGTAATCGATTTACAAAATTCACACACAACAATTCTAGTTTTACACACAACAATTTCCTGTCTCCATTACACTCCTGAAAATTCGATGCCAGTTCTACGTATGAGCAATTTGGCTTACATCTGGAAAATTCTGCTTTGCATCTGAGAAATTTCGAACTTGAGAAATTTGACCTCTGCTACCAATTACATTCTCATTCCCATTTTATTCCTATCGATCTCAGCTCCCATCTCTCTAATTGATGGAATCCCCTCAGTGCGCAGCTGCTGCTTTATAGCAGCAACGCTGCTCTAATTCAATGGTCGATAATTACATAGGATACAAATTAGGATTCAGGTTAATACAATTTGGTAAAAATCAGAATGATAATATTTCCTTCCCAATTTTAGTTTTGAGCTGGTGTGATCCGGCTTTTGTGTGCCCTATTTTGCATGCCCTCGATCCCTATGAAATCGCTCCCCTCAAACAACAACAATGCTGGCCAGTTATTCAGGCCCTTGGTTACACGCAGATACAAACTTAGAATTATCAACGGATTCAAGACCAGAATAAGAAGATTTGATTTTGAAAGGGTTGAGTTAATGCCAGACATCCGCTGAATGTATAAACTGAGTCAAAATATCATAAAAACGACCCTAAATTGTTTAGATGTTTTTTTTTTTTTTGGGTTGATGTCGATGCCAATGATTCTAGAAGCTCCAACTATTCTAGCCCCTTCTGCAACAGAGGAATCGTTTACCACGGTATATTGATTGCATGTGGAGAGCCCAAAGAAATGATGGATGGGTTCCTTTGACTGAAAATTGACATTTTTTTGTCAGTGTAAGCGACTCTGCTCACGAAGTTGAACATGAAAAGTTCCCAAATGTTATTCTTTCCTTGATGACAACGCTCGCATTCTTTGCAATCTGCCTTGTATGTCGAAATGACGTGATCCCCTGCTTTCACCTCTGTAACTTCACTTCCAATGCTTCCTACAATCCTAGCACCTTCGTGATTGCCAGTTTTGCATTGTTTAACACCAATCAATCTCGTCCTCGTATCGATTGTAAATTTTGGGCACTGTAAAAGCAATCACAGAACATGAATAACGTAGTGTAAGGAAATTTCACCAACTACTAATCACTGACACAATAGATATGCATGCAATAACCAAGAAAAATATCTTTGTGTGTCTAACAGATGAAATGTAGTATATTAAATTTGAGAAACGATTGGCTCCAAATCTGATAACAGAGGTCGTATTGAAAATTGCTTCTTCAGGAACCAGCTAGCACAATCACAAATGTCATGCCATAGAGGGATATAGTCCAGCATGATTTCCAGTACTAGTGTCTATGGCAGAAATGATGAACACCGATCTGCGTGCTAATTCTTCACACTTGGTCTGTTCACGCATCCTTGATCTCCATGCAAATTGTTCACGCATAGTAGAAAGAGGTGTAGGAGCTGTCACACACCAGTAATCCATCCCAATGTTTAAGTTGGTTATAGCACCTGTAATAGTGCCAGATGAACCTGGCAGAGACATTTCCACTGCTGCCACGGTTGGGCTTGAATTAATAGTTGTTACTTGTGGTCCATGAGGACCTACTGCCTGCTACAATTACTTTGATAGTTTGCAGATAATATATTGATGCTGAACAACAAATATCAAATTAAATTGATGCACCTCCATTGGTAAATTACATATAGATTCTCCAACAACGATCATTTTATCATATGCACAACAACATGTCATGATCCATTGATTTTCTTGGCCATCCCACAATGGAATCAAGGGAGAACATATGACACCACATTTTGGGGTTCGACGATCCCTTCAATCCTCTCCAAGAATTACGAGCCAACACCATTTGTATCAAAAAGGTTTCATGAATTAATTCTAAAACTATAATCTGAAGACCAAACCAACCGGATACGGTTCATAGGCATGTTGTTGCAGGTCTTTCGATAATTCATCAATGGCTAAGATTTAAAAAGCATAGATCTTTATGATGGCATTTGTTGCATAACCCATAACCGCATTATCTGTCCAATTGAAGGTTTTGACAAGCTTTGCAGTGTGCAACGTTCCTGAATCCGTACTCAAATATGGTGTTGCTTTTATGCATGAACCTTTACTCAAATTTATTTCAAGAAGCATTCCAAGACTGGTTGTTCTTGACTTATTCTCCTGCCATCATGAAACCTATTATTAATGATATTATTACACAAAAACACTTATTCAATTTAATTAATAACAAGAATTTATAATTAATAATTGTTGTCTCTAAATGCCTCTAATTAACAACATAATGGATAAATAATTATTAAAACACTAGGTACAAGCACAAAATTTATCTGATAAAAATCGTAAAAACATGGACAAAAATGTAGCTCAACATCCCCCCACGCTGAACTTCTTACACATCCTCGTGCAAGCCAAAATTATGAAATAACGTAGGGAAAATGTCAGCAAAGATTTTAGCAAGGATGAAAATGCCTGATATTGTAATTCATTCATTAGTCCGCAACATTGGTATTAATATTACATTTCCAACTAAAACCATGTGAATGGTAAAACAAGATCAGGTATCGAAAGTAGACATTATGGAGAAAATAGTGTTGCACATACCTGTTACCTTGTCCCAAATGAATTCCATATCTTGTCTCTGCCCAAAGTCTTATGATAAGAATCAAATTTCACTTAAGAGGTGCAATTAAAAAATACTAACACAATATTCATGCACCTACTATAATAATATTGTACCTAGGTCATGCAGCACATATCTATAGGCAACTACAATCAATACACATTGTTGGCAACCAACACCTTGTGAGTATTCATCATTGAATAATTCATCACTCTGAATACCATGAAACTTAAAGTGAGCTATGATGCCAACCAACAACCTCTTTATTGAACACTCTAAATTACGTTGTCATCTGGTTTCAAAACTAAATTTCCTCTTAATCTAGTACAAAGAAATACCTTCACTAAGGGTACCACATCATTAAAGATTCTTGATTTTTGAAAATAGAATTCAAAGCATCATGTTAAAATCGTCTTAAAACCACTGTCCAAGAAAAAGGATGATTCTTATGGAAAGAGAAGGATAACCAAGCAAATAATAGTATGTAGTTCACTTTAATACCACAGACATGGCCCTGCTACCCGCAGGTGTCCATAACCTCGGTAGGGATGTCTTTTGACCCATCGAAATGCCTGTGTCCCACTTACTAGGCATGGATTCAGAGTTAGCTTATTTGAATTTTTAGATGAAGGCCATTGTCTTGGCATGGTAACCAGCTGGTGGTAGCGCCACTCACAAGAAGTAACATGGATGAACATGTCGGCTCGTGATGAGACCTCCTTTCTTCCAACTTTTTGGCTGAAAGCCATTACTCTGGCTTGGTGACCAGTAGCAGTAATGTCATGCATGTTAGGTCTCATGATCGTGGTACGTCGGCTCATCACGAGACCTCCTATCCTTCCCTAAATATTTGTAAGATATGATTATGATTAAACTTAAAGGTTACTTAATAAGTGGGGAGACAGATCTACTCCTTAAGAGTACAGGATGGCGTGAAAAGTTTTTAAGGACTAATCTTTTATGGCTAATTCCTCTACCCTAAAGACTCATTAAAGATATCCTAGATAATGATTGAAAGATTCTTTGAGTTAAGAATGCTAGTGTTCTCTTGAATAGCTCATTATGATTTTTACAGGAGTGGTCCACCATAGGGGGTTTTCCAATAGTACTTCCTAAGGGAAACTAAAAATATATATCTGAGACGACAACTTATTAGAGGGATTAATCATGGTTACTTTTTCAAAATCATGAGGTATTAGAGTGAATTGTACTCAACAAGATTTGTCACAAATATGTATGTTAACAATTAATGTGGATCAAAAGTAGTTTTACCAACCATGATTTAAAATTCAAAACCCTAATAGCATTATAACAACTTTATTCATTTATTCTCCTAACCTATTTTACCCTAAGAGGCGAAATACTCCTTTTTAAGTATAGGAGTACTTCCAATGAAGCCATGTGTGTAACAAAATGCTGATTATACTCACACTTAGTTTTAAGGAATAGACTTCAAGACATAAGAAAGCATGAGAAACTAGTTACTTCAATTGAAATGGTACCAAGAGTTTCCAAATGCTGAGGAAATAAGATGGCGTGATGACTACTCGAAACCAGGATTCAATGGAATCCACATATTTATGATTTTCCGATTGATGCAAATCTTCCACATTTTGATATTCACTCTCTTGGAGGCATAAGGGACCAGGTGAAAGATAAATTATAAATCCCTCAAGTTTAGGCTCAAATATATGCTTTTCAAATTGACAAGAATGGTTGAGAGAGATTCTAGGGTTTTGAGTTTCAACAACATTTTTAGAACAAGTTCCAATGAAATATTTCTCCTATGGTGTTCTCTGAATTACATCTTCCCGGGGTGAATGTTCTGCGGTAATGGGGGAAGTTTCCAGATTCATTCCCTTTCCCAACGTGGAAGATGTAACATTATGTTCAATAGGGAAATCAACAGGAAGAATAGGTGGTTTAAACTGTTGTGCAACTTGATGGTTTAGATTAGGGTTTAGGATGTGGTTTGGGCTAGGGTTTTGGTTAATGCTTGGACTAAGGTTTGGATTTGGATTAGGCTTTGGACTAGGGTTAGGTCTAGGTTTTAAATTAGAATTAGGGTTAGGTCTAGGGTGTGGATTAGGGTTAGGACTAGGGTATGGAATAGGGTACGAACTAGGGTTAGGGTATGGATTAGGGTTAGGTCTAGGGTAAGGATAAGGGCTAGGGTAAGGTTGCACATATGGTTGGGACCATGGAGGAGGATAACTTAATGGTGCATTGGAAATAAACTGTGGTTGTTGTGGGTGCTCATATGATTGAATTTGCATGGGAGATTTCCCTAGAGATAAGGATCCAAATGATTCTTGAGGCCATGGAGATATTTGGCTCGAGGATGAGGGCATAGGCGAGGGCCACTGTGGCCATGAAGTAGGATATTCAATTAGAGGAGGATTAAAAGTTTTCCATGGAAATGTAGGATTATAAACATGTTGAGGAACCTGCTCAAGAGAATAAGAATTATTCCAAGTATCAAATGGTGTTGGGTTTTGAGTTATACCCGGCAGTTGATTTCATTCCTTACTTGATTCCCCGAGTACCTTTCTTAATCGTGGCAGTGATGGGAAATGTTCAGTTGCATGACCATCCTCGCAAATTCTGCAAACTTCCAAACCGCTAAGTGGACACTTTCCAAGGCAGTGTTTCTTTCGATATTTGGTGCAAAGGATAAGTAGTGGTTCTTCATCCCTCTCTTGCTCCTGCAAATCATCCAATTTCGAAATCAAAGAATTAATAATATTGAATTTATGTTCAAGCAAGGTGTTCAATTATGCTCCTGTTAATTCCTCATTGAATGAGTTTTTCGTCTCTGTAGCAACATAAAAATTCCTCATTGAATGATTCCTCAAAATACCATCTTCTTGTCTTCAACAAGGAAACTGGTACATTATGTCATCACATGGATTAGTACGCAAAGGTTCTTACAATACCCCAAAAATGATATAACGTTGAAGATTGGATCCTGAAGATAAATGAATTTAAAAGCTATTGACTAAAATAAAGCTCACCACTCTTGCATAAAAGGAAAATTTTGAATCAAAGTACTATTTAATCTATGAAAATCAAAGCAATTTGGAAATTAAATGTCTAAAGCCTGCTTCTACTTCTACACATAAGCAAGATAAGGAAATAAAAGTTCAGAAGATAAGAAATATCGTCAGACTTTGGAGCAACCCCACAAAAGTGGATGCGTGGCTCTTCACTCACGTCTTACCGCACACTCTCTGCCCTCTGATGTCCTGCAATATCCTTGAAAATCTGTGAGATTTTTTTTACCTGAGCCAAAATATAACTCCCCAGTAACGGCGCCAAAATGTTGGTCGGTTTAATTGTTGGATTAAACCTCTCAATATTAATTATCAATCCAAGAGTCGTAAACGCGAGTTGTAATGCATCTTAGCTCAACTTAATGGTCATAGTATAAATATATTCCTTTGTAATGATAAACTAGGTACTGGAATGAAACACACCTTTGCTGGCAAATAAATAATCTTGAAAAGGATATCTACTTAACCAATTTCATTCACTGCAAACTCCATACTGCAATCAAACTATAAAGAAATTCAAGGCAATCCTCAATCATTCTCGCACTCAAATTCTAATTTTTAAATCTCCTATAATATCTTGAAAAGCCTAATATATTAACTCCTTTCATTATCTTGAAACTAACACTTGAAACTAAGCTTGAGATAATAAAAAAGGACACACATTATAAAATCACACCTTAAACTAACTAGAACTATTCCTGAAAATAAACTCAGTATTCAAATTAACAAAAGACAGTTCTAACTATTGCTCGAAGAAAACCATTTTACTTCACGTAAATAACACTTAAAAATCCTATTAAAAATCACATTACAAATAATCAATAAGAACCTTTAATTCAAATATTAGATTAAATGAATCATCTAACCACAAGCTTACTATTCAAAACCATGTAATTCAATAATGAAAACGAAGTTATTCTACCTACACAATTAACTCTGCACTCAAACTTGCTCTTCTAGGGAAATGATCACACTACGAAAACAAGAATGATTGTAGTTAAAAATAAATCTAATTATTAAGCGAAGTCCCAGGATACATAAACAAATCAAACCTTGAATTGACATTCTAAATGGCAGTGTTACTTATTCAAATTCGAAGCATTACAATCTATTCTCACTACTGAATCAAACTCAGAAATTGGATGCGCCCATTGCATTTGATTTTAACAAAAGCAATAGAGTATAACTCTATATTAAAAATCAAGCACATATTATATAATGAGTTCGAGTTTTACAATAATTTCTTAGTCCATTTATTTGCACAATCCAACTATGACCAAAAACTCTTTGAAATTGAACTGTACCTGCCACAACTTCACACAGGGCCATAAATAGGAAACTTATACTGTAAAAATCTTGCACACATCTAATTAACTTATGCTCATTGATCAAGCTTAACTTCAGAGGTGGTGGGCCCTCCCACGCTTGGAGTAAGCTGAATTACTACAGTGGGTGAAATCTTTTTAAAACATCAAATACTGGAATTTGAAATGAATCATGGCATAACGTTATTGCTCACAGATTGAAGGCGATTGTATATTTAAAACAAAATTTCGCAATCGATTTACAAAATTCACGCACAACAATTCTAGTTTTACACACAACAATTTCCTGTCTCCATTACACTCCTGCAAAATTCGATGTCGGTTCTACATTTGAGAAATTCGACTTACATCTGGGAAATTCTGATTTGCATCTGAGAAATTTCAAACTTGAGAAATTCGACCTCTGCTACCAATTACATTCTCATTCCCATTTTATTCCTATCGATCTCAACTCCCGTCTCTCTAATTGACGGACTCCCCTCAGTGTGCAGCTGCTGCTTTATAGCAGCAACGCTGCTCTAATTCAATGGTCGATAATTACATAAGATACAAAATTAGGATTCAGGTTAATAAAATTTGGGAAAAATTGGAATGAGAAGATTTCCTTCCAAATTTTAGTTTTGAGCTGGTGCGATCCAGCTTTTGTGTGCCCTATTTTGCATGCCCTCGATCCCTATGAAATCGCTCCCCTCGAATAGCAACAACGTTGGCCAATTATTCAGGCCCTTGGTTACACGCACATACAAACTTAGAATTATCAACGGATTCAAGACTAGAATAAGAATATTTGATTTTGAATGGTCGAGTTGATGCCAAACATCTGTTGAATGTATAAACTGAGTCAAAATATCATAAAAACGACCTTGAATTTTTTAGATGTTTCTTCCTTTTTTTGGGTTGATGTCGATGCCAATGATTTTGAAAGCTCCAACTATTCTAGCCCCTTCTGCAACAGAGGACTCGTTTACCACGGTATATTGATTGCATGTGGAGAGCCCAAAGAAATGATGGATGGGTTCCTTTGATTGAGAATCGACATTTTTTTGTCAGTGTAAGTGACTCCACTCACGAAGTTGAACATCAAAATTTCGCAAATGTTATTCTTTCCTTGATGACAATGCTCACATTCTTTGCAATCTTCCCTGTATGCCAGAATAATGTGATCCCATGCTTTCACCTTTGTAACTTCACTTCCAACGCTTCCTACAATCCTAGCACCTTCGTGATTGCCAGTTTTGCTTTGTTTAACGCCAATCAATCTCATCCTCGTATCGATCGTAAAGTTTGGGCACAGTAAAAGCAATCACAAAACATGAATAACGTAGTGTAAGGAAATTGCACCAACTACTAATCACTGACACAACAGATATGCATGCAATAACCAGGAAAAATATATTTGGTGTCTAACGGATGAAATGTAGTACATAAAATCTGAAAAATGATTGGCTCCAGCTCTGATAACAAAGGTCGTATTGAAAATTGCTTCTTCAGGAACCAGCTAGGACAATCACAAATGTCATGCCATAGAGAGATATAGTCCAACGCGATTTCCAGTACTAGTGTCTATGGCGGAAATGTTTGAAACTGATTTGCGTGCTAGTTCTTCACACTCAGCCTGTTCACGCATCCTTGATCTCCGTGCAGATTGTTCACGCATAGTAGAAAGTGGTGTAGGAGCTGTCACACACCTGTAATCCATCCCAATGTTTAAGTTGGTCATAGGACCTGTAATAGTGCCAGATGAACCTGATAGAGACATTTCCACTACTGCCACGGTTGGGCTTGAATTAATAGTTGTTACTTGTGCTCCATGAGGACCTATTGCCTGCTACAATTACTTTTATAGTTTGCAGATAGCATATTGATGCCGAACAACAAATATCAAATTAAATTGATGCACCTCCATTGGTAAATTACATATAAATTCTCCAACAACGATCATTTTCTCATATGCACAACAACATGTCATGATCCATTGATTTTCCTGGCCATCCCACAATGGAATCAAGGGAGAACATATGACACCACATTTTGGGGTTCGACGAGCCCTTCAATCCTCTCCAAGAATTACGAGCCAACACCATTCGTATCAAAAAGGTTTCATGAATTAATTCTAAAACTATAATCTAAAGACCAAACCAACCCGATACGGTTCATAGGCACGTTGTTGCAGGTATGTAGATAATTCATCAATGGCTAAGATTTCAAAAGCATAGATCTTTATGATGGCATTTGTTGCATAACCCATACCCACATTATCTGGCCAATTGAAGGTTTTGACAATCTTTGCAATGTGAAACGTTCCTGAATCCGTACTCAAATATGGTGTTGCTTCTGTGCATGAACCTGTACTCAAATTTATTTCAAGAAGCATTCCAAGACTGCTGGTGCTCGACTTATTCTCCTGCCATCATGAAAACCTATTATTAATGATATTATTACACAAAAACACTTATTCAATTTAATTAATAACAAGAATTTATAACTATTAACTATTGTCTCTAAATGCCTCTAATTAACAACATAATGGATAAATAATTATGAAAACACTAGGTACAAGCACAAAATTTATCTGATAAAAATCGTAAAAAAAATGGACAAAAATGCAGCTCAAAAGTACTTGAGGCAGACATTGTATCACTTTCATAATACTTCTGGAGGGTACCCTTGCGAAACTTGGGTACTTGCACCGGAAAAGGCCATTGTCTGAAGGTCAACATAACTATTTCTGATACCTTTGCTGGTAGGATTCGACCCTCATCATCCCAAAATACCTTCGGGAGGTCCTTATCTTCGCTTTCATGTATTTTGGTGTCCAGTCCTAATTTCCTAGAGCGGAAATGTGTGGAAATTGTTTGCTTGGTTGTATCTTTAGGATATTTTTAGTGAGTTCTTTTTGCTCCTAGTTTTCCATAGGTGATTTGAGTCTTTAATTTCTCTTTACTTTTAAAGGTGGTTGATCGTGCAGTTCTTTGGTCTAGAAGGTTTCGTGGGCTTTCACCTCTGAGTGTCGAGCCTTCACCTAGAAGGCATAGGAGTAATTCTGCTGGTTCTTGTATAAAATCTAAATAGATTCAACCGATCTTGTAATATGCTAAAACAAAATACTGAATCAATTCTACAAATTGTGGAAACCAATTACGATCGCACAATCACATGAACAAGAAAGAGAAATACTTTCAATTGCACAACACACGTATTTATCTAGGGAAAGCCTAAGATAAAAACCCCACTATTGTTATATTGCATTAAGTCAATAATTGAAACAATACAATGTTATTTACCTTCCTCGGAAACGTCTACATTATTTATGACTGTCTCACCCTGATCCTAGCCTGTTTAGTCCAATACTTAACCAAAAACTTGCACCTGAATGACGAGCCTGGCTTACGCATTGTTGAAGGAATTAAGCCACTATTTGTTTTCCTAGGAAAAAATCGTACTTTTTCATTAGTATAAAAAATTAACTAAGCCCCTATTAACTAGGAAATTCCCACTAATTAATTACACAATACATCCAAGGTGTCCTAATGACCTTATGCATGACCCGTACAATTTTATAATTATATAACTAATAGTCTACTTCCCTTTAACTCCAATCTCAATTGGGCCTTCCTTAGAAATGACATGAAACAAATATTTAGAGTGAATTATCAGTTATCTGATTGATCACTGCATGTGAATTAAATCAGATTTAATTCACTGGACCTCTCACTATCTCATCCATCAGTTAGAACTAGTTAAACTAATTTTGACTCAAATAAACTGAGTTAACTAATTACAACTCAAAATAAACTCAACAAGGGCTCCTAAAAATTAGGAGACACTCTTCATGCCTCTAGTTTGACCCTCAACTCGAATTGACTAAGTTATCTAAGTCTTCCCGACTTAGTTAACTCATACAAGTTGTCATGTGATGTGGAATTACAATTTACTTCTAATTTAATTAAGGGAAAATTAAAACAGAATCCCTTTTGGTGCCATTTTTAATAATTCTTGTTTCCAATTACAACACTCCCTCTCAATAAGAAAGGAATTCAACTCTATCCTGATTTGGTACATTTGGAATGTTTTGCATGCAACACTTCTCTCTAGTGTTGTTTCTACTGCAAGTTCTGAAATTGAAAAGCATCCAACCTGAATCAATATGATGCATTTTTCACCAGAGCCTTTGACTGGTACTAGCTACTGCATTATCTACTAAAAACTCTGTGTTGCTGCTGACTCTGCTATGTGCCATCTGCATTGTTTCCAAATCTGCTCTGCACTCCCCAATATATGGCTACTGCTAATCCCTGCATCTATCACTCTTACATCTGACTGCATCAACCGCCACTGATCCATATTGCTATTGTGTAACGTGGTCTCTTGTAATAAGGTAATGATCCATGAGACAAGACATCTCGATGGACCTTGCCCAAATTTTTGCACTCTTGTGACTATGTCTTCACATCACCCCACCTCTCACCTAGAGGGATGGCTGCATGTGCTCCCTTTGCCCACTTGGCTCAAAATTACCCCCTACTAGAGGCCTCTGCTTGGTGGATGCCTCCACTTGGTCTCCTCTCTGCTTCTCCAATTGGCTTCTCCACAACTTGTTGAGGCTTCTTCTAAGGTTGCATGTTGAGAGGTAATTCATGCTCCCTCTCAACCACCAAGTCTCTAAACTTTTCTTTGCTCCTAAAATATTTCATGCATCTTCGACCTTGAGAGAATACATGTTCTTGACTCACACATCGATCTATTTCACATGTCTCGTGGCGATGTGTCTAAGGAAAACCTTTCCTTTTCTAAATATCACATCATAGCCACGGTCTTCCAATACCGCTACAGAAACAAGATTCTTCTTTAGTCCTGGATCACACAAAACATCAATAAGTTTGAAAGGGGAGCCATAATCCCTCTCAAAGGTAATTAAACCTGTGATGGTAGTGCTATACCTCCCTTCATCTCCAAACTCTATGTTCTGCTTGAGGTATTTCTCCTCCAAGTCACTGAAGAGATATTTATTCCCCGTCATATGGAATGAGGAACCGTTGTCGAGATACCACATGCATCCCATTACAGTGCTGACAATGAGAGTAAAATCAAGCTCAAACTGTGAATCTAGAGCTTCACCTGCTGCTGCAACTGCGTGCTCCTTGCTTTCCTTGTTTTGTAGACATTTCGTGGTGTAGTGTCTGAACCCGTGGCAGTGAAAACACTTGATGTTGAACAAGTCTTAATTCTTACCCTATGTGCCTTAGGACTTCTATCCATTGGATTTCTTTCCTTTTTCGACTAATGAAAAATTTTCTTCTTTGTATTTGGAAGAGTTTCCATCTCTAGTTTTCTGCCTTATCTCTTCTTGTACCAAGTTGGACCACAATCACTCCCACTCTGGTAACTTATCCCTCCCATTTACCAAATCCTGGTAGATTTTCCAACTCCTGGGAAGGCCTAGAAGCGCTAGACTCACAAAATCATCATCAGGAATTGTAACACCAACACTTCCAAGCTCGTATTGAAATTGAGGGAAATTCGTCAAGTATTTTGGTATTGTCTTTCCCTCCTCTGTCTTGATTTTTCTGAGCTTGTCCTTCAACGCCAGCTTCCCGTGGTTGTTGATATTTTGAAATAGATTTATTAAGGCCTTCCACATAGCATATGGAGTTTCCTTTCCATGGAGGTTCAAGACAATATGATCTTGAACTCCTTCTAACAAAATCATTCTCGCCTTTGCTACATTCTTCTTCCATGCCTTAAGATTTTGA
Source organism: Pinus albicaulis (assembly GCA_034641835.2). Taxonomy (NCBI): domain Eukaryota; kingdom Viridiplantae; phylum Streptophyta; class Pinopsida; order Pinales; family Pinaceae; genus Pinus; species Pinus albicaulis. The sequence continues at coordinate 201,597,474 of CM076569.1, forward strand.
GCATCTGCTGCTACGGGCTTGGGAATATCACTGTCTATGAATTCCTTTAACCCGTTTTACTCCAACACTGCCTCCATCATGTCCTTACATGCTATGTAATTTGATTTACCCTCAAGGGAATAATTGATTCTCAATCCACATAAAGACATCTTGATCTGCTACTGGTCCTAAAGAATAAATTTGCAAATTCGATTCACCTATTCAAAAAAAACTCTTGTTCTTCTCTTCTAAAGATATTCCTGCTCCGATACCATGTATAAAATCCAAATAGATTCAGTTGATATTGTAATATGCTATAAAAAAATATTGAATCAATTCTACAAATTGTGGAAACCAATTATGATCGCACAATCACATGAACAAGAAAGATAGATAATTTCAATAGCATAACATAAAGATTTATCTGGGGAAAGCTTCAGCTAAAAACACCACTATCTGTATATTTCATTAAGTCAAGAATATGAAACAATACAATGTTATTTCCCTTCCTAGGAAGCCTGTGCACTATCTCTGACTGTCTCAAACTGATCCTGGAAAGTTTGGTCCAATACTTAACCAAAAACTTGCACCTGACTGACTAGCCTGGCTTACACAATCCTGAAGGAATTGAGCCCCTATTAAATAGGAAATTCGCACTAATTGATTGCACAATATATCCAAGGCATCTTGATGACCTTATGAATTACCTGTACAATTTTCTAATTATACAACTGATAGTTTTCTTCCCTTTACCTCCAATCTCAACTGGGCCTTCCTTAGAGCTGACATGCAACAACTATTTAGAGTGAATTTTCAGTTATCTAAATGATCATTGCATGTGAAATAAATCATATTTATTTCACTGGACCTCTCACTAGATCATCTATCAATTAGAACTAGTTAAACTAATTTTAACTCAAATAAACCGAGTTAATTAATTACAGCTCAAAATAAACTCAACCAGGGCTCCTAAAAAGTAGGAGACACTTTACATGCCTCTAGTTTGACCCTAACTCGAATTGACTGAGCTAATTAAATATTCCTGACTTAGTTAACTTGTACAAGATGTCATGTGATGTGGAATTACAATTTACTTCTAATTTAATTAAGGGAAAACTAAATTAAATTCCCTTTTGATTCCATTTTCAATATTTCCTGTTTCCAATTTCAACAGTTCTTTTGAACCAGTGTCATCTAATGCAACAAATACATATCCTTCTTTGAGGGCTCTTATTTCATAGGGTGAATATATTCTAGTCTATAATCTGGGCAGAAACACTATGGTGCTTGCTACGGTACTCTTCCAATCAGAACACAAAGTAAAAATATAATACGTTTCTGAGTCCCCTACCACTCCTATGGAAACCCATCCTTCTAATATTCCTTACATTGTATCATACATGGGTACTCCGGCTCATAGGTCAACTAGCCCTATTCACTCTCCTTCTTTCTTCTTAATGGCCAGTGTTATTGCCACGAGTATGGATATCGATGCAAATGGTATACATACTCCTCCTTGAGTTGTAGGAATCAATATTATTTCTATCTCTACTATTACACCGAGTACATTAGTTGTTGGATCTACCTCCATTCCAGGGTCGAGTGGGGGCACCCAACCTTTTTCTCCTTTCACTGGTGCATATCCTTTCAGAATGTCATATAGTGGGTTTCCCTCAGTCTCGTCAACCTTACCTTCTGCTACTTCCGTATCTATGAATTCAATGGCTACTGGTTCAACATCTTTGCAAGGTTTTGCTTTTGGAAGTGGACAAGTTCCTCCTTCTAATCCATCATTGAATTTACGGTCAATGCCCTTCTTTGGTCATGCTCAAAACATTAATCTTTTTTAAGGGAACCAAGGTTTGGCATATCCTTCTGTTAGTGGTTTTGGGTCTGGGAATATCTCCCATTTATTTTGTCAGCAGGGGAGTATGCCCTTCCCTACTATCAGTACTACATAGGTATTTCCTCCTTTGGCTAGTGCTTGGAATCCTTACCAGGGGCTCTCCCCTTCATTTAATGTTTTGTCACGAGGAAGTTTTCCTATGATTAGTAATCCTACGGTAGGGGTGGATACCTCCAATATACTCCTGGACTACAAGGTTTTCCTTATGGTTCACGTGGTTCTATGAGTAATTTGTGGTAGCCTCGTGCCTCTCAAAATCTAGGACACTCTTTCTTGAATGTTGTATTAATATTTTGTGTATTTGGGGTAGCATCAGTTGTGCTCTAGCTCCCAAATTTTGTAGAGGGAATAGAGTACACTTGATCTACAAGACCCAGAAATTGATTTTGGAAATTTGATCTGGTTTAGGAGATATTAAATTAATTAATTATTTTAATGTATTTCCCAAGTTAAAACTTAGGGAACTTAAATAATTAAAGTGAATTTAATTAAACATGTGATGAAATTGTCTTAAGTCGCACGTCACGCTTTCTTTTAATCTTAGTCATTGATTTAAGATCTGATCATGGTTGTTGGTTTTCCAACGAGAAAATTATAAAGGAAAGACTTGGGGTAATTTGTAAAGACACACAGAGGCAGAGCATTGAAGCTAAGCTGAGATTCTAGGGCGGGTTTACTAAGAAATCTCAGAAGTGTTTTAGTTGCAGAGAGGGGAATTTAGGCCAAGAGGATGATCTGATCTCGGGGTCTAGAATCAGCAAGAGGCAAAGATCAGCTCAGAGAGACAGTGCAGAGAAGCAGGAGAGCAACAACAGGAAGGGCAACACTAGTGCCACGCAGGTGTTGCGCAGTCCCTCAAGGACAACATAATTGCTGCAGGAAACCCTCAAGGGTTACGTAGATACCCTATGGGACAACGTATGGCCTGCGTCACCCAGCCTGGGGCAACACAGACCTTTCCAGAGCAGCATTGAGGGTTAGAGGGGCTTCATAGGCTGACGCAGAGGCTTTAGGGGTAGCGCTGGGGTTTCTAGGCCCCAATTTTGGTTGATTTCTGTAAATCTCATTTGAGGGTGTGGATCAGTGATTATTTTGGCCCTAGATCAACCAATGAGTTGTAGATCTATTATTTCTCTATCGGGTTTTCCAGATATGGAATCTAGGCTTGTTGTATTAAGAAAATTCTTAATAATAAAACCCTCCAACAGCTAGAAGACCGGTTTTCCTGCATTGTGTTTTTCCGGGGACTATTTTTCCAAAATTAACTGTCACTTTGTCTATGTGTGAATGAAATTGTTCTAGATCTAGATTGGTGGATATCTGTTATGTGTTTTGCTTCGATTTTAACTTGAATTTTATTCAATTAATAACTTGTCTAAGTAGGAGGATCATAACCAGATTAACAGTAAATAACTTTTGCATAAATTGTAAAGATTTAGAAATTTCCACATGGTATCAGAGCAATTGCAGATCTAGGTGGGTCACCAGCAAGAATCTGAAGGTTCTAGCTGCAGGAAGCAGCTGGAAAAGCAGCAGAAACACAGATTTGAAGGGACATCGCAGTTTTCAGGGGCAGATTCACGCAGAGGGAAGGGTGACACAGTCTAACGCTGTCTCCTAGCAAGCCCGTGCAATTACTGCACAGAGTCAGCTCAGAAACAACACTGGACTTGTTTGAAGCTAGCCAGTGTGATGCAGATCTGAATCTATCAGATCCAGAAAAGACTGAAGAAAAGTTGCATAAATTCAGAAGGTGCTGGTGGGGTTAAATTTCGGAGGTTTTCATATTTTTTTAGCCTTAGCACAAGTGACAAAGAGCGGGAGGAGATCGGCTTCTCAGAGAGTTTCTAGCCAAAAGAAACTGGCAGTTTTATCAAAGTATCAAAGAGAGCTGAATCATAGTTGATTTGGTAGATTTCCAAGGAGGGAAATCAGTTGTCAGAGGGAGAAGAAGGTGCCTGTTTCACCAAGGACCTTAGATCCATTTCTCTAGCAAAGAGAAAAGGAAGTTCTGACACATTCTGAGAAGATGGCTCTTCATGGTCTACGTGATTAGGACTGGCTGGATGGCCTCTCAAAATTTTCATTTTGCAAGGCAAGGATCCTGATATTCCTTGAGGCATACAATTTTAGAGACCATACAGAGCAAACTTTGGCCACGCCGAAAGATCTAAATCTCCTTCGTAAGCATAAGGAGGTTGCTGGGCATGCTAGGCTGTTGATTATGGATGGAATCAAGGACCATATTGTACCACACTTAGTTGAGAAGAAGACAACTAATGATATGTGGAAGGCCTTGATCTCCCCATATTAGGGGAAATATGTCCAAAGGAAGATGTTGTTGGAGACACAAATGAGGTCATTCATGATGGACAAGGGAGAAGACATGGAGAATTTCCTCTTCAGACTGCATTCGATCAGAGATCAGTTGACTGCAACTGGTGCTAAGGTGGAAGACGATATGATGGTTAGGACTGCCCTCAATGCAGTCACGGATGAGTGGGAAACCTTTGTCGAAAGTATATTGGGTAGAGCAGACCTCCTAGATTGGGACAAATTGTGGTCAGTTCTGTGTCAAGAAAAACTTCGCAGATTCACCAAGAAGTAGTATAGCTCTAGATCGAGCAAAGTGAAGAAGGGAGATGAGGAAGATGCAACCTTGGCATCGAAGAAGCAGCCAAAGAAGAATAAGGATATCTCAAATATCAAGTGCTTCCAGTGTGGTGAAATGGGACATTTTGCCAACAATTGTCCTCAGGAGAAAAAGGACAAGGAAGCATCTTCTTCCAAAGCAGCTGTGGCAGATGATGGGTCAAAAGATGATGCAACCATGAGTGGTCATGAAACATGGAGGTGGGGTGACATGGATATGTAGAGGAGCTACATAGAAGTAAGGCGGGATCCTTGAGCAGCTCATCTCTTGGATCACATGCGATCTACGATAACCTTAAGACATTAGCAGGACAAGTGGAGCAATGGGTGAATAGATCACATATGAAGCAGAGGAAAATCTGAAGACTGGGAGAAGCAGTGCAGTGCAGAGCAGCAACAACATAGAAGTAGCAGCAACGTAGAGGCTGATGTGACTTCCATAGCGCAGAGTAGAGCTGCAGCAGCACAGAAGGCTTGAGAGGGACAATGCAGTGCAACAACAACGTGAGAGATTTCAGCACAGGGGGCTGATGTTACTTTAGTAGTGCAGAGGGAGTCTGTTTACGCAATGCAGAGTTGTAGCTATGCATCATTCTTTAGATGCCAGTACATATTTGTAGCCTATGAAGCTTCAGTGATGAGGATGCAACCCATCTCATTTGTCTATCAAAGATTAGGCAGGAGATTCAATTGTTTCTCTCAAAAATTGAAGTTGCAATGCAGCAGATCTGCAGTGGCAGTGCTATAAGTAGCACAGATGCAACATATTGAGAGGGAGCTGCAGTACAGAGGTTGGAGTGGCAGTGGCAGAGTCATGGGCAGTAGTACATAATGGCAGCAACAGTGCAAAGTTGAGTGGCAACAGGCGAAGCATCAGCAACACTGAACTAGTGCCCAAAATCATATCATGCATAGTGTGATGTATTGCTAGAGCGCACCCTTGATGCTAAGAGGCAGTGTTGAGATTTTGTGTATTTGGGGTAGCATCAATTGTGCTCTAGCTCCCAAATTTTGTGGAGGGACTAGAGTACAATTGATCTACAAGACCCATAAATTGATTTGGGAAATTTCATCTAGTTTAGGAGATATTAAATTAATTAATTATTTTAATGTATTTCCTAAGTTAAAACTTAGGGAGCTTAAATAATTAAAGTGAATTTAATTAAACATGTGATGAAATTGCCTTAAGTCAAACAGATCAAGCTTTCTTTTAATCTTAGCCTTTGATTCAAAATCTCATCATGGCCATTGGTTTTCCAATGAGAAAAGTATAGAAGAAAGGCTTGGGGTCATTTGTAAAGACACACAAAGGCAGAGCACTAAAGCTAAGCTGAGATTCTAGGTCAGGTTTGCTAAGAAATTTCATAAGTGTTTCAGCTGCAGAGAGGGAAATTTAGGCCAAGGGATGATCTGACTCCGGGGTCTAGAATAAGCAAGAGGCATAGATCAACTCAGTGAGGCAGCGTAGAGAAGCAGGAAAGTAGCAGCATGAAGAGCAACGCTGGTGCTACGCAGGTGCTGCGCAGTCCCTCAAGGACAACGTAATTGTTGCAGGAAACCCTCAGGGGTTACGTAGAGACCCTAAGGGGTAGCGTAAGGCCTGCGTCACCCAGATTGGGGTAATGCAGACTTTTCCAGAGCAACTTTGAGGGTCAGAGGGGCTTCAAAGGCTGGCGTAGAGGCTTCAGGGGTAGTGTTGGGGTTTCTAGGCCCTAATTTTGGCTGAGTTCTGTAAATCCCCTTTGAGGGTGTGGATCAGTCATTATTTTGGCCCTATATCAACCAGTGAGCTGTAGATCTATTATTTCTTTGTCGGGTTTTCCAGATTTGGAACCAGGCTTGTTGTATTTAGAAAAATCTTAAAAATAAAACCCTCCAGCAGCCAGAAGACCGATTTTCCCGCATTGGGTTTTTCCGGGGACCATTTGTCCATAAATAACTGTGTCACTTTTTCTATGTGTGCATGAACTTGTTCTAGATCTGTATGGTGCAGATATGTTATGTGTTTTGCTTCGATTTTAACTTGAATTTAATTCAGTTAATAACTTGTCTAAGTAGGAGCAGCATAACCATATTAATAGTAAATAATTTCTGCATAAAGTGTAAAGATTCAGAAATTTCCACATGTTGGAAATTCCATTCTTAGAGCTTGGAATTCTCTTGTTCCTCTGCGTTTACCATTCCTGATCCAGGTCCGTCAACTACCAGATTTACCCATGATATTTTACTTATGTGATGTGGTTAGAATATCATTGAAACGAGCATTAAAATAACACATATGCATGCTTTAAGCAAGAGGAAACAAGACAACAATCGACAACATAAGAACATGAGACGTTGATAACGAAGTTCACCCAGTGTGGGCTACGTCTCCTGGCCCGATGTCAAAATAGGGTAGACCACTTCATATAATGCTAGAAATGGTGATGATGTACATGGACTATGTTTGCTGTCATACAAAGATATATGCCCTCAACATGAGTGGCTTGTCTATCCACGAGACTTTCCGCTACAGGAACTCTCACTCACAATAGGCCTCCTATCAACATGACATAATCTCACACAAGGTGACGATGAGGATCCCTTCAATAAGGTTACATAGGGATCATAAAAATCCATGGCGAATACATCTCATATGAAGTAAAAACATAGATCCCGCAACATACATCAAGCAAGGATCTAAACAACATATTACATCTCACAACAAATGATAAAAGAGGGACATGATATCAATACTGCATATACCTCAACCCCTGTATTTGGCTGAAGAAGTGGATGCTCATCTGTTGAATATGGTTGCACCATCGAAGTTGTGGCGTCGAGAGGCATAAAATCGACTGTCCACACTTGATAATCTAACACCGTCACTCCAATATGGAAAATGGCTGAAAAATGGGAAGCTTTGCTACTGAAATGAACATCGCCATCGAGTTCCTATCGCAGAAAGGTGTAAAATCGATGTAAAATTTGTAAAAAACTAACTCTTGCAAGTTCGAGACCTTAAGGAATATTTTTGTTGTCCCTCAAGATTCCCTGGGCAAGGTTCTACCCCTTTATCCGGTCATGGTTCCGCCCCCTACAATAAAAAAATATTAATCTGGAAATTCGCAACAGTCCTCCGCTTGCGCTCCTTTGTTCGGTCCGCTGGCTCTCCCTTGCTCTGCAAAATGAGGTGTTTTTATATTAAAAACATGGCGTAATAATCAAAGTGATAGCCCGTGGGCTGTTGGTTCCGTTTGAGATTAGTGTGGAGGTGGGTCGAGTTCAAACCTCGCCCACTCCAAAATAGTATGCATGAACTATTTTTTAAACCATCGTATATTTTTGGCGCGTTAAGTTTTTAGTTGTAGTTGGTCTGGGGACCGCCCGCTCGGGGGCTAGCCACGTGGGTCGGGCATGTTCGACCCCCATCGATATATATATATATATATATAACAAATAGTTGTTATTGAATTTAATGAAAATAATGGTCATTGGGCATTTTAACTAGGCCATAATTTCGTCCATTTTCGGGAGCTAAGTTCCCTGCTGGTTGACGGTGAATTTGTGGGACACTTAATCCTAGCCCAAGTCTAACTTTGACTCGCTCTAAATCCTCCATACGAGCTCGGATTGGAGATCCATCCGCACTGTTGGAATCAGGGCAACGAGCACTTCTATCTTAACGTAGTTCAAGAGTAATCCGACCACTTTAAATTTTGACCATTACCGAGCTCTCTTAGTCTCCTTAGGGTGTCTGGAGCCACCTGGATCAATCCTCCCCACTAAGGAGCTTTTGTTCCACCAAAATAATGAACATAATTTGCAACTGCTTTGTACCTTGTTTGCACCACAAGTGTCTTGAAAGGTCATCCTTCATTCTCCTTCACCTTTGTCCTTCAGAGCCATAAGCGATGAGCCGACACCTGGCTCCCCTACAAACCTGTAGTATAATCTTCTTACAAATTACATGCTTAATTATATGACAAACTATAACCCAAGCATCCCATACTTGCCACGAGTTTATAACTCATACTCTTTGGTCAAGTTTACAGCAAAATGGAATCAATACCCCAGTTATCAATACAAGGCCAAAACATCATTGTTGCTTCATAAGTGATGGAAAACACATCATCACTTTTACATTTTAAATTGAAACACATGATTTACAAAATAAGTCCACGACACACTACCACACCTAGAAAACCATCTCTCACTTATCAAAGTGATTGGGTCATCTCTTTGTGGCGCATTTGCTTATCGAATAATTGTTTCAACAGGTTCATGTATGGACACTTTTCCCTTGAGACGCTGCTATGGATGGAGCTTCCAATATGTGGCTCTTTGATGGCCACTTCTATCGCAATGAATGAAATGAGTCTTCTTCCTCCAGACTTGCTTTACCTTCTTCTTTTCCTGTGGTGCAGAAGGCTTTTCACGCCTCATTCTCTTTCGTGTTGCCATTCTTTTCCAACACTAAGCAAATACATGGTTATGTAGTCCAAAAAAACTACATGTTTTTCAATGCCATGATCTATGTTCATTGTTAGTGACATGCTTGTAATCAAAATTAACATTAGAATATCGAGACTTGTTATACCTTCCTTGTTGGTCTCTGGTGCAATCATGGTGACGAGAGCTTGCCTCAACTCTTTCTCTGTAATGTGAACTGTCATAGGATGATGGTGAAGTGTTCCCATCATTCTCTTTCCCCGATGATTTCAACCATGTATTGGAAGCTTCTGACACCTTTGAGAATTGTCCTTTAGTGTATCCCAAACTTGTGAATCAAGGTCTCTTCACAACCTCCAATGGTTGAGTTATGCCTTGGCCATTCACACCAAGTCCTCCTCCTTTGTACCCCATTTTGGTAAGGAGTCTCATGCCAGTTACTGTAATGGATATCTCCATGTTTCCAACATAAATAATTGCATGTGAAGATGAAACTGAAGAGTAATTAACATTTTTTACCTCGACTGTTGATTCAGACACACGTGATGATGGCTTCTTTAAGCCTTCGTTGCTCTTCAATTCCTCCAAGGCCTCTTCTGCGACTCACAACTGAAGCTGTAATCTCTGCTTCTCTTATTTCTCTTCTTGTAGTAGCCTCCTTAATTCAACATTATCTTCCCGAAGACTCTGGTTGATCTCCTCATTCGAATTATGAGAAGACGATGAAGGCGACAAAGAAGATGCATAAGCACTAGAAGATGTGATTGAAGCATCATTTATGATCTTTCTTTCTCCTCTTCCACTGCTTTCTTCTCATAAGCATCATACATTATGTCGACCATTTTGGACATCCTCAGCATGGCCTCATACATGTCTTTTCCATCCTCCATTGTTTCACGTGTAATCTTTGTTCATGCTCACAATTCAAATCAGCAAGAAGATCGCTCTGATACCATCTTGATCTAGGTCCATTAACTACAGGATTTACCCATGATCTTTTCTTTTATGATGTGGTTAGAATTGCACTAAAATAAGCATTAAAAGAACACATATTGATGCTTTAAGCAAGAGGACACAAAACAACAATCAACAACATAAGAACACGGGACATTGATAATAGAGTTCATCCAATGTGGGCTACGTCTTTGGACCCGGTGTCAAAATGGAGTAGGCCACTTCATATATTGCTGGAAATGGTGATGATGTACATGGACTATGTTTTCTGTCATACAAGGATATATGCCCTCAACATGAGTGGTTTGTCTCTCCATTAGACGTTCCGCTACATGAACTCTCACTCATAATAGGCCTCCTATCAAAATGACATAATCTCACACAAGGTGATGATGATGATCCCTTCAAAAATGTTACATAGGGATCATAACAATCCATGGCGAATACATCTCACATGAAGTAAAAACATAGATCCTGCAACATACATCAAGCAAGGATATAAACAACATATTACATATCATAACAAATGATAAAAGAGGCAAATGATATCAATACTGCATATACCTCAACCACTGGAGCTAACTGAAGAAGTGGATGCTCAGCTGTTGAATCTGGCTGCACCATCGAATTCGTGCGTTGAGAGGCATAAAATCAACTGTCCACACTTGAGAATCTGAAACCGTCACTCCAATCTGGAAAATGGCCAAAAAATGGGAAGCTTTTATGATGAAACAAACATTACCATGTCGAGAGGTGTAAAATCAACATAAAATTTGTCAAAAACTGACTCTAGCAAGTTCAGGACCTCATGGAATCTTTTTGATGCCCCTCAAGATTCCCTGGGCAAGGTTCCGCCTCTCTAGCTGCTCATGGTTCCGCCCCCTGCAATAAAAAATTATTAATTTGGAAATTCGCGTTGGTCCTCCATTTGTGCTCCTCTGTTTGGTCTGTTGGCTCTCCCTTGCTCTGTGAAATGAGGTGTTTTTATATTAAAAATGTGGCAGAATAATCAAAGTGATAGCCCGTGCGCTGTTGGTTCCGTTGGAGATTAGAGTGGAGGTGGGTCAGGTTAAAACCCGCCCACTCCAAAATAGTATGCATGAACTATTTTTTAAACTGTCGTAGATTTTTGGCACGTTAAGTTTTTAGTTGTAGTTGGTTTGGGGATCGCTCACTCAGGGGACGACCACGTGCGCTGGGCAGGTTCGACCCCCATCGGTCCTGTTTTATATGCTGCCTACGACGGTAATGTATTTTCAACACACACACACACACACACACACACACATAGATATATTAAGGTGGGCGGGGTCTTCTCCACACGGCTCCGACCTAACCTCTTCCTTCGTGTGCTACCAGGGTGGTGGGTCCGTTGGGGGTGGCCCGCCCCCAATCCATCCAAACTTGATTATATATATGATGTGGGTTATGCCGTGGGTTTTGGAGAGGGTCATGGCCCGCCAACTGAAATATATATATCTACATATATATATATATATATATATATATATATATATATATTTCCGTTTTTTAAAACAAATATTTGTTTTTGAATTTAATGAAAATAAGGATCATTGGGCAATTTAACTAGGCCACAATTTCGCCCATTTTCGGCAACTAAGTTCCCTGCCGCTTGACGGTGAATTTGTGGGACACTTAATCCTAGCCCAAGTCCAACTTTGACCAAAACTTTGACTCGCTCTAAATTGTCCATACGAGCTCGGATTTGAGAGTCGTTTGTACCGTCGGAATCAGGGCGACAAGCACTTCAATTCTGAACCTGGTTCGAGAGAAATCCGACCACTTTGAATTTTGACAATTTATGAGCCCTCTTGGTCTCCTTAGGGTGTGTGGAGCGACCTGGATCAATTCCTGCAACTCTTAATTTTCCAAATATTTCAAAATTGACTAATTATCTAATCCGTTACAACCCGTATTGGCCTTCGGTCCCTACTAAAATTCCATCAGATATACCAAAATTTGAAGGGAAGTTTGGTGAGGATCTGACATCCCATATAACCACTTTCCACTTATGATGCACTTCAAACTCCATGATTGATGATCCAATTAGGTTGATACTATTCCAACGCAACTTAACGAGAAATGCTGCAAAATGGTATATTGAGTTAAGAGGGGGGGCGTTTTCTATGTTTGGTGAGTTAGCTACGATGTTTCTTAACCATTTTCAGTTGCTTGTCCATTATGATGTTGGAACTGGGCTTCTGGCCAATTTTGAGCATGACAAGGCTACTCATATTTCTGACCATATTCAAGAGTGGCACAAAAGGAATAGATTGATCAAGGCCTATATGCCTAATGAGTTCCTTCTAGAATAGTTTTTGAAATCATTATAGTTGGAGATATCTAAGGATGTGTCACTTTTTGGGGTGTTCACTGAAGAACATGCTATCTTTAGAGCCCAGCAATTAGAACTTATTTATTCCCAGTATAGATTCCTCTATAATATTATACATGATGCTCCTAGATAAAAAATTAATATCACCAAATTGAAACAGGGCCCCCATGTTGATGGATTTGTAGGATCGATTGATAGTAATATGGCTAGTTTGTTGAATCAATTACAACCGTTGTCATTATAATCTTCTTCATCAACACAAACTACGTCGTCAATGTCTGCTCCTTCTCAACCATTAGTAGTTAATGTTGTTTAGTCCCAAAATCCCAAAGGAAATCAACAATTTGATGGGAAGAAAAAATATACGGGAGGGAAGGAAAATGCTAATAATCCTAGTGATGAAACTGATGAGGACAAGAAGGAATCTAAAAAGAAGGTTAAATTCCCATGCAAGCTATGTGGTGGGTTCATCTTACCCATATTTTCCCAAAGATTTAGGATGCTCAGTGCTTGTTAGCTCAACAAGGTTCTTCTAATTCCCGGGTTGTGCTTACCAACCCTTTTCCCCAAGGGCAACAATTACTTGTCGACGCAAGTTCTAGTAATGGAACCCCTACAGGGGGAAACTAGGACGGGGAATCTACATTGAATGTATATATGGTTAAGTCTCATGTTGATTTTTCAGCTAGAGCTCATGATTATGGAGAGCCAGAGCCTTCTAAGTCTAAAACTGCTTCTAATATTCCAGAACCTCTTCATATAGAGAGGCCTGCAGTTGAGCCTATACCTCAGATGAAGAAAGGCTCCTCAAAATGGTCAACTTATAATCCCAATGCTAGGGCTGCTTAGAACTATTCCATTGTTGAAGATTTAGCTTAGAGCCCCTATGCTATGTCAGGATTAGAGATACTCCAATCATGTCCTACAAAGAGGAGTGATTTTCTCACTCTGACCAGAGTAGTTGACCCAAAAAACTCTTCGGTAATTACAATTGATATGTAAAATGTTAAAATGAGACTCCCTCATCATATGGCTTTTCAGATTAAATCTACATATCGTAAGAAGACCATCTTTCGAACCGTAGTTGATGAAGGGGCTTCCACATGTGTCATGTCTATGTCATGTTGGAAGGCTATCGGGTCCCTTGAAGTTGTTCCCTATCCTACTCCCTTAACTTCATTCGATGGTCATTCTAATAGGCCTCATGGGATTCTACCTGCCTTCCCTATTTATGTAGGGAGCAAGGTTGTTAATGTGGAAGTAGACATAGTCGATGCTAATCTTGATTATAATATTTTATTGGGTCGCAATTGGGTTTATGAAATGGAGTCCATTGTATCATCTTTATTCAACATCATATGATTTCCTCATAAAGGGAGAATTATTACGATTGATCAGTTAGCCTATTCTCCCAATGGCCCTAATGCATCTGATGACTCTACTATCCCCTTGGTGAAGAATACCAAGGATCCTATTAAGAATTTAGGAGTTGGAATGTATTCTTCTTTGATGGGTACTTTTGATCTTCCCTCTCCTATTTTTAACGTTATTTCCATTTCATCCTCCAGGATCTTCCCTCGACAATGTTATTTTAGAAGTCATTATTTTTTGGATCCTTGGCCCTTGGCCCCTCATATTGCCACATTAGAAGAAGGGAAAGTGGGTGGAATGACTTATCCTATATATGTAGTAGAAGTTGCATATCAATCTATTGTTAATTCTGCATATTCTTAGCTCATTCCTATCCCATCAGAGAATGTGGATGATGATGTGGCATCGATATGGGCAGTTGATTCTACTTCGACTATGGATTACATTGATATTGTTTTACCATCTGAGGATGCAATTCTAGAAGCAATGACTAGTGTAGAAAGACCATGGGATAATTTGCATCATCGGTCATATTTTCTCCCCGACTTGCATGAAGTTGAATCAAATTTGTCTAGTCCTCTCTCTAGTGGAAGTGTTCATAAAATTTTAAACCCTTTGGCTCCATCACATATCTTTGTCGAAGGTAACATGGATAATATTTCGGAAACCATTCCGGTGAATATTTCTCAGAATACCAATGTTATTGAGAATATCTTCATTGGAGCTGAGTGTTCCCCTGAAGAAATCAAATTTTATATCGATATATTTAAATATTTTTGAGATGTATTCACTTAGCCTTATAAGGAAATGTCTGGGATTGATCCTACTATAATTCAACATGAGATCAAGACCTATGAAAATGCAAAGCCTGTAAGACAAAAGCTTCGACAGGTAAATCCTAGGAAATTTGTGGCTATTAAGGCTTAAGTAGAGAATTTTTTTAAGACAAGATTCATCTACCCTATTCCTTTAACCAAATGGGTTTCAAATCCAGTCCCTGTTGATAAAAATCAAGGAACAATCCGGGTATGCATCGATTTTAGGGATTTGAATAAATCTTGTCCTAAAGAAAATTTCCCCACTCCGTTTATAGATCAGATTATTGATGAGTGGGTGGGAAATGAAATATTTTCATTCATGGACATATTTTCTGGATATAATCAAATAACAATTCATCCTGAAGATCACCATAAGACAACATTTATTTTCCCCTGGGGTACGTTTGCATATAGGAAAATGCCTTTTGGCATTAAAAATATTGTAGCTACCTTTTAGCGAGCTATGTGATATGCTTCCCACGACATCAAGCATATAATTGAAGCATATTTGGATGATTTAGCTACTTTCTCTCATAAGATAATGGAGCATCCAAAGATCTTCGTTTAGTTTTTGAGAGATGTCATTCTTATAAAATTTGGTTGAACCCTAATACGTGCATTTTCACGGTTACATTTGGTCAGTTATTGGGATTCATTGCTTCTAATGAAGGGGTTTATGTTGATCCTTTCAATTTCGAGGCAATATTGTAGTTGCCTCCCTCGTCGAACATCCGTCAACTTCAAAGTCTCCAAGGAAAAGCCAAATTTTCAAGGAGATTTATCGTAACAATGCTGAGATCACGAAAGAATTTATGTGTTTAATTAAGAAAGGAGTTCCATTTGTTTGGGACAATTTTGCTCAACGCTCATTTGATGCTTTGAAAAAGGCATTGAACTTTGCTCCTCTTCTGAGTCCACGTGATTATAACGTAAATTTCCTCTTGTACCTTGCAGCAACATAATCAACTATTGGTATGGTCTTGGTTTAGAAAGATAATTCCCTTAGGGAGCATGCAATTTATTATCTAAGTCGTGGCTTAGTTGGTCCTCAACTTCGGTAGTATCATGTTGAGAATTTGGATTTTGTACCAGTTCATGTTGTCCAGTGACTCTGTCATTACATTTTGCTAAGAAAAACCTTTGTATTGGCCGACGTTAATCCATTTCAATTTGTTCTCAGTAGGTGAAAAAATTAAGGTTGCCAGGAATGGTAAGTGTACAGGACCCTGAGAATTCCATCCACCATGGGAATGATTCCCAAAATTTTGAAAAGAATATCTTGGATTTTCTGAGCCACCAGGCTGCCACGAAATGTTCATAGAAGAAGTTGAACCATAAGGAAAACCTTTTGGTCTAAAGAGATTTGGAGTAGGACCTCCTCTTGCTGAAGGGTTACCATAAACATGAATGTCCCTCCCAATCGAAGTATTAAAAGAGGTTGAGACCCATTGGTAAGGTTTCCATGCATTAGCGAAAGGAGAAAAACCCTAAGATGTACCTATGGAGGAGAAAAGCACGTTCCCCTGTTGACCATACATGAACTGATTCCCAGTTCCTAAACCAATGAAACCAGGGTTCCAGCCTTGAAAAGCATTAGAAATTTGACCTTCTAGAAAAGGATTGAAACCTTGAATTTGCGCGGAGAAAGGAAAAGAACTTAACGAAGGGTTATAATGAGGAATATGACCACTTCCAAAGGGAAAACCCTGAAAAGAGGTTGATCCACTATTCATAGAAGACATGGGTGTAGAGACAACAGATGCAATAGTGAAAGAAACTGAGGTAATTGCACTAGAAGGCATACCAAATGAAAAAGGACTAGTATGGGAAGCAAAAGCTTGGGTGCCCCCAATCGTATATGGAATGGAGGCAGAGAAAAAAATTGCAGTATAGGAGTGATAGTCGATATAGAAATGGTACCTCCTCCTTCTGTCGAAAGAGGAGTATGCGCACTCAAAGTACTCATAGTTGAAGCTATTTTCCCAGCAGTGGCCATCGAAAAAAAAGAAGGAAAAATATGAGGGCTTGCCGGCCTGTGAATTGAGGGCCCAAATTATAATAAAACATCTGGAAAACTAGCAGGAAGAGGAGAGGAAGGAGTCACTAGAGGTTCAGGAATTTCTTCAACCTCAACTTCTTCTATCGGAAAAAGGACCCTAGAAAGGAGTGGAGTAATCCTCTCTAAATCATGAATAACACTAGGCTCACCTTCAGAAATTATATCCCCAAGAAGAGGATGACTCGCTTCTCCTATGCCTTTTAGAAGAAGGCTCGGCACTCACAGGAGAAAGCCCACTATGCCTCCTAGATCAATGAACTGATCAATCAAGCAATTTTTAGTATTATGAGAACTTATGCAGACTCAAAAAATTACAAATCTATGGCAGTATAGGAGCAAAGAGCACTCTTTAAAAATTTCCCTAAAGATTCAGCAATCAAGCAGCTCTTAGGCATTTCTGCTTCGGGTGATTAGGACCAGACACGAAAAAAAGAAAGAAATCGAAATAAGGACCTTTCGAAAATAGTTTGGGGTAATTACGCCCCAGGCCTAATAGTGAAGGCAACATAAATAGTTACGCTGGCCTCCCGACAAAATCCTTTACCAGTGCAAGTACCCAAGCTTCGCAAGGGCACCTTCCATAAGTGCTAATGAACATGATGCAACGTCTACCTGAGGTACCACGAGTATTCCCCCCTGCAATCACCTATGTGATACCTAGGAATGGAAACTAAGGTCACCAATTCATATTAGAAGCTAGGCAAAATAGTCTTTGGTCGGGATCTGACAAGTAGGAGAGGGGGTATCTCTCTTCCATGCTTTCACTCGCCCTTGTGCTTGACTCCCTTTTTAGGAGAGATTTCCTGGAAAACTTAACAATACTAGGTTTCACTCTTTTAATCAACTTCTACGTTTAAATTTTAGAGTGGCCTTGGAGAATTAACTCTCCACACACCTATTCCAAGGCCCTAATGACCTAGACTAGTTGATGTAATTAATGAGAATTCAAAAATATTCTAGTCCATTTTAAATTATGCGCTTGATTTTAAAGGTTGTTCTTTTAAGTCAAGGGTAAAATGGAGGTGCAACTTGTGATGTTTTGGGCGGAAGAAGAAATCAATAGAAACCTGCTACATGCAATGAAACTTTTTCTTCTATGAAAAGGGATTTCTACACAGTTTCTACGAATAACTAATGGAAGTAAGAAATTTTCTTTTATTTTCAAGATACACACTCACACACTCAAAATCTATCAAAAGACTAAAAGTGCTTACAGTGCAACTACTCTAATGAAAACTACTAAAGCTAAATGCACGATTCTAGGACTACTCTAATAAAACAAGCAAATGAGTTTCTCAAGAGAGAGGTTTGAACACTAGATACAAAATAAAAGATAAGTTCAAACATGAACTTCCCTCAACAAAAATTCCAAAAAACAAATTGATACAAGAAAGGACAAATTCAACCAAGAACTTCTCCCAAAACCAAGCGAACCTGACTAAATGACAAACTTCACACTTGCTAAAAAACAATGAAAAGCCTTAAAAAAATACCAAAATAAAAAGCAAAGGTAAACGAAGATGTTTTTTGAGTCTTTTTCTTTTTAAGGAAACAAGAAACTCTTTGAGAAAGCAAAAATTACCCAAACTCAAAATTACTAGGTTGAACAAAAAAGAGACCTCAAATTCCTTATGCCCACATCATCATTTTAATAACAATACTTAACAAGTGGAAATAGGTAACTAACTCAAATAAATGACCTGACAACAGTATAAAAATCCAACAAACAAAGAAACTTCAAGAAAACCAAGAAGACTATTCAAGATTGCGAGAAAAGTCCTTCTCAAGAAACCAAGAAAAACAAGCAAGCTAACGAAAGAAAAACAAAAAGTGAAGCAATAAGAAGGCTAAGCATGAGAAAACCAACACTAAATCATTGTCCCGAATGCTCAGAACAACCAAGAACTTCAGGAAGAAGCCTCGGTGCCAAACCCAAAACTGAAACTTCACAAAGCAAGGTAAACCCTAGGTTGACTAGGTTTTCAACCAAGAAAGAGAGAAATTGATAAAAATCAGAAATAAACACTTCCCATACACATCAAAGGTTCAACAGTAGTGGCCAAGAATAGGGAAAAATACCTTACAAGATTCAAAATGTCAAAATTTCATTTAAAACTGGCCATACGCAACTTGGTAGTGAACAACCAGCGTGCATACGCAAAGGAAACCCACGCATACGCGTGTTTATTTGTACCAAAAGGCTTATATACATGACTGTGTAAAATAAAAAGCGTGTATAAAAAGGGCAGCAAATAAAAAATAAAAAATCCAATCCTAATCCAAAAGATCAGGACTTTTTCTTTGATGGAAAATGAATCGAAGAAATTGGAAAAGAGATCAAACCAATCAGAGAACCCAAATCCAGAGAAGAACAACCCAAACTAGGAATTAAATGAATGTAATCCCTAGTGGAGTCACAAATTCTGTTATGGGATGAATTACCCTAGGGTCTGGGTTGAGAACCCCATCAGAGCAAGAGGCATACAACAACAAAAATCAAACAACTTAACAGTCCTAATGCTTAACTACTAAAATTGGGAGCAGTGGCCTTACCCGTAGGTCCTACGTTTGAGGGAATTCCTGCGGGGTTCAAACCCTCTGCTTCTCCACATGCTTCAAAACCTGCAACTCATTCAAGAAAATCACATAGACTAGTAGTAATTGAAATCATGTTCTAGATGTCAGTAGTTAGATCATATAAGCTTATAAATCAAATAACATGCAATCAATTATAACAAGATCATAACATGTATAAAAGTGTTAAAGATCACAACATCGGGAACAGGAAAAAGCTTATTTATTTATGTATGTAAAATATGTGGAGGAATACCACCTGATTCAACCACGAATCTAAGTGAAACGGTCCTCTGGATCTGTCCAACCGAAGCCTCAACAATCTTCTTCCATAAGGATACACAAGGATGTCACATAGAGGAAGTGGACATCTCTGAAAGTGAAACAAGGGTTTCCACAACTAGGGAAGTGTAGGAGGCACATGGATAATCATACTTGATCAGGGACTAAAAGGCTATAGTATCAATACCTATTTCTCTCTCCCCTTTAGGCCTTCCCATGAGGTGTATTTATACTTCCTCAAAACTATTATATATATATATGTATGTATGTATGTATGTGTATAGATATACATACATACATACATACATACATACATACATACATATATATATATATATATATATATATATATATATATATACACACACACACACATATATATATATTGTTTTTTTTTTACCAGTTGGGAAACAGTTTGGCCACGGGCTCTTGTAGGTAGGCTTCCAATGTAACCCGTAAACCCCGCCTAGAAAATAGGATATTTATATATATTTTTTTTCATATTTTAAATTATATACACCGGTTGGGTATAACTGGACCCCCATCTGCACGCACTTTTGAGAGGGAAAAGTTGCGTATGGAATTTAAAATATTATTTTTTAGGTAAAGGAATAGGTATGAAGGGAAAGGGCTGCCCAAGGCCAATACACAGAGCATCAAGCATATAGAGGTGAGAAATGATACTATAATAACTAGGACTTAAAAATGAGGGAACTTGGAGTACCTTCCTGTGGGGCTCAAGGGAAAAAATTCCAAGCAAAGCTAAATGGATTGAGATTGGAAGGGTGAAGGAACTGTACCCTCATATTTTTTTAACTGAAAGTGATATTTTGGGGTCTAAAAGCTTCCAGTGGGTAGGAATGATCTAATGGGTCCAGAAAATTCTCAAATTTCAAAGTTCTCAGATTGGATCGAAACCAACATGAATGTGTAGATATCGTCATCTTGAATCTGGAGCAACTCGTTTCACTCAAAACTGACATCGGATGCTCCCGATATCGCGTTCGGTCCATTTTGGGAAACAAAAAAAACATTTGGAATTGGGATACAAGGCTGCACAATCAGTAGTCTTTACTATTGACTAGAGCTTGACTGGACAAGGTGATTGTGCTTCATCGACAATGGCTCTCTGACACTTGGCAGATTCTTACTTGGTTGATTATGATTGGTTTAAGTATTGGTTTGTTGGACCTAATAAAGAGGACCATGTGGGCCAACTAGAGGTTGACACGTGGCCTCCTGGTGGCCATATAAAATTTTGGTTTAGGCAAGAGCAGGCCTCCAGGGGATTCGAGCGTGAGACCTCCACCAAGCACCGAAGGTCTCCAACCATCTCAGCTGCAGTAGTTCTTAACTAATATAGTCCTCCGCATTTATTTAAAGTTTAGCTATTTTGGCATTGGGGGAGGGGACCGAGGTTAACCCATGAACCTAGTCCACAAACTAGGGTTAAGGGCTAACCCCGAACCTAAAACATTATATAACTCATAACCAAAGTTCAGAGGCTATATATATAACACGGTGGAGTAAACCATATAACACCATCGAACCATATGATATACCATATTCAAAATTTTAATGCAACAGGGTTTCGTAACCATTATGCTGGCGGTTTAAAACAATCGGAGCAGGTGTTCACACGACGAAGACCCCACATATAATGTCATGGTTTCAGTTTTGTGTAGTGGGTTTGTTAACCATTTCAAAGTTGATTATTAACCGTCGGGGTATTCACATATGCAACTACACACACATGGTGTGAGAGAGAAAGAATAAACACACACACAAGAAACTCAACACACAATGAAGGATAAGCATGCAGCTCTATTTTTTCCATTATACATGATGTACATTTATAGTACAATTGTGTGACTCTTGGTTTCACATTCCAAGGTCACTTGGACTCCATTTTGACTTTTCGCATTCCACACCTACCCATGGAGGATTAGGTGTTCCTACATTCCCCCCCTTAATCCGAAGGGGTATGTGTGAGTCCAAGAAGAGAGTTGTAATACAAATATGCAAAGTATACATGGCAACACTTGGGTTGAATCAACTCTTTGAAATGTTGGTAAAAAGAGGCGGTTTAAGGATGACCACCAACACTGGAATACAATACTTGTTGCAGTTCCTGGAACTCTTCCAAAACTAGCAAGAAGTTGAAAGCTTCTGCTAGAGGAATTGTCCCTCATAAAAAAGGGAGACCTTCAACCTAAAAGAAGGGAGGACTAAAACCTGTGATGGTTTAAGGATTACCAACAACACTGGAATGCTTGAAGCATTTCCTGGAACTCAACCAAAGCTGGTAAGAAGATGAAGGCTTCTGCTAGAGGAAGTGTCCCTCATATATGAAAGGGAGACCTTCAACCTTAAAGAAGGGAGGTCTACAACCTGTGATGGTTTAAGGCTTTCCACCAACCAAAGGTAGGCTCATGGGCATCCGCGTCTCTGGCTACAAATCTGAATCTGGAATGACGAATTGTGGCTCAGGCTCGCTTGAACTGCTATGTCTCTGGCTACAACTTTGAACATGGAATGAGATATTGTGGCACAGGCTCGCTTGATCTGACGTTGAAGCTTGTAGATGACTACCATTTCCCCCCCTGTCAGGGACAAGGTGAGATGATGGCGAAAACTCAACTGCAAGTTTGCTCAATATCCGAGAACAAGTTCTGACATGTGTCTTAAACATCTTCTTGGCTGTTGATGCCCATTTCCAAGAAGCGATCCATCCAAGATGAATCTTTGTTTTTGCAGGAGGCTTGTTTTTGAAGCATCTGTCTGAAGAATGGGTGTGTCGACCATAGTTCTTGCATGGATGAAGATCAAAACAATGATCTTTCATATGGGCAACTCGATCACAATGTTGGCATTTTTCAATCTGTTGTTGTCGTGGAAGTGAAGCAGGATCTGAAACAGCTGCAGGTGAACTGTCATACAAGAATCCGACACTCTAAAATATGATGGGTCTGGTGTAGTCTGGAATATGAAAGGACACATCCTTATCATATCCAAGACTAGTTCTGTGCTTGTTGTGGACAAGCTCTTCCCAAGGTCTACTGATGGGCTTGAGAAGTGCAGGCTGACCTACTGCATCTGCATGTAAATCTGCTCTTATACAAGGAACTGAATGTGAATCAACTGGAACTTTATTGAATTTCTTCTGATGAGAGTCCTTCTCAATCTTCTGAACAGAAATAGGTTCAGAATGGTGACTCTTTTGCTGAAGTTCATCTTGCTGAAGTTGAGATTCGAACTGCAAAAACTCAATCTTTTCTTGTGCATCTTGCAAACAACTTTGAATATTACAAAGAGCATTTTTGCTCATTTTGATCATATCATCAACATTGGAATGAATGAGGTTATTCAACAACTCTAATGCCTCATTGATTTTAGCCATTTTCAACAACTCTAATGCCTCATTGATTTTAGCCATTTTCAACAACTTAGGCTCAAAATAAAGGGTGTCAGCTTCAACCGAAAATGCACCCGTTTACAATGTGATTCAAATTTCTTTCAACAAATATAAATGACTCCAAAGAAGTTCCAACTATGGAAATCTCAAAGTACAAAATGTGCTCCTCAAATCATGGAGGACCTCAAGGTATAGACTTGACTGTCTAACCGACAGGAAACAATGACTTACATCAACAATTTTTCCAACAAATCAAATTTACACATCAAGTCTTGATTGCAACTATGAATGAAGATGCAAATTCCACTCACTATACAATGTAAATTAAATACAACATCTCTGCAAAATATTTTGTAAATGTGCAACAAAAACACTTGTGTAATGAGCCTTTAAGGCAGCTGATTTTTCTTCTTCAAGGAGTTGTTTTAAAAATGATGGCAAACTTGTCTTCACATTGTCAACCTCTTTCAGAAAATCACCCTTCAAATCACAATGCAAATTTCACTTTTCTCCTCTATGTGTATTTACTCATATGCCATTTTCTCTTTTATGCTGTTCATTTTCTCTTCCTCTCTCTCTGCTGTTTTTTTTTTAATTAATTAATTATTTGGAATTAATTAAAAAATTGGAAGGAGGGATTGTAATAAATAATTTAAAATGGGAAGGGAATTTATGGGTGGGGTATTAACTGTAAATGAGAGGGAATTTATTTATTTATTATTATTATTATTATTTATTTATTTATTTAATTTTTTTATATAGAGAAGGGGAAGTAATTTAAAAAAATTGGGGGGGGGGGGGGGCGGAGGAGGATTTAATTGTGAAAATTAAAAATAAAATAAAAATGTACGAATGAAGCGGGGAGAGAGGGGTCGTGAGTTTTAAGGGACTTCAGCGTAATGGTGACAAGGAGAAGAGGACCGGTATATGGAGTAGGTTAGGGAGGAAGGCGAGAGGGTCGAGTGGGTGGGCCGAGGGTGTAGATTTGGGAGAGGGATGGCTGCAGTGTGAGGAGGGAGCGTAGAGGGGACGAGTTGGGAGAGGCGTAGGGAGGGTGGGTAAGCGGTGTGTGAGTTGGGAGGGTCGAGTGAGTAAGGGGGAGGGATGGGTAACGGGGTAAGGGGGAGTGTGGATGCGAGGGTTGAGAGTTAGCGTAAGGTTGGAGCGAAGGGTGTAAGGGGGTGGATTGCAGGGTGAGGGGGCGGATAAGAGGGCCGAGGGAGCTCGTGAGGGGAGCAACAGCTGAGGTAGGAGAGCACTGCAATGAGCGTTGAGGGAGGGTGCGAGTGTAGAGTGTAGGGGGCAGGGTCGGATATAACATAGTGTGGTGTTGTGAGGGCCGAAAGGCCGTGGGCTTTGTGGGAACATAATTTTTTATTTAATTTTATTTTTATTGTTTATTTTTTAATAAAAAATATAGCAGAGAGGTGAGGGAAAGAGTAGGATTTTTAAGCAGAAAAATACACAGCAGAGACAGGAAATTTGGAGAATTTGCATAATTTATAAAACTTGGAAATTTTCCAGCTAATTGCAGAATTTTCACTAAATATAGCAGCAATAGAATTTGCAGAAATTTGCAATTTTTTTTTAATGAAGAACTCATAAATTTTCTCAATAAAAAACTAGAAGATTCTTCAGAAACCCACTTTAAACAGTATTTTCAGCAGCTCTCCAAAATGCTGAATTTAATAGGCAGAAATTGCGGGAAAAAATTGCAGAATTTTAATGAGTAGTTAGAAAACCTGCAACGCCAAGATGCATAATGTTTCTCTTCTTCAAAACCAATTTCTGAATGCTGCCAATTTCTGAATGCTACTCTTCTCAAAATAAATTCTTGAATGCGGCAAAATGTCTGCTACAAAAATTCTCTAAATGCTGCAAAAATGCCAAGAATTTTTGCAGATATGCACAGGCCATAAACACAAATGGCTCACTCAAGGTTGCATTGGTTATGAACTTATCAGTTCTGATACCATGTTAAACACACACATGGTGTGAGAGAGAAATAATAAACACACACACAAGAAACTCAACACACAATGAAGGATAAGCGTGTAGCTCTATTTTTTCCATTGTACATGATGTACATTTATAGTACAATGGTGTGACTCTTGGTTTCACATTCCAAGGTCACTTGGACTCCATTGTGACTTTTCACATTCCACACCTACCCATGGAGGATTAGGTGTTCCAACAGCAACGTCTCCAATTTTTTTTACAGAGGCCATGTTAACCCTAACACATGCGAACCAACCCTGAAACCATAGTAAAAAACTTGGGTTAGCAACCAGCGGGAATCTGTACCCAAATCCGAGATCGACGACACCCACGATGCCACATAACGAGAATTTAGCCGGACAATGGGCTAACCGGCATGTTGAAGGAGGTGAAAATTTTCACTTGGGGGGGCGGGAATCTCACCAGCGCAGGGCAAAATTATCGCCCCACGTGGTTGTGAAAGGCGGAATTTGTAGAACAAATTGCAAGCAAGTGCGAATTATAGGACAAATAGCGCAAAAACTTCATCAGAGCATAACTCATTCAATTTTTAGCCTTTTTTGGAGCATAAAGAGCCCAACTAGGGGTTTTTGACTATTCTGGAGCCATTGGAGACATTGTTTAAGCCATTTGAGCACTTTAACTTGATGTAAACACACTTTTTTGAGCGTAATGAAAGAGGCCCAACCATTTGAAGCTAGACCAGGAGATGTAGTCTAGGAGGGGTGAACTCCTTCATCACTTGTTGTTTTGTGTTTAATGTTATGGTATTATTGTCTTCATTATTTCTTAAAAAAATTGAGTTTTAATGAATGTTTATATGTTAATGAAATTAACATAAGAGGTTAAAAAACCATAATCTATTCACTTGCAAATTTTACCATAAGACCTCAAGCTTTCATATACTGATCAATGCTCCGCATCTGCAACCTGTTAAGTTGAAGAAGATGAATATAAAGTAATAGGAGAAATCGAACCTTGGTTCTATTGGGGACTATTGGTATGATCAAACCACTCGGGAAATTTTTTATCGGCTCAAAGAATATGAAGATTTATTTCCCTATCCCATCTTAGAATTAAAGGGAATTAAAGGAGATTTGGGAGAAATGAAGATAACACTGAATCCAAATGCAAATCCACTTTAGCATCAGTCATATAGATTGAATCCGCGAGTGAAGGAGAATGTGAAGAAGGACATTGACAAAATTCTAGCAGCTAGTCTTATATTCCCAATTGATGAAGTTGAATGGATAAGACCCATTTTCATCCATGATAATAAGGATTCAAAGGAAATTTGAGTGTGTGTTGATTCCCATAGCCACAATAACTCCTATGTAGACGACCCATTTCCCACTCCATTTAGCGATGAAGTTGTTGATATTGTTGGGGGAAATGAACCTTATTTCTTTACTGATGGTTTCTCGGGGTATCATCAAGTGCTCATTGCGAAAGAAGATAAGACGAAGACCGCATTCACTACCGAATGGGGTCCTCTACTTATAACTTTATTCCTTTTTGATTGAAGAATGCCCCTGTTGTTTTCTCGCACACTGTTATTGTTGCCTTCTGCGAATATATCCATAACTTTCCAAAATTTTATATGGATTATTGGATCGTTTATAACTTGCTAAAAAATCATCCTAGTCTGCTGAGAGTTATGTTAGATATATGTAGACAACTTCAAATCTCTCTGAACTTGAAGAAATTCATTTTTTTTGTGCCTTTTGGAACATTATTGGGTCATATTGTGTGTAAAGAAGGAGTGTGTGTGGACCCTGCCAAGTTTGTTGTAATATTGAATATGTCACCACCCACTTATGTCCGCTAGTTGCGTTCCACTTTGGGACATAATGGTTATTATCGCAGGTTTATAAGAAATTATGCTTCAATCACAGTGCCGCTTGAGAAGCTTCTGGAGAAATCTTAATGATTGTGTGATCTATTGAATGTGATGCCACATTTGATACTTTGAAGGAGAAACTTGCAAGCGAAGTCATCTTGGTCTACCCTGACTAGAATAAGCCGTTCCATGTCAATGTTTATGCAACTATAATTTATTTAGGGGCTATATTAACACAACCAAGAGAAGGAAAATTGAATCATCCTATTTATTTTGCAATCATAAAACTTTCCACCGCGTATAAAAATTATAATACTACAGAATGGGAGGCTTTAGCAATGGTATATTCTCTTCAGAAATGCCCAATTTATTTGATGGGAGGTCCATTCAAGTTCTTCACAGACCACTCAACATTGAAATATTTATTCAATAACTTTTACTTGAAGGGAGGATTTGTCGGTGGCTATTGTTATTTCTAGAATTTACTTTTAAAGTGATTGTAAAGCCGAGGAAGTCGAATGTGGGGCCATAACAATTATCCAGGTTGGAGTCAGGGGATCACTTGATGATCAGTTTCCGGATGCTCATTTATTTCGTATTGAATTTTTCCCTAATTGTTGAAGATATTTCCAATTTTCTTGCTACAAGACAATGCCATCCTGATTATACTACTGTGCAAAAGAAGCATTTGGTGGTTAGAGAAGAAGACTACCAACTTATTGTAGGAAAATCATATAAAATGGAACTAGACCAAGTTCTGTGCCATTGTATTCTTGATCATGAACACGAAGGAATCTTATGGGAATGTCATGCTGGAGTTGCATGAGGTCATGTTGGAGGGAAAGCTACTGCTGGGAAGGTCCTAAAAGCTAGCCTGTAGTGGCCGAATCTCTTTAAGGATGCAAAAGCATATGAAAAGACTTGTGATGCCTCTCAATAGGTTGGCCAACCGTTGCATCACAATGAAATTACCTTACATATGGTACAAGGTCTTGCTATTTTTGAAAAACGAGTTGTTGATTTTATTGGACCTATTCACCCTCTTTCTTGTCATTCACATGCTCGATATATCATTACCGCAATATATTATTTAACTTGTTGGGGGGAATCTTCTTTGTTTAAAGATTGCACTATTGATATGAAGACGGGGTTTATTTTTGAAAGCGTTA